>CM049853.1:1675595-1710595 GCA_027422415.1 Schizothorax lantsangensis | reverse complement strand
GATCCATTGATGAGCAGTGATGCAATGCTACATTTCTGTGATAACTGGCATAATATCAGTATATTATATTGTGAGTGTAACAAGCCTTTCTGTTTCAGATCATGGCACTCGTGTCGTCTCGCTCCGGTGGTGTCCTCGTCCAGTTATCACCCTCCGAGTGTCTCTGAGAGGAACCATGCTGTCGGGAAGCTGGCGCCGTGGAACCATGATCTCGGGGTCCAGGCTGGGCAGTACTGTGGTTCTGGAGGCTCAGTATGATTACTCGTACCGCGCCGCCGACGGCCGTCTGGTCTCCATACACGAGGGCGAGCGCTTTGTGCTGCTGAAGAAGACCAATGCGGACTGGTGGCAGGCGCGGAGGATCGGGGTCGGAGCCAAGGTCAAACCCATATATGTGCCGGCGACGTACGTCATTGAGCTGCCTATCAGCCAGTTCCGCCCCTCGCTGGCCTCCAGCCAATCAGCATCTGAGTGCTTCAAGATGATCCCACGAGGTTCCCTCACACCCTGCATGCAAATGCACGGCTCAGGTAGATCTCATCTTTAGAAATACACTAACATTCTAGTTTGGGGTCGGTTTTACATTAAAGGGTTAGTTCACCCAAAAATTAAAATTCTGTCATTAATTACTCAGCCTCATGTCGTTCCAAACCCGTGAAGGTCATTGCACACTGAGTCCGAATTCTTTTTCGTATTCGTCATCCTTTCCTATCAAAATGCATGCTACAGATGCAAAAACGTAGGAAAATCGAACCCGATCCGAATTTTTTCATGGCGGATGAAAGTTTCGGAGGCAGTGTGTAAACGTGATTGACATTACGTGAGGTCGTATTTATTTTTTAACGTGCGAAATTTTGGATGAGAATTTCGGACTTAAGGTCATTGCACACTGAGTCCAGAATTTTCGTCCTAAATTTTTGCACGTTAAAAAAAATCATTCTAATATGCTGATTTTCTGCTCAAGAAACATTTCTGAGAAACAAATTGTTCGCATTATCACTCAAAAATGCACCTGAAAGTGCAAAAGAACATACATTTTGTGTACATTTTGGAGGAACGGTCTCTTTAAGGTCAAATTTGTCCCCCTGATATTTTAAGTTAATATTTTGGTATACACACTGCCTCCATAACATTCGTCCGTCGTGAAAAAATTCGGATCAGGTTTGATTTTCTGCGTTTTCGCATCCGTAGCATGCATTTTGATAGGAAAGGATGAGGAATACGAAAAAACGTAAAAACACAATAAGCGTAATAAGACTCAGTGTCCAAAGACCTTAAGACCTTCGTTCATCTTCAGAACACAAATGAAGATATATTTGATGAACTCCAAGAGCTCTCTGACCCTCCATAGACAGCAAGGATATTACCACGATCAACGCACAGAAACATAGCAAGGACATCGTTAAAATTGTGTGCAAAGAAAACAATAATAACATAATTTATTCAGCGATTCTTCTCCCTGAGTTACCGTCTTCCACCATTTTGGAGAGTACCTCAGAACATAATCAGCTGGGGTAATCATCACACAAATTATGTTATTATTGTTTTCTTTGTGCACAAAAAGTATTCTCGTAGCTTCGTAAAATCCCTGATGTCACATGGACTATTTTAACAATGTCCTTGCTACGTTTCTGAGCCTTGATGGTGTTAGGATCCTTGCTGTCTATGGAGGGTCAGAGAGCTCTCGGATTTCATCAAAAATATCTTAATTTGTGTTCTGAAGATGAACGAAGGTCTTACAGGTTTGGAACGACATGAGGGTGAGTAATTAATGACAGAATTTTCATTTTTGGGTGAACTATCCCTTTAACTGTTCCCTTCTGGTGAAATGACCTGCTCAACTCTAGAGCCTAAAAGGCTTCTAGCTTTCACTAGATTTCTCTATTCTTTTTCTATTCTATCTACTTTTTTTCTTTTTATTTATTATATAAATAACAAATAAAAAACCTTGCTACATGTAATGCGTTAGGCTAACTGAGACTTGTTATAGCACTTGAATATCATTGCTGTTGTGTTGGTTTTGATTGCTTCCATTGCCCTCATTTGATAAAAGCATCTGCTAAATGACTAAATGTAATGTTTTTTTTAAAGAAGTCTCTTTTCCTCACCAAAGCTGTGTTTATTTGATCAAAAATACAGTAAAAATTATGAAATATTATTACAATTTAAAATAGCTGTTTTCTATGTGAATATCTGTTAAACTGTAATTTATTTCTGTGATGCGCAGCTGTATTTTCAGCATCATTACTCCAGTCTTCAGTGTCACATGATCTTCAGAAATCATAATAATATGCTGATTTGCTGCTCAAGAAACATATCTGTGAAACAAATTGTTCGCATTATCACTCAAAAATGCACCTGAAAGTGCAAAAGAACATACATTTTGTGTACATTTTGGATGAACTGTCTCTTTAAGATCAAATTTGTCCCCCTGATATTTTAAGTTAATATTTTGGTATAATAAAAAATATTTTAATATATTTAGTATTTTATAATTTTTTTTGGTGATGATTTTTTTTGATTGTTTTTATTTCTAAACTATTTTAATTTTAAATTTTTTTGATTATTAAATTTTCATCAACTCACGAAGCCCATATCATTTTAGCATGAACTGTCTCTTTATGCTCTACTTTGATATTCAGTGTTGGGGCATAACTAGTTACATGTAACAGAATTACGTAATTTAATTACAAAATAAATGTAACTGTAATCTGTTACAGTTACAGAGAAAAAATGTGTAATTCAATTACATTTACATATGAAAATGTTAACGACTACAAAAGGGGTTACATCTGAATATTTTCACACACTTAGAGATTTGATTTATTTCTGCTCTAAAATATGAGACACCAATGTTTCAGGAGTTCAGGGCAAAGAATAGGACACATGCTTATTTAATAACTGTTTTATTTCCTATTTGGTTTTACGTATATGCTTTATTTTTAATATTAACTGTTTTTCCAAGGCATTGTTAGATGCCAGTTTTTCCTGTCAATTTGATTTCAAAAACAGTATCATAGCTATTAAACTATATCTTGTTTTGTTTTAAAATCTGTATTTAACCTCAGAATGATCTCAAAGTAAGTCTAATTTTGTGGTGGCTGTGCTTTAAAATTAAATTATTATAATCCTAATTCAAGTTATTGTGAAAGTCTGACAGTAATCAGTGTTGAGTTCTACTGTAATGTTAACCCTGACTGCTTTACATGTTTCAAAATGATTAACAGATGAAAACATTAGAAATTTAAACAAGTAATCAAAAAGTAATCAGTTACATTACTTTAGTTAAGTAACTGAAATAACTACACTACTTGTTACATTTTAAACAGGGTAACTTGTAATCTGTAACCTGTTACATTTCCAAAGTAACCTTCCCATCACTGCTAATATTTAAAGCTCATATTTCAGTAATAAAAGGTAGAGATCTCCTGAAGTTTTCATGAAGTCACGAAGCCCGTTTGGTCTCTTTAAGGTCTGTTTTGTCTGTGGTTCCTCTCAGTGCCTGAGAAGCAGTTCTGTCGTTCCATGGAGAATCTCCACTGCAGCAGTGCCTTGATGGACAAACACACCGGCGGAGTCTCAGCGCGAGGACGTTTCCCCACGTTACCCCTCTCCGGTTCCTCCGCCTCGCCCTCGGGTCACCTCTCGGACCCCAGCGTCCCGATCGCCCGCAGCCAAAGCTCCAGCAACCTTCCCCAGAACCCTTATCAGAACCAGGACCCGAGCCCCAGCAGCCCGACTAAATCCTACAGCCAGTGGGACATGAGCGCAGCCGCTCGCAGACACACACAGGGACTCATACAGGTGAATTATACTGAATAAATAAGCTTTTCATTGATGTGTGGTTTGTTAGGATAGGACAGTATTTGGCTGAGATACAACTATACAAAATATACACACAAAAAATAGCACACACACTCTCATATTTCACAGAAGTTCTTGAGTTTGAGTTTTTAACCAGCTCTCGAGTAGATCCTTAAATACAATCCCTGCTGAAAGCCGTGGCCACGCTGTGCCAGAAAATACTTTTTCTAGTCGATCAGACACAGAGGAGCCATTACACAACACACACACACACACACACACACACACACACACACACACACACACACACACACACACACACACACACACACACACACACACACACACACACACACACACACACACACACACACACACACACACACACACACACACACACACACACACACCCACACAAGAACCTTTTTTGTCTAAATGGTTCAATAAAGAACCTTTCTTTTATTCAGATTATAAAGAGATGGTTCTTTAAAGAACCTAGTTGTAGGTCTAAATCTAGTTGTGATGTAATGAATTTGAACTATTTCTAAATAATATTTGAAAATATGCACACATTAAATCATATTTGTATGCTTTATTGAAAACGCAAAACATTTCTCATGACATTCAGTTATGAATTATGTAAAAAATAGTATTTTTAATTAAAAAAAAAAATAATAGAAAAAAGGTTGAGTAGTTTGCATCACTGCAAATCACTGTTGTTTAGCATTTCTATTGTAAAACACCTGCCAAATATGAAATATTTAGCAACTGTCATCTAACATCACTGTTAAAACTGAAGCATCATATTCAGCTTCTGTGAACATTTAAGCCCCGCGGGGCCGCTGCTGGCCAAACGGGTGCTCTAAGCAGGACTGTATTGTTGTGCCCCCTCCCTCAAATATTATGGAAGTAAAAAAACACCTACTATAGGGGTCAAAATAGAACTTTAATAAAATATAAAAGTAAATAAACTGTAATTAAATTCTATTATTTACAAATTACAATTGTAGCTCTAGACAGTTACCTATGCAGTAATACAGTTGTCTGATTGATTGATTTTATGGTCTCAAGCATTCAGAAATCACGCAAAAGAAAATTAAGCAGTTTTACCACGAAAACTAATTCATTTTTGTAAGGGTTGTGATGTCCACATGTTTTTTGTTGAAGAAATTATAGAGGCTGTGTCATCTATAGCAAAAAAGTGGCCAAAAATGAAAGATTACGTGGATATTTGAATTAAATGTTTGGTCAATAGCCTATTAAACAAGAATATGATGAAGTGTAACAGCAGAAATTACCAGTCCTTTGGCTCCCTTTACAGGCATTTGTAATAAAATACAATGTTGAAAAAAACAATAGATGCCATCACAACATTTGTAATTGTTTCACTGGTTCTAATGGGACTTGTATTGGTTTTATTGGAAACTGTAATGGACCCTGTAGGTCTCTACTGGTCACCTTCTATTGGTGGCTTGTTAAAACCAATAAATCCTAATGGAATATGTCCCAAAACACACTACAGAAAACCATTTTTTAATGGTTTTAATGGTTAAAAGTTGATGGTTTTTAATGGCATTTGTGATTTATTTGTGATTCATTTGTGATGGTGTTAGAATTTTCTGTGATGGTTTTATTGTGTTTTTTCAGCAGGGTTGCCTCATTGTTTCTATATAATGCATTTTAAGTCATTTTAAAGGCTGTTGTTGGCTTAGGTCTGTTTTTATAACCACAAAAAAATAATAATATATTATCTTCATACTTCTTTGATTATGAATGTAGCCTACCTGAAAGTGACGTGCGGGCTTCGTTTTCATCTTATTTATTTTTTTCTCGGCACCGGACTGCTGATGTCTTTTCACGAGCATAGTCGTCCATCAATTATGATCATCTGCATTCAGCCGCAAACATCCGGGAGTTTGTGCCCTACACAAACTGCTCTACGCGTATAGGGAGTGGCGGTACTGATTAGCCCCGCCCACTTTGATGTGATTGGCATCTCGATCAGTTTGACATTAATGAGGCAGAGCAGATAAAAAACGTAAGTTTTAAACATTTTTGTGATCCTAATAACAAACAAAGCTTCAGTATCAAATATTGTGGGGGATATGTTGGCCATTTCTAACCATTGTTGTGGACTTGTGCCACTGATTTCAGCTGTTTAGATGGTTCTTGCTCTGATGATGAACAGCTCTCTGAGATCAGAGCATTGTCACATAGAAACTGACAGGAAGTGACATCACGTGCACAATAAAACCGCTACTTCAGTCTCATGCTAAGTGTACTAGGACATTTAAAGATGGCACACGCACACTTTATAACCCTAAGAAGCCCATTTCTATAGGCTCTAAATGATCAAACTTCACTGTTAGACCTGTTTCACTCAGTCTCCTGCATGTCTTCTGTCGTCTGACTAGTTTAGAGGTTTTATCAGTAAAAGCTCTTTTAGTGTAATTGTACAAGCGTCCAGCTTCAGTCTCAAATCTTGACTGATTTTGATCAAGTAAGCGTCAGAATAACTGCAGTCATATCTCCAGATGAACACTTACTGGACTGAAGCAGCTCAGCTTTACTTGATTCTCCATCAATCATGTTTTAGTCTCAAATCTGATCATCAGGATCTTTTGAGGAGCTTTACTTTCACTGTTCCTCAGCGGAGGAATGATCTTCTGAGGAGCCTTTATTATTCATCTCTCAATCAGCATTGCATTATATGTCTGGATCATATAAATCTCATCTTACTGAGACATATTACTGAAGAATTAGAGCGATGACTGATATTTAGATCATTTTATGTTATTTCTTATAAAGATCTCATTGATTTACATTACAAGCATCAAAAAAAATATCTGCACCAAATTCATATTTTTTCTCAGTTTGAGTCAGAGACTCAAAAAAAACTTTTTTCCTTCATTTTCTCACAATATCAGAATATATGAGCCATAAAAGCCTGATGGATCAAATATGATACATATGCAACATTTTATTAAGATTGTCTAAAGGTAAATAAACTGTTGCATTTAAAAAATAGACTATTGTTTCATATGTCAGGCTTTATAGGGTTAAATCTCATCTATATGTCTCATTTTCAATGTTTAATTTCTGCATTTTACAGTGATAAAGCATCTGTCTGCTTGTGTTAACATGCTCTCAAACACACCTACAAGCTCAGATAGCTACACACTCAGTGGAAAAAGTTCAAGGCTTCATTTCAACCGTTTCTCCTACAAAACAACATCAGCGCTCGAGCTTCAAACGAACCGACTCTCTTTCAACAGCCTGTTTTATTCTGTAGGTGTTAGTCTGTAATAGTGACATATACATCGTGCTCCAGGAGTCAGAGAGAGAGACACCTGCTGTTTGTCTGTGGCATGACGCTCACATATGTCTTCACAGAGATGAGTTATATAATCCAGATCTACAGCGTTCTCACCTCAGAAAACATCCCTTTGTTTACTCAGCATCTGAAACGCACCCTGATCCATCAGTCAGAGCTTTTAAGTGCACTCAATGACATCAGCAAACCTTTTACATTCAGCTCTTTTATTGTTCGGTGGCTTCTAATGGCTTTTCTTCCTTCTGTCTCTCTGTATTGTTTATATTGTCGTGTCTGTCGTGTTTTAGGCCACTTCCTCTTGACAGTTGTGGCTTCAAGCTGTTTTTTTACTTAGTGCATGTACGTCTGTAACCGCACTGATACACAACGCTCACTTTTAGTCCCAAAATGCACTCTCAAGTTCAACTCTGTCCACCTGGGTAATCTTGCATACGTACTAATTAGTCTCACACACACAAATTAGACACACACTAAGAGGATTGCATCAGAAATCATGATTGCATGAACCAAAACAGAAAAGCAGTAATTGCTTTTTAAACAGGTTTTAAATCCTGTGATTGGCTCAGTGTGTGTTGCTGAAATAAATCAATGTTTTGAAAGCAGAATTACATCAGCGTTACGGTTGAACTCTCGCTGAGACTGATTTCATGTATAGCTGTGTTCTGAAATGTGTTAGAACCAGTGTTGTTATTATACAAATCATCTTTAAATTAATCAAGCTGAAATAAAAGTTTTTACTTAAACTAAAATTAAAATGGAAACTAAAAAGATCAAATCTAATTGAAAAATAAAAGTATTAAAATATGAATAAATGCTGTAAGAAAAATAATAAAAATGCTATGTTCTGCATCCTCAGTGAACTGTGCACCATGTTTCTCTCTAATGTTTCTCTCAGATCTCATCATCTGCCTACATTTCCCAGAGTTCCCTGTCAGAGCAGGGGAAGCGTCAGTGGGCGGAGCCTCCCAAGCCGTTGCCGGGTCAACGACCCCTGCAGAAGCTGCAGCTGTGGGATCAGTACTGCGACCCCGGAACCGGACGCTATTACTACGTCAACACCGTTACCGAGGAGCGCTCATGGAAACCTCCGCGCAGAACCCGCGAGAGCCACGCCCACCAAAACAAGGTGAGCAACCAATCAGATCCCGGAACCAGCGACCGTGGACCAATCAGAGACGTACAATCATGCGTCAGTCCATTTTTAAAAATCATTTCTAACTCCTCACTTTTTATATATTATATATTTTGATAAACAGAAACATTCGATTCTTAGGGATGTCCATTTAATGTGTTAATTTGGTAATTTAACATTAATGCATTTAACACAGCCGCCCCGCCCAGACCTGTCCATCATCTTAAAAATGCCCCTCTTATATTTATTTCATATGATACAGTAAACAATATCACAGGAGCAAGAGTGCTGTTTTTCCCCAATATCTGCACCACTGCAAATGTGATATTGATTTTATACAACAGCTCAATAAACAAGTTCATATTGTGTTACATTTTAGACACAATATTGTCAATATTATCTTTTTTGCTCAATTTCACCAATGAAAATAGTTGCAATCAAAACCACAGCAGAACTGTTGAGCGTCCCTGAGCAACACACAGACTGAATGAATCCACAGTTATGAACGAACCGAGTGAGTCAGTGATTCAATTTGCTTTGCTTGCGAATGAATTAGCTGTTTGAACAAATCAAGTGAGTCAGTGATTCAGTGACTCTTCATAAAGAGTCACTAGCTTCATTTTTGAATGAATCAGCCTTTTGAACGAACCGAGTGAGTCAGTGATTCAATTTGCTTTGCTTGCGAATGAATTAGCTGTTTGAACAAATCAAGTGAGTCAGTGATTCAGTGACTCTTCATAAAGAGTCACTAGCTTCATTTTTGAATGAATCAGCCTTTTGAACGAACCGAGTGAGTCAGTGATTCAATTTGCTTTGCTTGCGAATGAATTAGCTGTTTGAACAAATCAAGTGAGTCAGTGATTCAGTGACTCTTCATAAAGAGTCACTAGCTTCATTTTTGAATGAATCAGCCTTTTGAACGAACCGAGTGAGTCAGTGATTCAATTTGCTTTGCTTGCGAATGAATTAGCTGTTTGAACAAATCAAGTGAGCCAGTGATTCAGTGACTCTTCATAAAGAGTCACTAGCTTCATTTTTGAATGAATCAGTCTTTTGAACGAACCGAGTGAGTCAGTGATTCAATTTGCTTTGCTTGCGAATGAATTAGCTGTTTGAACAAATCAAGTGAGTCAGTGATTCAGTGACTCTTCATAAAGAGTCACTTGCTTCATTTCTGAATGAATCAGCCTTTTGAACGAACCGAGTAAGTCAGTGATTCAATGACTCATTTATAGAGTCATTTGCTTTGTTTCTGAATGAATTAGCTGTTTGAATGAATCGGTTCAGTAAATGATTCAGTGATTCACTCATTAAGACACTACCTAGTGGCAGTTTTAGTTTTTATATTTAAAGTGTCATTTCAATTTTTAATGTCATATTTCAATGTTCTTTAAAACAACGAAATTTATTATCAATTATTTATGCCATGTTGAATCAAAATGTGCTTTTTGTAATGTCTATTCAATGCATTTCTCATTTAACACGACAGTGACGTAAAATGATCTTCTGGTGGGTCATTTCTCAGCCCAAATTGATGTGCAAATAATTTGCGATTCATTTGATTAATTAACCAGCAAATAATGTAATTAATGAGATTAAACATTTTATTTGCTTGAGGCCCTATCAATTCTAAACATGCACACAGGTCGTTTCTAATGCACCTGCGCATCTGTCTCTCTCTGTCTCTGTCTGTCTGGTGTTTGTAGGTCGGGATGGTTCAGCGTGACATCAGGAACCTGTCGCTCCCATTACAGCACTCAGGAAGCAGCTCAATGCACAGGGTACAGTGTGTGTGTGTGTGTGTGTGTGTGAGAGAGAGAGTGAGTGTGTGTGTGTGTGTGTGTGTGTGTGTGTGTGAGAGAGAGAGTGTGTGTGTGTGTGAGAGAGAGTGTGAGAGTGTGTGTGTGTGTGTGTGTGTGAGAGTGTGTGTGTGTGTGGTGTGTGTGTGTGTGTGTGTGTGTGTGAGTGTGTGTGTGTGTGTGTGTGTGTGTGTGTGAGGGTAGAGAGTGTGTGTGTGTGTGTGTGTGTGTGAGAGAGAGTGTGTGTGTGTGTGTGAGTGTGTGTGTGTGTGTGTGTGTGTGTGTGAGAGAGAGAGAGAGAGAGAGTGTGTGTGTGTGTGCGTGTGAGAGAGAGAGAGAGAGAGAGAGTGTGTGTGTGTGTGTGTGTGTGTGTGCGTGCAGGTGATTATGATGATGTAATGCTGTATGAAAGTACATCATCTATCTAATGATCTACTGTCTATAGGAAGTCCATTACAGAGAGATTATATGAACAAAGAGCATTAGAAACACTGGAAACTCACAGTGACAGAGACTGTGGGGCCGGTGCAGGAGAATCTGCTCATGTCATGGATTAGAAGAGGAAACACGGCCAAATGAAAAAGGGGATTATGCTTTTTGACGCGCATTTATTTATTTATTTATTTATCAAGTCTCTACTAACAGATTTTTGTGCTGAGCTTTCAGACAGTTAATGGTTTGGGATTGACAATAGTGCTTAATAACAGGTGAGTGTCCTGTTCATACAACAGCAGACCGGTGTTGCTGTTATTAACTTAAATTATTAAAAAATATTTTCATAAATTAAGGTGAAGCTAAAATAAAATTTAAATGAAATAGAAATTATTAATGTGACATTGGCAACTAACTGATATAAAATAAGATTAAGTTTAACTAAAGGGACAAAAAAATTTAACAAAAAATAAATAAATATACGAAAAAAAGCACTTAAAATTACAAAAAATTAAAATGTAATAATATAGATTTAAATAAATTATGAAAATGTAAAAATAAAAATGAAAACTGAAAATAAAAATAATTAAAATTAAAATTAAAAATATATAACAAATGTTAACTGTTCGGAATAAAAGCACATAACAAAATTACAAAAGTTTAAACATTTAACAACATAGATTTAAATCTAAATAAATTACCATTTAAAAATTTAAATGAAAACTGAACGTATATAAAAAATATATATATATTAAATATTTAAAATATATTAAATATCCTGTTCATACAACATTAATATATCATAAATTGCTCATGCAAAAAGGAATCCGTGCATTTGTGGATCAGGTGACACGTGTGCATTTATTGACATCTTGTTCGAGTTAATCTTGTTTGGTTCATTTGGATTTTGAGACTTCATTTTGGCAGTTTGCAGCATTTCACGACACCCACACACACAACTACCAATGAACAAAGCCCAGTGCAATTCATTAACGTGCACACGATTAGAAAAATTCACAAATGTGCGTCACTACACTGAAACACATGCTTTTCAACCAGTGTCTGCAGAGTTAAGAATTACATCAATGTGCAGCATTTTGTTCAATTAGAGACATATTTTTGAATACAATATATATACTTATGATATAATTGTGCGTGCATCTATTAATCATTTTGAGTCTAATATCATCCCATACTGGATTCCAGAGCTTTCGGAGCGAGTTCAGTCTGGTTCGTAAGCGAAGCGTGTGTGAACAGAACCACGTTTGAGCAGAACTGTATGAATGAAGCCACAGATGACTGAGTCTGTCAGTTAAAGAAGAGCTTCCTTTAGGCACGTGTGAATTTGACTTTCACACCCTTCACAACTCAACTTCCTTATTGACACAAACGGTTCGAGCGGCGCTGGCGTCTTCCTCCTGTGAAGAGGAAGTTGAGCTGGCCGTGAGCTGATCTGGATCTGACTCTGATCAGATGAGCGTGTGGTTTTCTGAAGAGACGCTGGATTAAACGTGGCTCTCGCTGGATTACAGGAGATCTGCGGCTCTGTAAGTCAGCCTGATGCTTTTCATCTCCAAAGAGGAAGAAACGCAGAGTTTCACATCTGATATTCACACAGATTTGCATTGTCATGTTTAACGCGCTCTCATTAGGAACAAAAGCACAGAGGCATTTATTACTCTGATAGGTGTAATAAATAACTCATGTTTGAATGTGAGTCTCGGTGTGTTTTGAACTGATATCGAGGGCTTTGGTGAACCATTTTGCGTCCCACTTCTGGTCTTGATGAAAGCAAAGATAGATGAGTTTCCAGTTTGTCTGTTCTTCTCAAACGGTCGGTTTCAGTCTGACTGTTTCTTCCATTGACTGTCGACTGAACTTTCACAAATCAACCCGTTTACCTTCTCTTTCAGCTCTCGCCTGACCTCTCCTACAATACCCATGATGCCAATGGCTGGCACCTGAGTCAGGTGAGATCATCTATCTATCTATCTATCTATCTATCTATCTATCTATCTATCTATCTATCTATCTATCTATCTATCGTTCTATCTATCTATCTATCGTTCTATCTATCGTTCTATCTATCTATCTATCTATCTACTACTGATCTATCGTTCATAATCTATCTATCTATGTTCTATTGCCTATCTATCTGAGCTGTTCTAACTATCGTTCTATCTATCTATGTTCTATCTATCTATCGTTCTATCTATCATCGTATCTATCTATCTATCATCTATCATCTATCTATCATTCTATCTATCTATCTATCTATCTATCGTTCTATCTATCTATCTATCGTTCTATCTATCGTTCTATCTATCGTTCTATCTATCTATCTATCATCTACACTGAACAAAATTATAAACGCAACACTTTTGTTTTTGCCCCCATTTTTCATGAGCTGAACTCGAAGATCTAAGACTTTTTCTATGTACACAAAAGGCCTATTTCTCTCAAATATTGTTCACAAATCTGTCTAAATCTGTGTTAGTGAGCACTTCTCCTTTGCCGAGATAATCCATCCACCTCACAGGTGTGGCATATCAAGATGCTGATTAGACGTGATTAGGTGTGCCTTAGGCTGGCCACAATAAAATGTGCAGTTTTATCACACAGCACAATGCCACAGATGTCGCAAGTTTTGAGGGAGCGTGCAATTGGCATGCTGACTGCAGGAATGTCCACCAGAGCTGTTGCCCATGAATTGAATGTTAATTTCTCTACCATAAGCCATCTCCAAAGGCGTTTCAGAGAATTTGGCAGTACATCCAACCGGCCTCACAACCGCAGACCACGTGTAACCACACCAGGACCTCCACATCCAGCATCTTCACCTCCAAGATCGTCTGAGACCAGCCACCCGGACAGCTGCTGCAACAATCGGTTTGCATAACCAAAGAATTTCTGCACAAACTGTCAGAAACCGTCTCAGGGAAGCTCATCTGCATGCTCGTCGTCCTCATCGGGGTCTCGACCTGACTGCAGTTCGTCGTAGTAACCGACTTGAGTGGGCAAATGCTCACATTCAATGGCGTCTGGCACTTTGGAGAGGTGTTCTCTTCACGGATGAATCCCGGTTTTCACTGTACAGGGCAGATGGCAGACAGTGTGTATGGCGTCGTGTGGGTGAGCGGTTTGCTGATGTCAACGTTGTGGATCGAGTGGCCCATGGTGGCGGTGGGGTTATGGTATGAGCAGGCGTATGTTATGGACAACGAACACAGGTGCATTTTATTGATGGCATTTTGAATGCACAGAGATACCGTGATGAGATCCTGAGGCCCATTGTTGTGCCATTCATCCATGACCATCGCCTCATGTTGCAGCATGATAATGCACGGCCCCATGTTGCAAAGATCTGTACACAATTCCTGGAAGCTGAAAACATCCCAGTTCTTGCATGGCCAGCATACTCACCGGACATGTCACCCATTGAGCATGTTTGGGATGCTCTGGATCGGCGTATACGACAGCGTGTTCCAGTTCCTGCCAATATCCAGCAACTTCGCACAGCCATTGAAGAGGAGTGGACCAACATTCTATATGTCACAATCAACAACCTGATCAACTCTATGCGAAGGAGATGGCAAATGGTGGTCACACCAGATACTGACAGGTTTTCGGACCCCCCCCCCACCCCCCAATACAGTAAAACTGCACATTTTAGAGTGGCCTTTTATTGTGGCCAGCCTAAGGCACAGCTGTGCAATAATCATGCTGTCTAATCAGCATCTTGATATGCCACACCTGTGAGGTGGATGGATTATCTCGGCAAAGGAGAAGTGCTCACTAACACAGATTTAGACAGATTTGTGAACAATATTTGAGAGAAATAGGCCTTTTGTGTACATAGAAAAAGTCTTAGATCTTCGAGTTCAGCTCATGAAAAATGGGGACAAAAACAAAAGTGTTGCGTTTATAATTTTGTTCAGTGTATCTATCGTTCTATCTATCTATCTATCTATCTATCTATCTATCTATCTATCTATCTATCTATCTATCGTTCTATCTTTCTATCTATCTATCTATCTATCTATCTATCTATCTATCGTTCTATCTATCTATCGTTCTATCTATCTATCTATCTATCTATCTTCTATCTATCTATCTATCTATATCTATCTATCGTTCTATCTATCTATCTATCGTTCTATCTATCTATCTATCTATCTATCGTTCTATCTTTCTATCTATCTATCTATCTATCTATCTATCTATCTATCTATCTATCTATCTATCTATCTATCGTTCTATCTTTCTATCTATCTATCGTTCTATCTTTCTATCTATCTATCTATATCGTTCTATCTATCTATCTATCTATCTATCGTTCTATCTATCTATCTATCTATATCTATCTATCGATCTATCTATCTATCTATCTATCTATCTATCTATCTATCGTTCTATCTATCTATCTATCTATCTATCTATTTTCTTTTCACTCTTTTTTCTTGAATTATTTTTAAGGTAAATTCATATTCCAGTTTCACTTAATTATACTATTTTTCCAGCTAAAATAAATTATTATTATATTTTTTACAAAAACAATGTGCACACTAATTGGTATATTAATTAAGACAAAGTAATTATTTTATTTTATCCAACATTTTTATCTAGTGCTTTTTCTTTTTTTCTTGCACTCTTTTGAAAACAACTAATACAATATTATTTATTTTTAATCACATTTTAATTTAGTATTTATTACAACCATCTCTTTTGTTTCCCTTCTTTTCTGTCTTTTTTCTTGTTTTTTCTCTTTCTTTTTTATTTTTCATGTCCCCATTACACTTATTTCTGCCGTTTTGCTGGTAAAATAAAAACGTTTCTTTTACAAAACAATGTTTGCATTAACAATGTATTTAATGGTATATTTATTAAAACAAAGTATTTTTTTTTATTATAATTTTAAGCATTTTTACATTTATTCCAAATTTCTATCACTTTTCTTTCTTGCTTTCCTTCTTTACTTTTTCTTGCACTTTTTCAAAAACTACCAATATAGTTTGATTTTTATTTCTTATTTAAAAAAAACATTTTAATTTACTATTTATTAAAACCAAGTATTAATCTGAGTAATTTAGTGTTTTTAATCATTTTTACATTTATTCCAAACTATTAACTATGAGAATGTGGTAACTATTTTCAGATTTGGTGTATATTTTTTGTTTGTGCTGTTTATTTTAATAGCCCTTTTCCATTTAGACCATCAGATATTAAAGTTCCTCATGCTCAAAGACCTTGAAGTTTGAAGTTTGTTTACTTTTCTGCTTAGCAATACTGAGATTGAATTATATGAAATAATTTAATTTCACTTTGTGTTTTGCTGAGATCCGCCTCACTCACAGATCATTGAAGTCATTGAATGTTTGATGAAATGTAAAAGCGAAGGATGCGTTTCCTCGTGTCTGTGCTCTTGTTTTTGGGCGGTGAGCGTGTGATCCCGGTCTAATCCGCAGCATATGGAGGAACCGTGGTTCAGTCTGTCTGTTAAGCTGCTTTTGACCTCTGCTGCTGTAACTGAGTCTGCTAATTGAGTTGAGTGGTTAGAGGATAAACAAATTAAACCCAACATTATTGAGATGAAGTGAGGCGGATGTAATGCGACTGGACTGAATCTAATGTGATTGGATTGAGTGAAGCTAACCTGATATCGTCCCGTGCAGAGCATGCAGCGCACAGCGTCGTCTGAAGCGTTTAGCTCCGCCTCCGGAGCGTTAGGCGACGCCCATCGCAGAAACTTCGCCTTATCAGGGGGCGTGTCACACGTCAGCCACTCCTACTCCATGTTCCTGCCCTCACAGGTGCAGAGAGCTTCTGCAAACGGCAAGGTGAGAGGAACTGCATATCAGGACTTTACACGCATACACATACATCTATCCCCATCATCTCAATGCCAGCCGCTCACCTGCTGAAGTATGAGACCTGCGTGCCATGTTTGATTGAGTCACCTGTCAGTCACTTGCTGTAAGAGGCAGCAGACAGATTCAAATAAAAATTCAATTCAACAATTAGAAATAAACAAATAAATATGTATACGTATAATAAAGAAATAATAATATTTTTTTATAAATAAATGTAAAAAAAATAGTTTTACATTTATTCCAAAATATTAACTCTAAGAATGTGGTAAAAAAAAAATTGTAAATTAAATTATTTATAAATATTTACTTATAAATATTATTTATTTAATTTAATTATATATATTAACTTTAAGAATGTGGTAACAATGTTCAGATTTTGTGTGTATTTTATGTGTGCTGTTCTTTTTAAAAGCCTGTTTAATTTAATTGTAAATTAAATTATAAATATTTACTTATAATATTTATTTATTTAATTATATATATTAACTATAAGAATGTGGTAACAATGTTCAGATTTTGTGTATATTTTATGTGTGCTGTTTTTTTAAAATAGCCTATTTAATTTAATTGTAAATGAAATTATTTATAAATATTATTTATTTATAAATAAATAATAAATAAGTATTTTTTTTACATGTATCTCAAAATATTAACTTTAAGAATGTGGTAACAATTTTCAGATTTTGTGTATATTTTATGTGTGCTGGTCTTTTTAATGGTCAGTTTCTATTCAGACAGTCGGACGTTTATCAGGTGTCATGATGATCACAGAAAAAAAATCAATAAATAAACCCTTTTCATACTTTTAAGAGGTTCCAAATTATTAATTCATTCACTTCTGAAACATCTATTATGATATAATGAAATATTTGTGATTTATATGCATGCATACAATGGTTATTTAAAGGGACAGCAGCACAGAAGAAAGCTGTAACAGAGGATGAGAAAAGAGTCATGAGAAACTAGATTATGATGAACATTATAACATATGGGACAACATTTTACACAGTATTACTGCAGATTATGTTGTCTTGATCATATTTCAGTCAGATTACAGGCTGGTGGAGGAACCTCCTTCATCTGACAGCTCACCAGAAGGAGTCACACCGGTGAGAAACACACAAACATACACACATGCGTCAAACACGAAAAGGGGTTTAAGCATAAAACAATTTGTGTAATACTGCTTTCAATTTTCTGTTTAATTTAATTGCAATTTTGTTTTTGTTTTTCTGAGTAAAAAAGAAATATCATACATTTTTCCCTGATTTACAGAAGACAGCCACTAAAATGCAGTGATGGGAATAACGGCGTTATAAATAAACGGCGTTATTTTTTTCAGTGACGAGTAATCAAAAAAATTCACTGTTTCCCCCGTTACAACGCCGTTACCATTACTGACAATAAAATGTGGCGTTACTATAATTTATTATATTATTAGAATTACATTTTTCAGTTCATCTGAATGGATGAGCAGTGTAGCTGTATTTGACGTACCGTAAACTCTCGTGTGAAGCGCACAGCTCGCTGTCGCTTTGTCACTACATGTAAATTGTTGTGTTTTCGTGTCAAAATAACGGAGTTTCTTTGGAATTCTTCAGCTTTTAAGAACTGCCGGGTTCTCTGCTAGTGGGCGGAGCTAATGCACAAACGACAATCTCATTGGCCGGCGCTCACCTATTATCATCCCTGTTTTGATTTCAGCGAATCAATTCGAGCGAACGCATACAACGTGATTAATATTCATGAATCCAGCAGCTCATTAATCCTTAGTGCGTTTTATATTGTTATTAGTGGTATAATTCATAGTAGTTTTGTTATCTTATCAATTTTTCCCCCCTTTTTTTTTATAGAAACACTAAATGACAAACAATATCTTAAGCACCAGTCCTAAGTTCAGTCAACATGACAAATATGAATTCATACTTGGTTATTCTAATTACTAAAGATCTATAATCATATAATGCTAAATTATCATAATATCATATTATAATGCTTGACTGACTGATGCTAAGTGTCAGTAGATAAATAGTGTTGATTAATGTACAATGTTTTATAATAATAATTTATTCTATTTAGTGTCCATTTCATTCATTTAACATATTTAATATTGGGGCATCCAAGTTATTTGACATTTGATTTTTTTTTTTTTTAAAGTAATGCAATAGTTACTTTCGCTGGTAATTAGTTACTTTTATAATGATGTAACTCAGTTACTATTTGTGAGAAGTAACTAGTAACTATAACTAATTACTTTTTTAAAGTAACGTGCCCAACACTGCTAAAATATCATTCAGTGTAACAATCTTGTCAGGCATATTTACAACAAAAATCAATTTATGACATATTAAAAGACTAATTACTTTCACCCCAGATATTAATTAGTTGTAATTTAACATTTTTTAAACGTGCCACTATCCTAGGTTTTGCCCATTTGTCAGTAATACATTTTACTTATTTAAAACACAATAAAATTTAATATGCTCCCTTATTCTTTTATATATTTTAATATGTACAAGTCAGAATAAACATGTTGTTTAAATATTTACATAAATATTGTGTTACACTGAATGACAATGTAACATTATTTCAACCAAATTTTGACATTTTATTCTCCAAAAACTTATTTGAAACCTTAAAATTAGACACTTTACTTACATTTAATGTGCTTTCTATGAACATAAAATCACTTTTGTAAATTTATTTTGATGCGGACATTTTAACGTCTTTGACCCATATACATAACATACAAAGCTAAAATGCTGCTGAAGAGACACAGTAAAATAAATTAATAAATACATAAATAATAAGTACATTTTTAAAATACATATTAAATATAAACTTAGAATAATATATATATATATATAATATAATGCTAGACCAGCACTAAACCAGCACTAAACCAACCTGAAAATTCAAGCTGGTCTAGTTTGCTCTATAGGGTAGATACATTTTTATACAGTTTAATCCAAACTAATTCTGATTATGTCATGCTAAACATGTTTACACCAAAAACTGAACACAAACACACTCGTGACACACACACACACTGACCGATTGTGTCATGACAGGAACTGGAAAAGGCCGGTCTGCTTAACAAAACCAAGATAGCAGAAGGAGGCAGGAAACTGAGGTGAGCTTATCTACACACACACACACACACACTTGAGCTAAAACATGCAAACACACACCAGACCTAAAATAATACGAGTCACTTCAGATGGATCGAGATTACAGGCAGGATTTGGCTTGAGTTGCACAAAAACTGCTTCTTAATCAGCGTGTTTGTCTTGTTTTCGTGTTAAAATGTCTCAGCATCCTTCAAACAAGAGCAGAGGTTCTTAAGAAGCAAAATTGCATAAAATATTATGACTTTTCTGTTTCAAAGTGTGTTTTTTCTGCCAGATTGGCAAATTGTCTTTTAGTGAGGTGTAGGATGGTTAACGTTAACTAGTCAGATATGGTTAACTATGATACTGTATGATAAACAACGAGTGCTTCAGTGGATGGATGGAGTGTATTTTTTTGATTTACTAATATTTTTGAGCCATTTAGGCTGCAGACAAGGAATTAAAATTAAAATGATAAAATTTAAAGAGATTAAAAAATGTTTTTAAAAGATTAAAAAAATATTAAAAAGATAAAATTTTATTTAATTTAATTATTATTTAAAATTAAGTATTTATTTAAATTTAAATATTTATAAATAAATATTACAATAATAAATAGCAGCAGACAGGGAATTAAAATTAAAATGATTACATTTAAAAAGATTAAAAGGTAAATTAAAAAATATTATAAATAAAATTGAATTATTATTTAAACTTAAGTATTTATTTAAATTTAAATATTTATAAATAAATATTACAATAATAAATAATAAATAGCAGCAGACAGGGAATTAAAATTAAAATGATAACAATTAAAAAGATAAAAATGTTTTCAAAAGATTAAAAAATATTAAAAATATCAAATTTAATTGAATTTAATTATTATTTTAACTTAAGTATTTATTTAAATTTAAATTTATAAATAAATATTACAATAATAAATAATTTATTATTTACATTTATTAAAAAATATCTATAATAATTTTAAGATTTTGTATATATTTTATTTGTGCTGTTTTTTAGTAGCCCACATCTATTCTAAACTATTAAGTTTGTCAGATGTCCCAGAAACATTTAATAAATAAATATTTTTGAGCCATTTACAGTAGATAACAATAAAGGACAATAAATAAATAAATGGGTTTGACCTTTTGACCTCTGGGTCGTGCTCCTAAATGGAGTCTCTCTGTACAGTTTTCTCAAGTTCTCAACGTACCTGGAGCAAAAATGAGGTCTTTCGTGTCATTTTCAGGAAAAGCTGGAACCCGTCATGGGTGGTGCTGGTGGGGAACAGTCTCGTCTTCTTCAAAGACCCCAAAAGCCAGAATCCTGACAGCTGGGTGAGACTAACAGGGAATATCACGGGGTCAATTCAGCATCTAATGCTTTAAAAGTGAAATATTAGTGAGTATGTGTGTGTTTGTGTGCAGAAACCAGGGAACAGCCGTCCGGAGAGCAGCGTGGATCTGAGAGGAGCTCAGCTTCAGTGGACCAACGACCTGTCCAGCAGAAAAAACGTCTTCAAGGTGAGAACCAGACAGAGAAAGGAGATTTTATACTAAAGGAGAATGTCTCAAGCTCTGCTCAGGTTTGTAAGACACTAAAATATGCAATCAAATATCAACAGTTGTGCATTTTATATCCCGAAAGGAGCATCTGTGACAAAGTAAATGTAATTAGTGTTTGTGTGTTTCTGTTTGAGCTGCTAACAGAGTAACATTTAGTATTTAGTTCCTCAGGAACTTCCTCTGTTATAAATTTAAATTGTGATAAAGCGCTGAACGGAACAAAACTTCATATGTGTGTGTGTGTGTGTGTGTGTGTGTGTGTGTGTGTAGCTGAGGACGATTACGGGAAATGAGTTCTTGCTGCAGTCAGAGACAGAATCTCTCATCAGAGAATGGTACAGAACCATCCAGAACGTCATCGACAGACTGGTGAGTCTGAAACACACACACACACACACACACACAGAGACACAGACACACACACACACACACACACACACACACACACAGAGACACAAGACACACACACACACACACACACACAGAGACACAGAGACACAGACACACACACACACACACACACACACACACACACACACACACACACACAGAGACACACACTCACACACACACACACACACACACACACAGAGACACACACACACACACACACACACACACACACACACACACACAGACACACACACACACACACACACTACATACAGAAAAGTTTGGAGTTGGTAAGATTTTTTTTCAATATTTTTGTAAGAAGTCTCTTCTGCTCACCAAGACTGCATGTATTTGATCAAAAATGCATCAAAAATTGTGAAATATTATTACAGTTTAAAACAGCTGTTTTCTATGTGAATATGTGTTAAACTGTAATTTATTTCTGTGATCAAAGCTGTATTTTCAGCATCATTACTCCAGTCTTCAGTGTCACATGATCTTCAGAAATCATAATAATATGCTGATTTGCTGCTGAAGAAACATTTCTGATTATTATCAATGTTGAAAACAGTCGTGCTGCACAATATTATTTTGGACACCGTGATAGGATAACTAATTATGTTACTTTTTATGGAAAGTAATGCGTTACGTTACTTTTTCTCATCTGGCTGGCCTCATTTTTCTCTCTTCAGAAACAAAAAAAAAGTTATGTTTATGTAAAGTCATTTTTGCTTATTAGTATGGTTAAATTGGATCATTGAAGGTCAGCAGTAAGTTAATAAAATGGGATTAAATACAAAGGATACTGGTGTTATTTAACATGTTTAGTTATTTCAGGCTTGCGGTTTTGCATTTGACTGTTTTTATTCATTCTGAGAAATACTGAATCTGTTTATGAGTAAATGCATGTTCATATCTAATCTAGACCTACAGTAAGATCATGTTCACACACAACGCTCTGCACTTACTCCTGATTTCTGTCACCATGGTAACACCAGAGCTGTCACTCAATACATCAGAAACAATGTAACAGGTGTTACTTATTTGAAAAAGTAACTTAAAATGCAAATAATGCATTACTTTACTAGTTACTTGAAAAAGTAATCTGATTACGTTACTTGTAATGCGTTACCCCCAACACTGATTATAAACATCTTCACTTTTGATCAATTGAATGCATCCTTGATGAATAAAAGTATTAATTTGTGTTGATGTTGTAGGATAAAGAGAATCCTCTAGATAATGTGCTGCTGTATTCTCTGAGGAGAGCTGGATCAGTCGAGATGTTGGAGCACAGCGGAGACGAGGACGAGAACCGCGGTGGAAACAAGACTTCATGTAAGTTTCAACATCTGTGTTTCGTACCGTCCTGGACCCAGTGCAGATCTTCTCACATATAGGGTTGTAACGATATACCGGTATGACGATATACCACGATATAAACACGTACGATTATCATACCGTGTACATTTGCTTATCTACGGTATTGGGAGAATCTCACCTGCGTCTAGGCAACAACTTTCCACTTAATGAATTTACAATGCAGATGTCACATAAAATGCGCAATTTGATGGATTGATGAATAAATAAAAAACAGAGCTGTCAAATCACATGGCCTAGTGTCTGTGATTATTAAAGCGCAAAAACACTGCTATATAAAAATAGAATCTGTTTGTTTTGCGCGTCTCTCTGTGAATGAATGAGCCGCGTTGTGTCGTGTACTACATACTCAAGTATGTGTGCTGGCGCCGCTCATAGTAGTGCCAGCTGTCTATCTGAGGACAAACACTGAGAGAACGATTAATAATCCTTTCATCATTTTATTTGAGAAAACCACTGTCAAATACACTGACACTCAAAGCTCTTCACTACTACCCGTCAAAATAAAAGTCTGCTTTTTAACTCGTAGAAATAGACAGAAATTACGATTGTAGCTACTATAATGTAGTCTACTTCTAAAATAATAATAATAATTTATAGAAACATTTAAGGAATATATTATTTAATATAATTATAATTTTTATTTGGTAAATTTCTGTTGTGCAGCCCTTTACGAAAACATAAAAGATAAAGTTATTTTCATTTGATTACATTTTAAAGAATTAATTAAATTGTTAAAGCTTTATGCATTAATTTCATTACTACCATTTTTGATAGTATATTTGTATTATATCATAAAAGTACAGAATCCAGAAAAATTAAGTCAAACCAGAATTTCTGAATTGTTATGAATTATTAATGATGAATATGTTGTTAAACTAATATATAATCAATGATGAAATTTTGATTAATGAAATTTGAATAAACACATGCTTTGTCAACCAAAAAAAACCCTGTTTTACATTTACATTTACATTTAGTCATTTGGCAGACGCTTTTATCCAAAGCGACTTACAATTGGGGAATACATAAAGAGATTCATCTTGAAGAGGCAATCAGACAGAGGAAGTGCTCGTAACACCAAGTCTCAGTCATTGTTCAAATAAGTACAAGCTAGCAAGGGAAGGAGAGAAAGATAAAGGGAAAGTTTTTTTTTTTTTTAGAACAAGTTTAGGATGAAGTCAAGTAGTGCCGAAAGAGATGAGTCTTCAGTTGTTGCTTGAAGATTGACAGGGATCCAGCATTCCGGATAGGGGTGGGAAGATTATTCCAGCATCCAGGAATGGTGAATGAGAATGTTCTGGAGAGTGATTTTGAGCCTCTCTGTGATGGTACCACAAGGCGTCGCTCACTAGCAGATCTCAGACTTCTGGAGGGTTTTGATTGTTTAATACCGTATACCGTGATACCGTGATAATTTCTGAGACGATTATCATACCGTGAAAATCTCATACCGTTACAACCCTACTCACATATGTTCTCCGCAGTGCCTCGTTCCACGTCTAACCTGGAGAACTCGGAGCACAAGCGAGTGAAGAGCCGCTTGAAGAAGCTGATTCTCCGCAGGCCTCCGCTGCAGACGCTGCAGGAGAAAGGACTCATTAAAGGTCAGCCGTCTTTACCATAATAAACCAATAAAGGCCCGTTCATACCTAGAACGATAACTATAAAGATAGAGTTTTAAAAATAGCAGAGTACCACAGCTAGAACGAGAACGGAGGAACAAATCAAGCTCAAGCTCCTGCTGAGACAGACAACAAAATCATTACAATTATTTTATAATAAAAGATACTTACACATCACAAACTACTGTAAATCACTCTCATTATGCTTTGCTGTTTACATCTTCACATCACAGATTCCACGTTATTATATGAGATTCAATGCAACTGCAGTCTCTTTATTTTGACCGTTTGTTGCTGAAATAAAATTATTTTATTTGCAATTATCATGAATTATTGGCTATGAATGTTATTTGTAATATATGGAAATACACTTGTCAAAAGTTTGGAAACATTATGATTTTAAAATGTTTTTAATAAAGCCTCTTTTGCTCACCAAACAGCATTTATTTGATTAAAAATACAGTACGAACACTAATATTGTGAAATATTATTACAATCTAAAAAAGCTGTTTTCTATGTGAATATATTGTAAAATGTTATTTATTGCTGTGATCGAAGCTGAATTTTCAGCATCATTACTCCAAGTAAAGTGATATTTATGCAGAAAGCATGAAAAAATGTTTGGTGTATGCGTGTGTGTGTGTTTGTAAAATGTTTGTTTTTAATAGAAATTAATGCTTTTATTCAGCAAATTTGCAAAAGTGCAAAATCACTTTTTTATTCTCAAAAGTGACAGTAAAGACCTTTATAATGTAACAAAAGATTTCTATTTCAAATAAATGCTGATTCTTTTCAACTTTCTATTCATCAAAGTTTCAAGAAAAGTTTCCACAAAATATTAAGCAGCAAAAACTGTTTTTAATAATGATAAGAAGAACCATTATTAATAACTGAGCACCAATAATAATTGAGCATCGTGTGATACTGAATGATGCTGAAAATTCAGCTTTGCATTACAGAAATAAATTACATTTTACAATATATTCACATAGAAAACAATTATTTTTGAATTGCATAATATGACTGTTTTTACTGTATGTTTGATCAAATAAATGCAGCCTTGATGAGCAGAAGAGACTTCTTTAAAAACATTGAATTGTATTTCCTGGAATGTGAAGTTGCTGTGTTGTCTCTGATCTCAGATCAGGTGTTCGGCTCTGGGCTGGAGCTGCTGTGTGAGAGAGAGAAAAGCATCGTTCCTCAGTTCGTCAGAAAATGCACCGACGCTGTGGAGAGGAGAGGTGCGATCGGTCAATCACAATCACTTCAGCGGAAAAATATCCTATAAGAACGGAGCAAATTTTACAGTTTTTTTCAACAGCTTACACACATTTTCAAAACTTTGCCTCTTTTTTTTTTTCTAAACTTTACACACAAATCCAAGAATTCAACACAAAAAATGCTAAACGCCTCACATCTCTTGCAAAATGAAGCATTGCATTCAAAATATTACAAACACATCTCAAAAGCAAACATTTGCAAACCATAATATTAATTCCTGTTAGATAGAGAATTGTGTTGTGTTTTGCTAAAAGTGTGTTATGAAATTGAAAACTGAGTCACAGGCTGATAATCAGTGTATGTTTTGCAGATTTGGTGTGTTTCTGCTGTTTGAGTGACAGCTTTCAGAAATTGTGCGACAAGTAAAGATTTTGTGTGTAAGCAGTTGAAAAAAAAAACGGTAAAATGATTAAATGCTTTGTGTTGAATGAAACGTGATCGCAAGTCATTATGATGCTGGATTTGAGAGTGAATCAGAATGAAATCGGTCTGATTGATTCATTAGCAAACTGTTCTGAATCAAAATGATTTTTTAAAATTCTTATCTGCTAATCTGAACAACCAGTCTTAGTTAAAAATGTGTCTAATGTGTCTATTCCTGAGAATAATTCATCTGTCTGTGTCTGTGTCTGTGTCTGTGTGTGTCTGTGTGTCTGTGTGTGTGTGTGTGTGTGTGTGTGTGTGTGTGTGTGTGTGTGTGTGTGTGTGTCTGTGTCTGTGTGTGTGTGTGTGTGTGTGTGTGTGTGTGTGTGTGTGTGTGTCTGTCTGTCTGTCTGTGTGTGTGTGTGTGTGTGTGTGTGTGTGTGTGTGTCTGTCTGTCTGTCTGTGTGTGTGTGTGTGTGTGTGTGTCTGTGTCTGTGTGTGTGTGTGTGTGTGTCTGTGTGTCTGTGTGTGTGTCTGTCTGTGTGTCTGTCTGTGTCTGTGTGTCTGTCTGTCTGTCTGTGTGTGTGTGTGTGTCTGTGTGTCTGTGCGTGTCTGTGTGTCTGTCTGTGTGTGTGTGTGTGTGTGTGTGTCTGTGCGTGTCTGTGTGTCTGTCTGTGTGTCTGTCTGTGTGTGTGTGTGTGTGTCTGTGTGTGTGTGTGTGTGTGTGTGTGTGTGTGTGTGTGTGTGTCTGTGTGTCTGTGTCTGTGTGTCTGTGTGTGTGTGTGTGTGTGTGTGTGTGTGTGTGTCTGTGTCTGTGTGTCTGTGTGTGTGTGTCTGTGTGTCTGTGTGTGTGTGTGTGTGTGTCTGTGTGTGTCTGTGTGTGTCTGTGTGTGTCTGTGTCTGTGTGTGTGTGTGTGTGTGTGTGTTCAGGTTTGGAGACTGATGGGATCTACAGAGTCAGCGGGAATCTGGCCGTCATTCAGAAACTGCGCTTTGCTGTCAATCATGGTGAGAAAGAGTCAAAATCACATCAATATCATACCCATAACCATCATGATATGAGGATCTGTCATTCATTGCAATTAAAAGCCACATGAAATCAAAACTGAATGCATGTCCTGGTTTCACTGTGAATGATTCACTGTAATTATCAGCAATATATGGGGCATGAATACATTTCAAACCCAGTTTTATTAAATCAGTATTGTTATTTTTTAACAATAAACATGACATACACACAGTAATTATTTAATGATGATTTGAAAAATGCAAGAGTTGGTTTTAATTTGGGACCAAATTGTTGTTTTTTTGTTACTCATTAAACGTACATTTCCTATCAAATTAATATTAAAAAATCTGTTTATTGCAGGTACTTTGGTAACATGTTTGAATGGTTGAATACTTCATTGTATAAAAATATTTCTCCCATCACGCTGTAGAAAAGCCCAAATTATGTCACTTCCTCTTATGTTACAATTTTAAGGAATTGTACATTTTATGTAACTGGGAAAATTGAGATTTGAGTCAGTTAATTGTACTTAATATTTTTGTACTACAGTAAATTGATGATTAATTCATTTATTGATCGACTTCATTTTTTAAGTTATATAAGATTCAACTAAATTTTCAGTCAAAAGTCTTTAAGTTGAAATGAACTGAGCAGCTTTTTTATTTTAATTATAATTTTATTTTATTATAATTTTATTATACTTAAAAAATTAAGGCAGCAGCTGAATTTAAGTTTTTAAAGGGGTCATATGACGATGCTAAAAATAACATTATTGTGTGTATTTGGTGTAATGCAATTTGTTTACGGGGTTTAAGGTTCAAAAAACACATTATTTTCCACATACCGTACATTGTTTCTCTCCTCTGCTCCGCCTTTCTGAAATGCATTGATTTTTATAAAGCTCATCGTGCTGAAAAGCGCGGTGTGCTCTGATTGGCCAGCTATCCAGTGCGCTGTGATTGGCCGAATACCTCAAGCGTGTGACGGAAATGTTACGCCCCCTTACCATATTTGTAAACACTCAGCGTCTCCACGACAACAGCACTACAGCGGCCCCCCGAGAATGGTTTCTCCCAAGGTTTTTTTCTCCAAGTTCAGAGGGAGTTTTGGTTCGCCTTCTTTCTTTGCACTTAATTTCTAGTATCGTCAATTGGATTTCATTTTTAAACTATACTGGGCAATGACATCTCTGAATTCAATAATGTTATGAAAATAGTGTTTAATCTTATTATTATACCCACACCTCCAACTTGTGATGTACACAATCTGATTTGTATATAAATAAAGGGGCTGTGTTTTCCGCCTTCTTTCTTTGCGTAAACATTTGAGGTAAATCTTCCCACACAGTTTTTTGTGGGGCTGTGTTTAAGACGTGGACGAGTCTTAACTTTTATAAAGAATATCTCTTTGGTTTTGAGACTTTAGTCTTTGCAACTTTATAGATCGTATCTATGCATGAACAGCTTGTAACACTCCAAAGAGAAAGAACACTTGAAATCACATCATATGACCCCTTTAAGTAGAAGTAGGTGGAATTTTTTAAAGTGCAGTTGCAGAAAACACTTATCAGTAGGTCACAGAAGAGTGAATGATGTCATCAGACGTATATGTGTGTGTGTGTGTGTGTGTATGTGTGTGTGTGTGTGTGTGTGTGTGTGTGTGTGTGTGTGTGTGTGTACAGGTTTATATCTCCTGGTGGGAACTTAAACCTGAATACACACAGACTCATGGGGACTTGTGTCACGGTGGGGACCTAAATTGAGGACCCCATGGGTACAAAAGCTTATAAATCATACAGAATGAGTATTTTTGAGAAAGTAAAAATGCCTGTAGTTTCCTGTGAGGGGTAGGTTTAGGTGTAGGGTTGGTGTAGGGTGATAGAAAATACAGTTTGTACAGTATAAAAACCATTATGCCTATGGAGAGTCCCTACAAGGACAGCTGACCAGACGCGTGTGTGTGTGTGTGTGTGTGAGAGAGTGAGTGTGTGTGTGTGTGTGTGTGTGTGTGTGTGTGTGTGTGTGTGTGTGTGTGTGTGTGTGTGTGTGAGTGTGCGAGTGCGTGATTGTGTGCGAGTGTGTGTGTGTGTGTGAGTGTGTGTGTGTGTGTGAGTGTGTGATTGTGTGAAAGTGTGTGTGTGTGTGTGTGTGTGTGAGGTCACACGTGTGTAACTCCTGTCGGTTCTTTCAGAGCGAGCCGTGACCACAGACGGACGTTATCTCTTCCCTGAGGATTTAGTTCAAGGTTTGTCTCTTATAAAGAGGAAGGAGCTCTTTTACTCTGATCTTACAGCGCTTTACCCTCCAAACGTCTCGCTGCTGCTCTCTGAGTCTCCTGCTGCTCTTCGCTTCTCGCTCCATGTTTAGTGCAGGATATCTGTGTCCGGTTTGACCGAGGGGTTATGGCTCTGAATCACAGAAAACGTTTGAGTAAACAAACATTACAAGTCTGTGACATGCTGCTTCATCTGCTGTAATGACAATTCTTTAAACTTACTTTAATCTATGATACTCCTGTTTTCTGTAAATTAAAAATGTCAAGATTCCAGAAGTTTCCAGACCTGAATTCTCTTCAGGTTTCAAGTCATTCCTGATTTACTGATTAAGATTAAGAAAAAGGATATTAATTTTTCATATTCATAAAATAATATTTTAACTAACATCCTCTCGGGTTTATTATTAACTAAATCTAAAACCAAAAAAAAAAAAATTGTTACTTGAAATTAAATAATCATTATCAGATTTTTTTTAATTTATTGTAGTACTGAAACTGAAAAAATAAAAATAAAACTATACAGACATTTAAAAAATAAAAATAAAAAAATGGCAAAAATACAACTTACTAAAACTTTAAAATTTAAATTAAAACTAAATATATAAAAATAAAAACTAATTTAAAATATAAAACAATACTATATTAATGATACTAAAATAACACTGATTTCTGCTCTATAAAATATTTCAAAGCTTGGCTTGGCATAACTAAAAAAAATGTATATTATTAATTATAAAAAGGCCATTAGTTAAAGTAAAATGATAGAAGGTAGTATTTAGGTTAACAGCGACTAAGAAAGAGCATAAACACAGATACACAGAATTGTATTTTTTATTTATTTATTATAAAATGAATCAATAGTATTTGTTTCTAAATGTGTTCTCGAAATGTTTAGATCGAAATGTAATGTATGTAGCATTAAGTCTTGTGCAAAAGATTACATTTCTTCTACTTCTTCAAAAACATGAATGAATTAATATCTATTGAATTAATATCTATAAATATAAAATAGCTTGATTTTTAGCTGTTTTGCTTAAAAGCTGTCTGATTTTTTAATAATTTTCAAATTTTTTGTCTGATTTTTAAGTCATCTTGAGTCAAAACTATTTTCAAATCAGCATTATGTCACAGATAAAGTTGTATTGAAACTTCAAAACGTGTTACAGAATTGAGGTGTGTAAGAGATCTCTGTTGATTTGCTTCTTCACCTTTTCTTGACCTTTGACCTTCTACTTCTGCAGATGTTGTGCTGCGGCCTGATGCCTAAAAACACACAGCGTCTCTGTGTATCACTCACATGTCCTCTGTTTTTCCTGACCTTTGACCTTCTACTTCTGCAGATGTTGTGCTGCGGCCTGATGTCCTCTGTGTTCCTGACCTTTGACCTTCTACTTCTGCAGATGTTGTGCTGCGGCCTGATGCCTAAAAACACGCAGCGTCTCTGTGTCACTCTGTGTATCACTCACATGTCCTCTGTTTTTCCTGCAGAGCGTCTGGATCTGGACGACCCGCAGTGGGAGGACATTCACGTCATCACCGGAGCGCTCAAGCTGTTCTTCAGAGAGCTGCCCGAGCCGCTCGTCCCGTACGGATTCTTCCACGACATCGTCGAGAGCGTCAGTGAGTGACGACGAGAATGATAAAGAGATGCATGATTAATGATTCATTAGAAATGATTCAATGTCTTTGTGTCCTGTAGAGCTCTCTGATCACCTGGAGAAGGTGGACAGACTGAAGCTGCTGGTCATCAGCATGCCTCCAGCCAACCAGCACACCTTAAGACACATGATCCTCCACCTCAGACGGTACACACAAGTACACACACAGACACACACACGCACGCACGCACGCACGCACACACACACGCACACATGCACACAGACACACACGCACGCACACACACACACACACACAGACACACACGCACACACACACTTATTAATATGTGACCCTGGAGCACAAAAGCAGTCATAAGTAACACAGGTATATTTGTACCAATACAACAATACATTGTGTATGGGTCAAAATTATCCATTTTTGTTTTATGCCAAAAATCATTGCTATATTAAGTAAAGATCATGTTCCATGAAGATATTTTGTACATTTCCTATTGTAAATATATCAAAACTTTATTTTTGATTAGTAATATGCATTGCTAAGAACTTCATTTGGACAACTTTAAAAGCGATTACAAACCATACATCAATGGAAAGCTCATTTATTCAGCTTTCAGATGATGTATAAATTTCAAAGGAAACAAGATACTTTTTTTTCTCCACATTGGCATATATTTGTTCGTGTTTTAAGCAAAAACTCACTTAATTTTGAAAACAAATTCACTTCATATTTCATATTGGTAGAGGAATCCCAGGTGTAGAGAATCACATTATCTATCAACATCATCCACTAACTTGTGATTTTAATCATATGTAGATTACACTTGCTTGTGTGTAGAATCTGTTCATATTTCTGCTGCTTTTAGTGTGCAGTTCAGCGCTTCAAAACAAATGAAGTGAATCATTTACAAAGCAGTTGATTCAAACATTCAAAATGCCTCCTATTCACAGCCACAAACTACTTCTACATGTACAACTCTTGTTTTTAATCACAAATCAAACTAACTCTGCCCTGCTCTCTTCTAAGTGCTCTACTCTTTGATTGAGTCATAATGACTCTCACTTTAACCAATCACGCTCTGATTGGAGCGCTCTAGTCTCCGCCCACTTGTCCTCCACCAATGAGAACACAGGATTGATCTCACTGATCTGGATGAGGAGGTTTGAAGCTCCAGATCACATCAGTGTAACACTTTTCTCTCTTTATTTATCTTCTTTCTGTAGTATGAGATGATAAAAGGATTTCCCGTCTCTTCTGGGTTCATGTTTTGTGTAGATATAGTTGGTTGGTCTGGAAAGCAGTGAAACTTTGAAATCCACATCTCAGAAAGTGTTGTGATTGAGACACTAGAGGGAGCCGTGTGATCACTCAAGAAATAGATAGCATACATGCTTGTTTTCTACCTTGTCATATTTTTAGTTTAGTTCAGTCTTAAGTATGACAAAACAGTGAATCATTTACAAAGCAATTGATTCATTTGATTCAAATAGTTAAAAAGCCTCCCTTCAGTCATATTCACAACCACAAAATACTGTCTTTCATTTTCAGCAAAATAATTAAAGTAATATCAGCTGTTTATTATAAACCTGGATTTAGTCTATGCCATAATACAACATGCAAGAAAATGATGCTCTAAATAAGAAAGTTGTTCTATAGTTTGATATGAGAGAATTTTCTAGTTTATCAGAAGAACATCAATGTTCTGCTGCTTTAAAGAAGCACTGAATGAAGAAGCTCCAATGAAACATCACGAATCATCATCAGCACATGAACAACCATGAAGAGACACAAATAATGCTTGTTTGTGTCAGTATTTTTATTTTTCCTCTGTGGTTAACACATTTAGGCCCGGTTTCACAGACAGGGTTTAGACTAAACCAGGATCAGGCCGTAGTTCAATTAGGACATTTAAGTAACTTTTATAAACATACTCAGATAAAAACATTACTGCTGTGCATCTTGAGACAAAACAAAGACACTGATATATTTTAAGATCTTTAAAGTTTCTTTCCGTTGAAACAGCTCAGACTTACATTTTAGTCTAGGACTAGGCCTAAACCTGGTCTGTGAAACCAGGGGCTAGAGTTTGAGATCTCAGATTTGTGCTCAAATCTGCAATAAAACGTCTCAATATGAACTCATAGATTCATTTTATACGTTATGCATTTAGCAGATGCTTTTATTCAAAGTGACTTGAAGTCATTTCAAAGCAATTCATCAAAGAGCCCATAATATTCTTAATATAAACAAAGCCAGGTTTATTAGACAACTTAAAAAAAAAATGATTTGACAAAAAGCGTACTGACAAAAATGTGACTGTGCATGAATAAAAGAAAAGAAAACACATCAGTCGTCTTCAGAGCTAAAAACAAAGATCATCAGTCAACAACATTTGTAGTGTAGACAGTAATTACAGACACAAGATGATCAGCTACATCAGCTGATAGTTCATGAACTACACGACCACTGATTCATTCACTATTAACACCGACTGCATCATCAAAAAATGAGCATTTATTCAATTCAAAATGAATTACAAATAAAATAGAATAATAATTTTCTAGATGATGAAACGTGTGCTTTGTGTTGTTTTCTTTGAGCTCAGTCACATGATGTTCATCACTTTCACTGTGAACCTGAAGATAATCATTTCAATAGTCCTTCGTCTTCTTTTGGTGTGCAGATTTATTATCCTTTCTTTCTTTCTATCTATCTTTCTTTTTTCTTTCTTGCTTTCTTTCTTGCTTTCTTTCTTGCTTTCGTTCTTTCTTTTTTCTTTTTCCTTTCTTTCTTTCTTCCGTTCTTTCTTTTTTCTTTTTCCTTTCTTTCTTTCTTCCGTTCTTTCTTTTTTCTTTCTTTTTTCTTTTTCCTTTCTTTCTTTCTTTGTTCTTTCTTTCTTTCTTTCTTTCGTTCTTTCTTTCTTTCTTTCTTTCTTTCTTTCTTTCTTTCTTTCTTTCTTTTTTCTTTCTTTCTTTCTTTTGTTCTTTCTTTCTTTTTTCTTTCTCTTTCTTTCTTTCTTTCTTTCTTTCGTTCTTTCTTTCTTTCTCTCTTTCTTTCTTTCTTTCTTTCTTTCTTTTTTCTTTCTTTCGTTCTTTCTTTCTTTTTTTTTTCTTTCTTTCGTTCTTTCTTTTTTCTTTCTTTCTTTTTTCTTTCTTTCTTTCTTTCTTTCTATCTATCTTTCTTTTTTTTCTTTCTTTCTTTCTTTCTTTCTTTCTTTCTTTGTTCTATTTCTTTCTTTCTTTCTATCTATCTTTCTTTCTTTCTTTCTTTCTATCTTTCTATCTCTCTTTCTTTCTTTCTTTCTTTCTTTCTATCTATCTTTCTTTTTTCTTTCTTTCTTTCTTTCTTTCTTTCTTTCTTTCTTTCTTTCTTTTTTTTCTTTCTTCTTTCTTTCTTTCTTTCTTTCTTTTTTCTTTTTCCTTTCTATCTATCTTTCTTTCTATCTTTCTTTCTTTCTTTCTTTCTTTCTCTCTTTTAAATGAGTTTCATTACTGAATCTATGCTCCCTCTAAACATGTTTCATATATAAATCGGAGCAGAACTTCTTCATGATATTAAACAGCTACACGACTAACAGTGAACGTTCTGCCAGGGTTCTCTCAACGTTATGAACAAACGTTCTTCTGGTAATATTAAAACATTCATTCAAAGTCACCTGGTCTTTCATTTACTAATGTTCTCAAAACATTGATCATGGAAGGTTTTATTTCTGAAACATTTAAAACATGTTCATCTAACGTTATTTTAAATGTTACTTGTTTCAGAATGTTCAGAGAACGTTCAAATGTAACATTCCCATAATGTTTGCAAAATTATGAAATGGAATGTTTTTAAAACATTAAATGTACATTACATTTACATTTAGTCATTTAGTCGGTTAGCCTAACGCAGTAAACATAGCAGGTTTTTATATACATACATATATATATATATATATATATACACATATACATACATACAGACATACATACATATATATATATATATATGTGACCCTGGACCACAAAAC
>CM049853.1:1635595-1670595 GCA_027422415.1 Schizothorax lantsangensis | reverse complement strand
AGGTTTCTAAAAAACAAATTATATTTTGCATAAAGAAAATTAATTTTATTTTCATTAAGATAAAATTATGGTATTATTTTAATAACAATTAAATAAAGCATTTCACGTTTGTTAATTCCTCTTTCTTCAACAGGAATAATTCTCTTAGTAAAAAAAAAATAATTATAATTATATTTTGCATGACGAAAATTATTTTTTTAAAGATCATTAAGATAACATTATATTATTATTTTAATGACAGTTAAATATATTTTTGCAACAAATTCTCAAAAAATCCATACGTGTTTTTATTTAATGATATTTTTTGCCAGTAATAATTATTTTAAGGTCTAAAAAATATTTTTGATAATTTTGCATGAAACAATATACATTTTTAGCATCATTAAGATACTATTATGATATTATTGTAATAAATTTGAAATATATATATTTATTTATTGACAGTAATAATTATTTTAAGTTCTAAAAAATAGAACTTAAAATATTTATTTATTGACAGTAATAATTATATTAAGTTCTATTTTATATGTTCTAAAAAATAGAAAATATATTTTGCATTATGATATTATTTTAATGACACTTAAACACATTTTTGCCATAATTTCTCAAAGCATCCAGACATTTTATGTTTCTTTTATTTCAACAATAATAATTCACTGTTCTAAAAAACAGAAATTATATTTTGCATAAAGAAAATACATTTTTAGGATCATTAAGATAACATTATAATATTCATTTACTGAAGATTAAACACTTTCTGTTCGGCAAGACCTTCCATTGTTAAATTGACTGGCATCAGGATCGGTTCATAAGACGGTTCATACACATTATTAACAAGCAACTAAATTATAAACTACTCATCCCTTGTTCCATATATGATTTATTGTTATTGAACCAAGTTTACTGGGTGACTTTTCATATCTTTTGTGTTGTTTTATGCTGAGGAACATCATGTCTTGTTCTCCGAGAGCAACATCTCTGAACCCAGAGATCATTATATAATATTAAAGTGTAAAACTACATCCGTTGGCAGCTTCTCTGACTTGAAGCACATGGTTTAGGTGGAGGCCTGAAATCAGAGCAGATTTGAGTCAGTCGTGTTTCCCCGCCGCACCACGGTAAAGTCACACACGTACCTCAACGCCACTCATTTCATGTCATTAGAAAGAAAAGCAGCAGAGTTCAAAGAAACTGACGGCGTCCTGCTGTTAGATTTATGATCTGAACCATAGAGTCATTACAAATATTGTGTTTCTAGAGATTCGACTTTGTTTTAGAGCGAGAGATTCAAAATGCTAACATCTAAAATAATGCTCAATAACAACTCCAACGTCTGTATTTTCCAAAATATGTACAATTTTATTACAAAGATTATGTATTAACATTTTAACAAAGCTTAAAAATTTCATATAAAAATAACACTGGTGAAAATAGTGCACCGTTCTGGTGTGCAAGAAGCATTTGGTGCGACGTTCACGTTTACAGAGAGTTAATAGAAGAAAAGTCAAGCACTAAATGAATGAAGGCAGATTTAAAGCACCGTTTGGATTCTGTTAATTAAACTCCTGCATGTTTAAAAAGCAGACATTTGCATAGTTGGCAGTATTATAAAGCTTCCCGGCTCGTATTCAGTGCAACACATGCTTTCTTTCTCCAAAGGACACTTTATGAATGGATTGCATTGCATCATGAACATATGATTTGGTGCATCAGAGTTTGTGCAAATATTTGAGCTCGTCGGCTCTGAGCGCATGAACAGCCGAGAGCTCAAACTTATCGTCCAATTCTGCAGTTTTCCAGTTCATTAATATCAAATCTGTGTTTAATCTTGATGTGAGTTATAGCAGATAATTATGACAGTGGAAACCAGAAGCTAACTAACCCTCGATAACAGCGAATGCTGGTCAAATCATAGACTGTAAATAACTATTATGTTCAAATATTTAATATTTCACTACATATGTTTGTCTTGTGTTAATAACTGCTCCTGAGCTCTTAAAATGCATCAAATTCATGAAAACTTCTAGGTCATATTTCACTCCAAAATAAAAATAAACAAATAAAATGAAAACAATATTTAATAATAATAATATATAGTTATAATTTATTTTTCCTTACAGTAATGACAATTTAATGCCAGTGCGAAAAATCCTAATGTTCTGAAAACAGGCAGATTTTCTTTATGCAAAATATAATTTCTTTTTTTAATTATTATTTTGGTGTGAAATATGACGTTGACATATACTTGGTAGAATGTAAATTAGATTTTGTATAAAAAAAAAAGCTTTCTTTCAGAACCATTCATCATCTCTATATATATATATATATTAGTGCTGTCAAACGATTAATTATGATTAATCGCATCCAAAATAAAAGTTTTTGTTTATGTAATATATATGTGTGTGTACTGTGTATATTTATTATGTATACTGTATATAAATACACACACACACACAGTATATATTTTGAAAATATTTACATGTATATATTTATATTATATATAAATATATTTAATATACAAATATTACATATTTTTCTTAAATATATACATGCATGTGTGTGTATTTATATATACATAATAAATATATAGTACACACACATATATTACATAAACAAAAACTTTTATTTTGGATGGGATTAATCGTTTCACAGCACTCGTCACAATAATGAGATTTTTATTTTGTTTATTTTTGCTTTATGTTAATGAGAATTTAATGCCAGTGTGAAAAATCTTAATGGTTCTAAAACAGGTATAATTTTCTGTATGTAAAATACTATTCCATATTTATTTTTATATTATTTTGGTGTGAAATATGACATTCTTGGTAGAATGTATTTTTTTAATTATATTTTGTATAAAGATAATTAAGCCTCCTTTCAGAACCATTTCAGATGACATTTACATAATGCATTTTTTTTTTACATATATCAGCATAAATTAAAGGGGGTCCAAATTTCATCATGTATATACTTTGTATATGCATTACAATAATGTGCTTCTTATTTTGTTTATTTATTTATTTTTGCTTATTTAATTCCAGTGCAAAAAATCGTAATGGTCCTAAAACAGGCATAATTTTCTTTATGCAAAATGTAATTTCATATTATTTAATTTGTATTATTATTAATGCAAAATATGACTTTGGTAGGTTTTCAGAGATTATTCTTCTCTTCGTTGGTATTTATTTATTCATCATGTTTTTTTTTTAATCTAGTTTTCTGTATTAATTCGGTAACGTTGCCGACTCGTTTGTGCCTCACAGTGATTTTGGGCGCCGTAGGGAAGCTCTGGATTCTGGTGATGAATCAAGTCTTTGGACAAATGTTCATGTATATGTGACCCTGGAGCACAAAAGCAGTCATAAGTAACACAGGTATATTTGTAGCAATAGACAACAATACATTGTATGGGTCAAAATTATACATTTTTCTTTTATGCCAAAAATCATTAGGATATTAAGATCATGTTCCATGAAGATATTTAGTAAATTTCCTACCATAAATATATCAAAACTTAATTTTTGATTAGTAATATGCATTGCTAAGAACTTCATTTGGACAACTTTAAAGGCGATTTTCTCAATATTTAGATTTTTTTGCACCCTCAGATTCCAGATTTTCATATATTGTTCTATCATAACAAACCATACATCAATGGAAAGCTATTTATTCAGCTTTCAGATGATGCATAAACCTCAATTTCACCGTTATGACTGGTTTAGTGGTCCAGGGTCAGATGTTTGTGTTTGGATGTGTTTGTTCACAGTCGGGAGCTCTGAACACTAAAGAGAACGTGTCAGTGGTGAATGTGTGTTTCACGTCTTTGGGAAACACTGCAGCATCGTCTCGTCTCGTCTCACTCTCCGTCAGGACTCTCCTGTCTCTGGCTTCCGTCTGCAGGTTTCTCCTCGGTTTGCTCCGTCCTCGCGCCTCCACGGTAAGCGCTCTCCTCTTCCTCGTCGTCCTCGTCCTCCTCGTCTCTGCTGGAGTCGCTCAGGTAAGCGGCGGGTGGCTCGGCGAGCTCCGGGTCGCTGTCGCGGCTGCAGAAGGCGTAGCGGTGGTTCATGTGCTGTGAGTACGAGCCCGAGTGTGAGAAGCGTTTGCCGCACTTGTCACACTGATAGGGTTTCTCTCCGGAGTGCAGGCGGCTGTGCTCGATCAGATGATGCTTGTGTTTGAACGCCTTCTTACAGATCTGACACTCGTGAGGTCTCTTCCCTGCAGCGAGCAACAACAACACTCGTTAGAGCTAATGTATATGAATAGATATGAAATTCATTTCATTTAGGTTATATATATATATATACATACATATACACACATATATATTACTAATATTACTAAATTTACTATATAGATACCATATATTTTTTATCTATCTATCTATCTATCGTTTAATTGTAAATTTTTAATTGTAAAGATTAAAACAATTAATTGTAAAGTATATAACACTTAACAATATTACATTTGATAAAATATTATATCTGTTTGTATAAATAATTTTTAATATTTTTATAAAAATGTATTTACTCATTTTATTTGTATATATATATATATATATATATATACATAAATATATAATATTAATATATACATATTAAATATAATAAATATAATAATTGATAAAATATATATTCTATATTTTTATATATAAACTATTCAATATTTTAATTATTAATTTTTTTTTTATTTTAAGTATATAGAGTATATAACGCTTAAAAATACTATAGTTTGTCAAATATATAATTTCAAGTTTATATATAAGTGTGTGATAATTTTTTATATTTACTTATTTTTTATTTGTGTGTATGTACAGTATACACAGAAATATATGTAATATTTATAAATAAATATTAATAAAATATTACATAATATAAATAAAAATAAATGTAATAAATTAAAATATAATATAAATAAAAGGATTAATAGAATAGTTCAGCCAACACACACACACACACACACACACACACACACACACACACACACACACACACACACAGACACACAGACACACAGACACACACACAGACACACAGACACAGACAGACAGACACACACACACACACACACAGACACAGAGACACAGACAGACACAGACACAGACACAGACACAGACACAGACACACACAGACACAGACACAGACACAGACACAGACACACAGACACAGACACAGACACAGACACAGACACACAGACACAGACACAGACACACAGACACAGACACAGACACAGACACAGACACACACACACACACACACAGACACACAGACACAGACACAGACACAGACACACAGACACAGACACACAGACACACACACACACACAGACACAGACACAGACACACAGACACAGACACACAGACACAGACACACACACACACACACACACACACAGACACAGACAGACACACACACAGACACAGACACAGACACAGACACACACACACACAGACACAGACACACAGACACAGACACACAGACACACAGACACACACAGACACAGACACAGACACACAGACACACACACACACACACAGACACACAGACACACACACACACACACAGACACAGACACACAGACACAGACACAGACACACAGACACAGACACAGACACACACACAGACACAGACACAGACACACAGACACAGAGACACAGACACACACACACACACACACATATATATATTTTGATGTAAAGTGTTATGATGTTGAGTTAGTGTTGTACTGTACCTGTGTGCTCATATTTATGGCGCAGCAGAGAGCTGCTCTTCTGGAAGGTTTTGTCACAGATGTCGCAGGCATACAGTCCTTCCTCCGTCTTCTTTAGCCTCTTCCTCCCAGGACCGATCTCTCCATCCATCCCATCATCCATCAGAGACAGATACTCCAGACCGCCGCGACTCAGCGCTTCAGCCTGCACCGAGAGAAGAAGAAGCAAATATTAGTTATTATTAGGCCCGCATGCAGTGTGTTCCTCAGTATTTCACACAAAAACACGGACATTAACTTAGAAATCAAGATTGTAGATTAAAATGAATATGAGTGAATTAGGGAATATGGGGTATATTTCAAGATACAGTTTAATATTTTCACGAGTGCTGTCAAATGATTATTCGCAACCAAAATAAAAGTTTTTGTTCACATAATATATGTGTGTGTAATGTGTATATTTATTATGTATAATGTATGCATATATTTAAGAAAAATATGCTATGTTTATATATTAAATATATTTATATATAATATAAATTATATGAATATAAATATATAGATGTAAATACATGTAAGTATTTTCAAAATATATACTGTATGTGTGTGTATTTATATATACATAATAAATATTCACAGTACACACATATATTATGTAAACAAAAACTTTTATTTTGAATGCAATTAATCGCAATTAATCATTTGACAGCACTAATTTTCACCTCTCTTAATCTTTTTCTTTTGCAGTTCATTTACAGTAAAAATGTTCATTAAAACCGTTTTATTATATAAAGTATTATTATATGTCATTTGCCATGTAATTTATTAAATATGAAATAAATACATTTTTAAAACCTGCCTGAAGTAGTTCAAATGCAGTATAACACCACATTGCAAATTCAGTTAATAACTAAATGCACTTTAATGTTCATGGTCAATAAGCAGGTCATAATTATGCATAATAGCATTTGCTATTTTAATCCAGCATTTTAATCATGTAATTGTATATTGCATATTTATTTGTTTATTTACCAGATGTTTTTATCTAGAATGTATCAGTGTATTTAAGAGAGAATCACATTTATTAGAATGTTTGATCCTTGTGAAGCAAATGCAAGACTATACTGTTTTCTATATGTGACCCTGGAGCACAAAACCAGTCACAAGGGTCAATTTTTTGAAATTGAGATGTATGCATCATCTGAAGCTGAATAAATAATCTTTCCATTGATGTATGGTTTGTTATGATAGGACAATATTTGGCTGAGATACAACTATTTGAAATCTGGAATCCGAGGGTGCAAAAAAATCTAAATATTGAGAAAATCACCTTTAAAGTTGTCCAAATGAAGTTCTTAGCAATGCATATTAATAATCAAAAATTAAGTTATGATATATTTACGATAGGATATGTACAAAATATCTTCATGGAACATGATCTTAATATCCTAATGATTTTTGGCATAAAAGAAAAATGTATAATTTTGACTCATACAATGTATTGTTGGCTATTGCTACAAATATACCTGTGTTACTTATGACTGCTTTTGTGCTCCAGGGTCACATATATTCTTACATATTTGAAATATGCAGTATGCATAGCTGTCCACAGTGTAACGGTGAGATGCTGAGTGCAGATAAGAGTGTGTAGGCTTGTGCTCTCGCTGCCCTTTGACATGAAGTGCAGGGAATTTCCCTGAGCGTGGCGTGTTTGTTTACAGCTCAAGCAGAGGAAATCATTCACCTTCACATGGATGTCAGCGCAGCTGCTGCAATATGAGGCGCTCTTGCATTATGTGCATGTGTGTGTATATATATATAGTTAACCTTTCATATTCTGCTTTTATGACTAAGAGTGTAAAATCGGTCTTTCTCATTCTAATATCATTTCATTTGCTTACTAACTACTAGCATTTGCAAAGAAGATTGAAGATTAAAGCTGAATATTACATTAATAAACAAAATAGAATTCATTAAAATGATTCTATTTTGAAATTATTGGCCTGTGTTCAAATCATTAAATACAAACTTTTTATGGCTTTTAGTTAAAATAACTTTTTTGAGTCAAAACTAAGTTAAATGCAACTTTTAGCAGATAAACTAAACTATATTATGAATGAATGCAACTATAAGGCATGAAGATATGAAGATATTATAAACATCATGCTTTGCTGTAAAGCTGCTTTGAATCAGTGTGTGTTATAAATCAATAAAACAGTCAATGTTGATAAACATTTAAAAGTTGTTTCTTGCAATAAAATAAACAAAAATGTAAATCAATGGCTACTGGGTATTTAAAAAAATAATAATAATAATAATGACAATATGTTCCCACTTCCTGTTTCAACAGGAAATATATCTACACAGGACAGGAAGCTGCTTGTCAAAGTGTTACACTGGTCTTCTTTTTGTTGTTTTTCACATTAATTTTAAAAAAATATTCTTATTATACATATTTAGAATAAATTTTTGTTATAATGAATATAATTTTTATTTTTAGATTTTATTATTCATACTTAGAATACATTTTTGTAATAAGGAATATCATATTTTTGTATATTATTAGACATGTAGAATACATTTTGTAATAATGAATATCACATTTTTAGTTTTTCATATTTTATCATTCATTTTCAGAATATTTGTGTTATAATAAATATCGTATTTTTATTTTTATATTTTCTTTAACATATTTAGAATATATTTTTGTTATAATGAATATCATATTTTATTTTTTATTACACATTTAGAATAAATTTTTGTTATAATGACTATCATTTTCTATTTTAAAATTTGTATTAATCATATTTAGAACACAATTTTGCTATAATGAATATCATATTGGCATTTTTATATTTTATTATACCTATTTAGAACAAACTTTTGTAATAATGAATATCATATTTTTTATTTTATTAAACATATTTAGAATATATGTTTGTTATAATGAATGTCATTTTTTATATTTAATTTTTTTGTTAAAATGAAAATTATTTTTTATTTGATACATAATATATTTTGTTATAATGAATATGAATCATATTTTTTATTATACATATTTAGAATACATTTTTGTTATAATGAATATCATCTTTTTAGTTTTTCATATATTATTATACATATTCAGATTTTTTTTTGTTATAATACACATCATATTTTTATTTTTTAAATAATATTACAAATATTTAGAATACACTTTGTAATAATTAATACCATCTTTTTTTATATTTTCTTTCACATATTTACAACACATTTATGTTATAATGAATAACATGTTTTTATTTTTATATTTTATTACACATATTAATAACACATTTTTGTTATTAAAAATATCATTTTTTATTATACATACAATTCATATATTTTTTGCAGTAGCCTTTATTTGGAGTGTGTTCTGGTGTGTTTGCTCTTACCATGATCGAATGTCTTTCATGTTGCATTCTCTTCAGCATCGACTCTGACTCCGCCTCCACCATATACGCCAGAGGTGACAGGAAGCCCGGACTGGGTGTGGGTGGCGTGAGAGGAAGTGATGTCAGACCGTTGTGTCCCAGACCAGCGGGGATCATGTGATTGAAGAGCGGGAAGCTGCCGAACACCGTGCTTCCGAACAGCGGTGACGCCACATAGGCCCCGCCCACCTGCTGCTGGGAGGGCGGAGTCAGTCTCTTAAACACACCCTCGTGATGCGTTAAGTTGCCGTTACACGCCGGATTCCGCAGCGCGACCGGAAGCGCTTTGGGAATAGACAAGTCTAAAGGTTCGCTCTGGATGTGGTTTGGTCGTCGTGGAGAAGTGTTGATTGACAGGTCCAAGCCGGGAGGAGAGCCGAAGTGCGAGCCAATGGGATGCTGGCGTTCGGGTAAAGCGGGCGACGTGGGGTTTTTTTTCGGACTTGCGCTTTCTTCGCTCGGCCAGCGGTTATCCAGTTGCGCGGGTGTCGGTAAAGGCACGAGGATCTGCTGCGGCACAGAATGCCAAGACGCCCGCTGCGGCGATGAAAGCTCTCTATAAGGCGCGTGATTGGTTGTGGGCGATGTTTGGGCATCGTACGGCCGAGAGAAGTTTTCAGTTTTCGCTTGTTTCTCGTCTCTCACCTCCCTCCGCAGCATCTCCTGCAGCAGATGCTCGAATTTGCTGCGCGACTGCAGCAGCGGCAGAAGCGTTGTGCCCTTAAACACACCCATCCTCAGCGCCAGATCCTCCGCCGGGTCCCACGAGCGGCTCAGGATGGGAACGGACGACTCCAGCGGGAACCGAGAGCCCTTTCTCCCGCCGACAGCAGGGGGCGACGTGGGCGAGGGGAAGAGGTACGCAGGATGGGCGTTATAATGAGCTCCGTTCCCTGCCGCGCCGCCGCCGCCGCTTAGGCACTTCTTACTGCTGAGGTGTGAGCTGTAGGAGCCCGAGTGACTGAAGCGCTTCTTACAGTTCTGGCATTCGTACGGCTTCTCACCTGCACAGGAGAAACACAGAGATGTAACATAATTAGGGCTGCAACACGATTAATCACATCCAAAATAAAAGTTTATGTTTACATACTATATGTGTGTGTACTGTGTATATTTATTATGTATGTATATATATAAACACACACATATATGTATATATTTAAAAAAATAATCGCATTCAAAATAAAAGTTTATGTTTACATACTATATGTGTGTATACTGTGCATATTTATTAGGTATATATATATATATATATAAATACACACATATTTGTATATATTTAAAAATATATATTTGTATCGCGATTAATCGCATTCAAAATAAAAGTTCATGTTTACATACTATATGTGTGTATACCGCGTATATTTATTAGATATATATAAATACACACACATATGTATATATTTAAAAAAATATTTGTATTGCAAAACGACTAATTGCAATTAATCGCACTCTAAATAAAAGTTTATATTTACATACTATGGGCCAGATTTACTCACAGCTTGCGCCAGCGCAAACCAGGTTTTACTACAGACGCTCAGTGACGAATTAGGGAAACTGAGGAACCCCAGTGACCAGTTGATGTGCTTTGGATACCTCCCAAACGCATTTAATGCATTTAATGTCTTTTTTTTGTTATCAACATTTTTTATTTATTTTCACACACAACATCACAACACAATATCCATTCAAAACAAACAAAACACAACAAAACAACGAACGTATACTCCCTTTTCAAAAAGTCCAATCAAAAGGGGGAGAGAGAGGGAGAAAAAAAAAAAAAAACACAAGTCATTCCTTTATATAATCACGTATATTAGAGGAAAAACACTGTTGTCGCCGCCGTTCGCGGCTCTGCCATCCTGCCGTTCGCGGGAGCATGCAATGGTAGAAGGCGCCGTTCGCGGATTAATTCGCGCTGTTGTACATTCACAAGTCACTACTAGGAGATGACGCCACCATGCCAGGAGGCGGCTATGGATCCCTAGCCCACCGGCCTGCCTCTGACTCAATGTGTGGCCCGCCAGCCTGCCTCTGACTCAATGCCCGCCGGCCTGCCTCTGACTCAATGCCCGCCGGCCTGCCTCTGGATTGCCTCTGATCAATGCCCGCCGGCCTCTTCTTCGCCCGCCGGCCTGCCTCTGATAATGCCCGCCGGCCTGCCTCTGAACCAGCCTGCCAAGTGCCGCTGACAACATTCTATTTTGTATTAAGCTTATTGCCGCTGACAGAGGTCGTCGGCACCAACTCACCACCTCTGACGCCGCCGTCCGCGGCCCATCATCACGCGGGGAAAGCCAACCCGCCGTCCACGGTACTCGGCCCGCAGCCGGCTGAGGCTCCCTCCAGCCCGCCGGCCCCTGCCGTTGTTTGGTCACACATGGTCTCGCCAGCCGGCCGCTGCCGTTTTGACAAGCCAGCCGGCGGTTGGGTTAGCAACTGTGTGTGTGTGTTCACCAATCCCCCTTAATTTTTAGTAAGGAGGATAAAACCAGGTTGGCCACGAGCTTCTGTGTTCCGCTCTGGACATGTGTCCAAAGATTAATGACGATGGGACACTCCCTCTGTCGTGTGTGTCATGTGTTCCCGCCTCTTGTGTCCTTAATGTTCCTGTCCTTGTTGACATATGAAGAAGAGTACCTGATGATGCAGTGTTACCTTGCCCTGTGTTATATATGGCTTCCTCGTCTGCGTGTTCCTCGTCTCTCCCTGCTGTGTGCAGTAACAGATCAAATTTATTTATTATATATATATAAATACACACACATATGGTTATATTTAAAAAAATATTTGTAGCAAAACGACTTTCATTTTCTAAATAAAAGAATCTTTGGGCCAGATGTAAGGAGCGCAAACCAGGTTATGTATGCTCTATGAATGACTTTGAAGTGAATGTCTTTTTTTTGTTAAAACAATGAGCCAAGTTTTTAGATGTTAAGCTGAGATTAGACCGCACCCTCTCCCAGTCGACAGATAATTGTCTTCTTCGCTGCCGTAAAACCAGCAAACAACATTAAGGAGACCAGAATCATCATTAAGAAGACACAAACTAATTTTTTAGTAAGGAGGATAAAACCCTATTCATGTGTCAAATAGTGGGACACTCCCAAAACATTAAAGAAGAGTAGAAAGACATATATGGTTTTGTAATGCAATCAATAATGTCATGATGGTGCAATCCAATCCCGCATAGGATGAGAGGAAATGGGAAAAGTCCACGGAACACCATACGCTTTGAGAGCAGAACATAATTGAAGAAAGACAAAATATGCGGATGCTGGTAAACAAAATTTGGTTCTTAATGTCTGAAATGAACATAGGCCCTGGTTATCATATATATCACCGCATGTGTTTACCCCTAAAGAAGACCAAGAGGGTTGGACAAATGGACGATTTCCGCATACAAAATTAAGATTGTGCCATAAAGGTGTACTGTTACAATATTTGAAGGGTCCTCCTATCCGACGCTCAACCATTTTCCAGATTTTAAAAAGATTTTGAGTGAGCCACAACCAGACCAAATTTACAATTATCACCTTTTTTTCCTGTGCCAGTAAATAGAATATCTTGAAGTCTATTTGGTTTAACCTTGTCAGCTTCAATCACTCTCCATGAAACTGTAGATTGAGGATCAACCCAATTATGAAGAGCCTTAAGCTGGAACGACCAATAATACAGTTCAAAATTTGGTACAGCCAGTCCTCCTGCGCTATTAGGATGTTGTAATGTGGTAAGTTTAATTCTGGGGCATTTATCATTCCAGATAAACTTAGAAATTATGGAGTTGATCTCCTTAAAGTAACCTGGAGGGGGAGAAAGTGGTAGCATAGAGAAAAAAATTAACTGAAGGTAGAACAGTTTCTTCCTTGGAGATTTAAGATCAGATTTTGAAATTTACCATAAAATCATTTTTTGTTATTTCTTTTCTTTTTTTAACTTTCTAATTTCTAAGATGGGATAAATGGGGGCTTCGTTGGCTGTAAAGGGGAATCTCTAATAACCAAGACCATGCTGCAGGTGAAAAAAGGTGATGTCTTTGTGATCATAGGAAAATGGTTGACGAGATAGGTAAATATGGTAACAATACACCTTATGACTGCAAGTCTTAATTTGTGAAGCCGAAACGTCCATTTGCCCACATATAATTCCACTCTAGCCTGTCAAAGGCTTTTTCTGCATCAAGTGAAAAAACCGCACAAGGGGTCGGGTGGGAGTCCGCAAAGTCAAGAATATGAAAGAGTCGACGCATATTGTCAGACGCATTGCGCCCCTTGATGAAACCGGTTTGGTCCTCCTTGACCAGACTGTGAATTACCTTCTCCATACGAGAAGCAAAAGCTTTAGCATAGATTTTTAGATCACATGGGATAAGCGAAATCGGTCTGTAGCTGGAACAATCTAATGGATCTTTCCCTTTTTTAAGAAGTAATGATATCAATGAAGTTTTTTGATCTCTATGAAATACCCCATGTTCAATTGCAAAATTAAATTAATTAAGCATAAGTGTCCCTACCAAATCCCAAATTTCTAAATATAATTCATGGGGGAGACCATCTAGACACGGCAATTTGCCCTTTTGAAGACTTTTTAGAGAGACATGGAGTTCCTCCAAACTTAATGAGATCCGAGGCAGTTCCAATTTATCTAAATACTGCTTACAAATTGGTTCATCAAAATCTGTTTCGGCTTTATACAGATTTGTGTAAAAACCTTTAAATATGTCATTAATTGCCAAAAGTCCGTGACTGTCCTCCTATCTTCACGTGCAGCTGCCTGAACGGAATCAACCCGGTCACGTGCCTGCTTCGCTGCGGTAGCTATCGCCTCAAGCTCCTCTCTTAGCTCTTTAACAAAATTGTTAGTCGCTTGTACGTCCTCACGCAGTTCACGCAATGCTGGAATCAGCACAGAGTCCACCGCATCTCTTACTGCCGAAGTCACAACCGAATCCAAAGTGCTTTGCTGCTCTTTAAATGCTAGCTTGATACCGTTAGCGATAGCATCGTCGAGATCCTCTCTGGAGATGGTGGAATCTTTGAATTTTTTCTTCTTTGGCGATTGCTCAATCTGTCCTTTCCGATCGCCCTTGAAGAACACATTATACGAACATATCGTTTGCCAAGCCATGTTATTTTTAATTTGCTTCAGGAAATATAAGACGACTTGGAATCCTCAACTAGGAGTCACGCAATACCAGCTCTATCAAAACTTCTATCAAACCTTCATTTTTTTGGCCTCTCAACCATCTTTTGTTTTTTTTAACGAACTGTGGATTCTTTATTTCTTTATTCTTGATTTGCGACTACGCTAATTTGCGCTACGCTGGCATATTGTGTTGGTCGATATGTAAATGAGATGTTGCCTCTGTGTTCTTTAATTTGTGCGTCGTCAGTAAATCACCAGCAGGAATTTCCCCTCCCATCGGCTCTGTTTTGGAATTGTGTTTAGTAAAACTGGCCGTAGTTGTTTATTATCATCTATTATTGATGAATCTGTCAAAAAATGTTCAGGTCACATTTCCTATGGAAGCCCTTTATCGTGCTTTTTCTAAATCATAATTCTGACATATAAATTTTAAATTTTGACTTACAAGACAAAATTTGAACAAAATTCTGACATTAAAAATAACTGAATTTTGACTTTTTATCTTAAAGTTATGGCTTTTTGTCATAATTATGATTTACCAAAGCATGATTTATTTCCTATGTGGCATAGCATCTCATAATTTCAACTTTTAATGTCATAATTCAGATTTTTATGTCAATTATTTACCAAAGCATGACTATTTTTTTAACAATTTAGTCTTCTTATGTGGCAGAAATGGACTTCCACACATTTCACTCCAATTTCAAATATATATTTTTTTATTTGAACTATTTATTATCCTAATAAGATTTATTGCCTTAATATCTTTAATTATGTATTATTATTATTATTATTATTATTATAGCAAATGTAACCCTCTTAAATAAATAAATAAATCTAAATAAATACAACTAAATAAAAAATAATTGTGTCCGGACTGGGTAATTTTCATTACTTTAAAAATAACAATATTTTTTGGACATTATTTTTAGGCAATTAGGCTAATTTTCATTACTTTAAAAATAACAATATGTTTCCGGCACAGGGTAATTTTCATTACTTTAAAAATAACAATATTTTTTGGCATTATTTTTAGGCAATTAGGTTAATTTTCATTACTTTAAAAATAACAATATGTTTATTTTATTATTTTTTTACCTTATTTTTTAGGCAATCAGGGTAATTTTTATTACTTTAAAAATAACAATATTTTTGGACATTATTTTTAGGCAATTAGGCTAATTTCATTACTTTAAAAATAACAATATGTTTATGTATTTTATTGTTTTTACCTTAATTTTTAAGGCTATCAGGGTAAATTTCATTACTTTGAAAATAACAATATTTTTGGACATCATTATTTTTTAGGCAATTAGGATAATTTTCATTACTTTAAAAATAACCTTTTTAACTTTTTTTTAGGTCATTAGGCTAATTGTCATTACTTTAAAAATAACAATATGTTTACAATACAATAAAGAGACTTTAGCAGATAAATGTGCTTAATTGCCTAAAAAATAATAATCAAAGCACGACAGAGAAATCCTAACAGTCCTAAAACAGGCTTTATTTACTTTATGCACAATATAATTTGGGGTAAAATATGACAGGCATTTCTTGGTGAGATTCTTTTGCAGAATCATTTGAATCCTCTTTGCTTGAAGTGACGCTCGAGTCTCTTACCGCTGTGAATGCGCAGGTGCTCTTTGAGGTGATGCTTGTATTTAAAGGCCTTTCCACACTGATTGCACTTGAACTTTCTGTTCTCCGGACCGGGCTCAGACATGGAGTTCTGGAAGAGACGTGCAGTCATGAGCATGCTGTGTTTCTGTATGTGTGTGGTTAGTTATGCACGCGTCTGATGTCAGCACCTGGCTGTGGAGGGTCAGGTGTTGCTCCATCTGAGTGCGGTACGGCGTACTGAATCCACACAGAGGACAAGCGCTGTCTCCTCCATCCCTGTCCTGACAGAACTTCATGTGTTCCTGTAGAGACGCGTCACGCCGGTGCGTCCGCTGGTTTAAAGCTCCACCGTCTGCACAGAGAGATTCCCGTCACTTTTTGTTTTGGGATTCATCTTTAAATAAATAAACAGTAGAAAGAAAGAATTCAAACAGATTTGACAAATTTAGGATATAAAAACGTTGTTTTGAAATGTTTCTGAAACGTTGTAATGTCCAGTGATTATAATGTTACTTAAAGTTTACAAAAACATTTCTTACAACACTGTTATTTTTCCTCAAAATATGTTTTTTTTTTTATACTACTTACTAAATATTGCATACTAAGTATGCATAATGCTATTTTCTAAAAATAACATGTGAAACACTACATGACCTCAATATGAGAATAGCATCCGGTCGTTATTAATATACATTGTGATTGTAATGTTATTTAAAGGTTACAAAAACATTTTTCAGAACATTCTACTGATGTTATTTTTACCCAAAATATGTTTTTTTACGTTTATTTTTAATATTCGAGGACCGTTAACATGTCCAGTTTTCTTTTTGTGTTTCTAATGTTATTTAAATGTTACAAAAATGTTTCTTAGTATTTTAGCCAAAATGTAACATTATTTGAACATTTATTTTTAATTTTCTTCTAAGAACGTTAAAAAGATTGTAACATTATTTAAACGTTACAAAAGCATTTCTTAGAACATTCAGGTACAAATAACAGAAGGATGTTTATCAGAATCCAAGAACATTTTCTCTCAATGTTATGAACGTTCATCAAATACTAATACGGTTTTAAGAATGTTCCATAAACATTACTTTAAAAACATTTCGTCCTAACATTTATATAACGTTTAATAAACGTTTAGCTGGGATGAGGCTAATGAGAGTAAATGATGACAGAATGATTATTTCATTTCTTAAAGTGGTCGTGAAATAGAGAATCAAAATGTTCTTGATATTTATTTTACACATATGAGAAGTTATAGTAAAAACGCAGTAAAAGTTTTTGAGAGAGAATCCACATGTAATGCTCATTTCATATGCAAAGATGTCAGCCAATCATAGCAGTGGGCGTTTACTTTGAAGTCTCACAGAAGACACGCCCCTTCCAATCAACCATTTCTTTCTAAAATGACCATTTATATCAAAATTTTGACTGTTTTTAATGAAAAACCATACTTGGATTATACTTGCATCCCAGGACACATTATAAAATAATTGAAAAAATGAATTGACAAGCTCTACTAGTTGACCTTTGCCCTCGGGCGACTCGTGTTCTCCGGGTGACCAGCAGACGGGTGACATGTCGCCGTGAACGCTGTCTAAATGGTACGAGCTGACGGATCCGTTGCATTGTTGCGTGTGAATCGGGCTGAGCAGATGCGACACAGAGTCGTAATGCGGCGCGCCGTCCATCACACGAGCGTCAGCCTGACCTGAAAGAGACACATGTATCAACATTATCATCACGCTACTGGATTACATTACAAACACAGGCTGAAAGATAAACAAACATTAGTGTTTTCATCTTAATAACTTAAATGTAAGTCATATTAAAGTTTAAAAACATTTTTACTTTTATGTGACCCTGGACCACAATATACAAAATAAGGGTCATTTTTGAGAAAATTGAGATTTATACATCATCTGATAATAATCTTTCCATTGATGTATGGTTTGTTATGATAGGACAATATTTGTCTGAGATACAACTATTTGAAAATCTGGAATCTGAGGGTGCAAAAAAATCTAAATATTGAGAAAATCATCTTTAAAGTTGTTCAAATGAAGTTCTTAGCAATGCATATTACTAATCAAAAATTAAGTTTTGATATATTTACGGTAGGAAATTTACAAAATATCTTCATGGAACATGATCTTTACTTAATATCCTAATGATTTTTGGCTTAAAAGAAAAATGGATAATTTTGACCCATACAATGTATTGTTTGCTATTATTTTTTATAATATTATATTATATTTGCTAAATTTATTACTTCTAACTTTTGTTGAGCTAATTTCATGTATATATATCTTTTTTTATATAGTTTTAAATATATATTTAAATGTGTAAATATTACTTAAATTTACTGTTTTTAATTACATTTTGAATATTTTGAGGGGAATATTATTCCATAAAGACTTGCTTTTATTTAGTCATGTCAATTCGTGTTTCATTTCATTTTAACTTTACATCAAGTCAGTGTTAAAAGTAATATGTTTACATGTTTATATTAACATTATATTCATTTAAAAAGTTTAATGATGTTTTCAAATAACAAAAAGATCATATACATGCAATTAAAAAAAAATCAATACAAATCTATAAAGTAAACAAACATTAAAATGCAAAAGAAATCAAGCAAGTTAATTTATATAGTTTTTATATTTAATTCAATAAATAATCAAAAAAATAATCACAAAAGATGCTTAAAAATAACAATAGAAGCAAAGAATTAAACATTTTCAATTAATATCTTTTCTGGTCTGGCATGATTTAGTATAGATTAAAATGTAAAAATGTGTAAACTAAAATAAACATCAAGTCTGTATACATATAAATGCTGTTTGTCTTTTTTATAGCTTACATCACAGTTATTAGTTTCCTTATATCATCAGCCTGCTGTCTTTCATGTAGATCAGAGATGATGTTATTGTGATTCTCTCTAATGAAATATGAAGGATGCTTCAGCTTGAAGAGAAAATGGCTCGAATGTCCTCCCTTGAAACCAATAAGAGTAAAACACAAGCAGCAGCGCGCGAGGAGGGATGCCAGCGCTGCGCTGCGACGCAGGACCAGCTCTCAAATGTTTGCAGATGTTGGCATGGGTTTTCCAGCGCTCTCTGTCTCTCATGTGGCCGTGGAAGAGTCCACGCTGTAAATAGTCTGTTGTAGGCGAACTCTGAGCGTTTGATCTCCGGCGAACAAAAGAGAAACGCTCACACGCTCAGTTTTGATTTCGGAGGAGGACCGTCACCTCGTTTGATGTGAGGAAACATTACGAGGCTTGATGAGCGCAGCAGTTTTGACTGAGATCAGACTCATTACATTCATGATGATAATTACTCTTTAATGTGTCATGTCTGTACTGTGTGATGCTGACGTGAATGTAGGCCGCTCGCTCATCTTTCTAAACTTCCTGACCACAAGTCAAAATTCTGAATTCTATGTAGTACAGATCTCTTCAAGGGTGAGAAAAACACTAAAACTGGGTTTTATGTCACTGAATAATGCGATCCTAGCATACTACTTACTAAATATTGCATACTAAGTATGCATACTGCTATTTTCTAAAAATAACATGTGAAACACTACATGACGTCAATATGAGAATAGCATCCGGTCGTTATTAATATACATTTATTTTTTATTTTACATTTTTGTGTTTTGTATGGATCAGTTCTATAGGGTGAGAAAAACAAATTGGTTACTTTAGGTTACTGACACAATCCTGTGCACCCTTTCAAGGGTTGGAAAAGCAACTAATGTCGACAAATGTCATTTTAGGTCACTTTAGGCTGATCAGAAAGAAATCCTATATTATACACTATATTACTTACTGAATACTGCACACCAAGTATGCATACTGCTATTTTCTGACAAATAACGTGTGAAACAGTACATGACCTCAGTATGAGAGTAGCATCCAGTCATCATTAATGAAATATGTTTGTTTTTATTAGTATGGACCAGTTCTAGGGCGAGAAAACAATGTGGGGTTTTAATGTCACTTTAGGTTACTTTGTTCAGAACACAATCCTATACACCCTTTCAAGGGTGAGAAAAACACTGAAACCGGGTTTTAATGTCACTTAATGTCACAATCCTAACATACTACTGACTGCATACTGCACACTACATAGGCATACTGCTAAAACATATGTGAAGCAGTATGCAGTATGCAACAGTATTGTGCTACATTGTTGTCACATGTACTCAGCATCCAGTCATTGATATTAAAAAATACCTTTTATTTTGCATTTATATTTTTTTTACTTATTACGTACCAGTTCAAGGGTGTGAAAAACACTAAATGTTTTTAAAACTAGGTTTTGAAGCCACTTTAAGTCCCTTTGTTCAGAATGTAATCCTAGCATACTACTTACTAAATACTGCACACTAAGTATGCACACTGCTATTTTCTAACCAAAACATAATAGGTGAAACAGTATGCAGTATGCAACACTTGTAGACAGTAGTACGCTACATTGTTGTCACATAACCTTAACATTTTATTTTTAATTCTTGTACTTAGTATGGAAAAGTTCAAGGATGAGAAAAAACACGTCATGTTGTTCTTTAAAAAAATAATAAATAAATAAATAAATGCATTTTATTCATTACTTTAATGGATATTTGAAGTTGAACTTTAGCTTTACCCTATTTTTTCTTATCATGTCTTCTATTAGAAATAATATAAGGCGGTAAACAGCATACTGTAGTATGCTACATTGTTGTCACATGACATCAACATGTATGAGTAGCATATATAATAATGATGGTTGGATGCTCTTTCATGTTGAGGTCATGTGACAACAATGTAGCATACTACAATAGTGACTGGATGTATAAAGTACACTGCATAGTGTACTTCACTCAGCTTCTTTGTTAAAACTGTTCTTGATGTTTCATTATAGGTTCTTCAGATCTCTTATTCTGGAGTATAAAAAGGATTCTCCTGTAAAAGGCTGTTTTTGGTTTTAATTGGAGTCTTTATTTTGGAGTGACTTACAGTGTTCGGGGTCTGCGGCTGGGATTTTGAGCGGCGTGGTTTCAGTGTCGGCCCAGCTCTCCGCACACGGGACGGGACTGCCGGGCTCCGTGCCCTCGCTGGGCGTCAGGCTGACTTTATCCTGAGCATCTCTGCTGTCCAGAGCCTCCATCCCCCAAACACTGCCCTCATCCTCGCCCTCAGAGCCCAGGCAGCGCTCCAGCTCCCCTGAGAAAGCACAGCATTAGCACTGATGTCACAATAAAACATAAAAAATGCATTGCAAAAACATCTCAGAAACTGATCACACGTGATCTATCGAATGACTTCACAGACTTTATTAACTTTGCTCAATATCTAATTCTGTCTAAAGTGAAAGTTTAAAATTAATTTACAAAGTGCATCACAAAAATATCTCAGAGTGAATTTTTATCAATTTATAAATTCAATTTATTAATTGGAAATAGTATATTATTATCCTTACTCAATATCTAATTCCATCTAATGTGATTTTTATAATAAATAAAAAATTGCATTGCAAAAATAGCTCGGAAATTGATCACACTTGATCTAATTAATGACATTCACAAATTTACAAGTGTTTCCAGACTACTTATCAATTTATATTTTAATTTATTAACTTGGAAATAATATTATTTTATTACCTCTGCTCTTTATATAATTCTGTCTAATGTGAAAGTAAAATCTAAAAATAAATTGCATTTCAAAAATAGCTTGGAAATGGATGACATTCTATTCTAATGAATGACATTCACAAAGTATGTGTCATTATTGATTTCCCCCCCATTTTTAATGTTTGCACAGACCCATTCAAAGGTGAGAAAAACACCTAATGGTTTTTAAAGGTCACTTTGTTCATGCAATCCTAACATACTGCTTAAGACTGCATATTAAGTACATACTGCTATTCTCTCTCTCTCTGTCTCTCTGTATATATATATATATATGAAACAGTATGCAATATGCAACAGCTTCAGACCACAGTATTTACTTATCATTTTATTAATGTATGCATTATTTATTAATTTGGAAATAACTATAGTACTCAAAAAATGTAACAAATTTTAAAAATAATAAAAATAACCTTGATCCCAGCATAACATGAAAAGAGCTGCAAGAATGTAATATAAGCTGACTAACAGTTTTAACCCTAGATGTCAGCCAAAGAGTTAAGATTAAGATCTTGTGAAGAAAAAAAAACAGTTAACATTAAACGGAATAGATAAAAAAAAGCATGACAAGTGTGAAGTTCTCTGAAAGCACAAGAGCACATGTGCAACGGTTTTTAAAGCAAACGAGTGAAAATTAAATTCATGTCAGTAAAGGCTTTTAAAATGATTCCTGTAGCATTAGATATATGAATTATTCCTCATGCACGCACACACACACACACACACACACAGATGTGTGTTTAATGTTTGAATTTTTATTCAGCCTAATCGCTTAAATCTTGTAAAAAGTCACAAATGTGCAACATGAACTTGATTAAACGGAGAACAGGCTTGATTTACATCAGCTGGCTTTTATACATTTATAAATACACTTGAATGGATTGGCAGCCGCAGACTCACGGCATTATAATTTTCCCAAATGGGAATTGGGGTGTGCAGTATTTTTGGGTGAAGAACACATGAGAAAATGAAGGCCTGAAAGCTGTTAGGACGGCAGATAGATTTATTCAGACTGCGAGCGAACGAACCAGGCAGTTTGTCTGTTTCAGAGTTCACTTGGCCTGACGTGACGTGTTGGTTTAATACGTGTTCCCTGTGAAAGCTATTTTATCTTTTTTTGTATTCATCAAGAAACATATGACTGCGCATATCTGTGGGCGAAGCGGAATCGAGAGCGAACGCATTCACATCGTGAAACTGGACATTATTTGTCATGCTGGCCTAATTACTGCAGAAATCCTGTACTAGTAACATGACATTTGATCATCAATGTACTTTTGCTATGAATCATCGTTTAATTTGATCTATTTTTTGCTACACTCTTCACAACCTCTAGACAGGTTTAAAATGCTCATTTTTATTAGCAGTATTTTTTGTTTTCCATAAACAGCAGTAAATGCAACACAAATGTATCACAAAAATGCTACAGAATCAACTTTTCTCAATGCTTCTGTGATGTAACTGTATTCATAAACATTAAAAAACTGTAAATGTATGGATTACTTATGACACATTGCTGATTTGTGTACTATTCTGGTTTTGTTGCATGTTGCTTTTATCATTAATATTTTCCATATGTCTGCTAAATGAATAAATGTAAATATAAACTACCAAAATAATGCAAATCAAATATTTGTTGGCACTTGTGTAAAACTTTAGTGTAAAGAAATAACACTGGCATTTATTATTAAACATTTTCATAATCAGATCACTGATATGTTTACAATCTCTAAACAGGTTTAAAATTATTATTTATTAGCAGTATTTTTGCAACAAAATAAATTCATCAGAATCACTGTAGAATCATTGTTTTTGTGATGCAACTGTGTTCATAAGCTTTCATAAAGTAAAAAATGCATGGAATATTGCTGGTTTGTACTATTTTGGTTTTGTTGCACCACTAATATTGTTGCTTTTTATCATAATCATCCTTCATTTGTAAGTTTATTTGCATGTGTGCTAAATGAACAAATGTAAACCTAAAAGACATGGTTAATGTAAATTAAATAAGTCTTGGCACTCAAATAAAAGCTGATCTTTTAAGTGCTCTCGAGTGTAAAAATAAGAGTGGAGTTAAAGCAGCGTGCAGGATGGAGTTGTGGGCGATCTTTCATCATTCTGACGCTGAGCTCTATGAGTTTATTAGCGTCTCTAATCAGTTGGTACAGAAGCAGGGCAGGAAGCTACAGTTTCAATTCGACTGTAATGGAACAAACAATGCAGCACTGACGCATGCAGGAGTGTGTGTGTGTGTGTGTGTGTGTGTGTGTGTGAAGACCCGCTGCTGCTCACGTATGAGTAATACACCTCTGCTCAATGTACATGTCAAACACGTGCTGTTCCCACTGGTTCACTGCAGATGCAAACACACACACACACACTCTACCCATAATGCATATCATGACCAGGGCCGTTCCAGTTATGACTGTGCAAAACAGGGGCGATCAAACCCATCAGCAAAGATGAGTGTTAAAGCTTTCATTTCACAAGGAGAAACACATTTCTATGAGTGCTATCTATCTATTTATCTATCTACAGCACCAGTTAAAGGTCTGAAAGATCTGTTTCTCATGATCTTAAAACTTGTTCATTTTAATCTTCTGGTTAAATTAGTGTAGTTGATATGTTGTGTGTGTGTGTGTGAGTATATGTATATTTATATATATAATATCCATCCATCCATCCATCCATCCATACATACATACATACATATATATATATATATATATGTGTATATAATTTTTTTTTATATTGTATTACATTTGTGTGTGTATTTATATTTAGTAGATATATTTGTGTATTTATTATATATATAAAATGTATTTTATTTTGTATTGTATTACATTTGTGTGTCTGTAATATATATACACACACACAATATTATATATAAATACAAAAATTCTATCTACTAACCCCTAAAGGGAGGTTTAGCATACTTTTTTACAAGTATGAAATATGAACACGTTGTCATGTATAGTGAAGGAAAAGCAACTCCATTGCTAGTGTTTAAAAGCATCCCATAATGCACGTGTCCAGAGAGGTCTAAGCTCTGTTTTCATTTGCGTCATTTTCATCACTACATCATTTCTATTTGAGTTACTTTGGAGTTTTCATTACTTTAGTGTTATTTTAAAATGTAAATATTAAAGAGTAGATGTGTCCAAACTGTCACGCTTTTGCCATCAGAATGTTTTTAGATCGACTTTTTGATATTATTTATTTTTTGCACGCCTGTCTAATCTGAGTACGAAGATCATTTTTAATGCATTAATGTGTCATGTCTTTAATAAGCGATGTGTCACGATGAGCGGACAGAGACTGGTGCCGTGGCGCTGGGGTTTCTCTGAAGAACACAGAACCAGGGCTGTAATGTGACAGCGGCCTGCATCATCATCATCATCATCATCACGCTGGATGGCTCACATTATCTCTCTGCATTCACATTCTTCACTCAGGCTTTTATTTCACTCATAAATCTCTGTAGAGACGCAGGGGGCCGCAGATCGAGAGAGAGAGAGAGAGATGATGCTTTAATGGCACACAGCACGGAAAATATGCACTGAACTGTGACAAAATAATTATAATAAAATATTTAAAACATGTTTAATGGACTTTTTTATTTTATTTATGTGTTTGTTTGTTTGTTTGTTTCTCTTTGACTATAAAACACACTTATGTTAGTCTGGCCTTTGCTTTTTTTTATTTTAATATTTTTTGCATTTCTAATTATAATTTTACTGAAAGCCAAAATTGTCTAAAACATGAATTCCTGTATTTATAAAAAATCTGAACCATGTTCTAAAGTTTTAAAAGAAGTTAAGAAACGAAAATTGGCCGCCATTACGAGACAAGCACATATTCTGCATCTTCAGCTGGAAAAACCTGATGTAGACATTCTAATCTGAGCGTCTCAGGAAAGACTTGAGCATGCAAACTTCAAACGATGACTTTTCCTTTTAAAAACATGTGGTAAATTGTGGTTACAATGAGGTAAAAACATCAAACGGGGAACTGGAGATGAACAGCAGTAGGAGTCGCGGTGTTGTGTCATGGTGGATGGAGGTGTTTCAAAACTTTCGTTTCTTGCCAACACAAAATCCACACTATTTATCATTCTACACTCATTTACTCCACAATCTGACCTAAAAAATGCATTAAAGCATGAATTAGGAGTAAGAAAGCACGCCTTAAAATACAAACAGCCAAATGTCAAAAGGAAGCAGCATGTGTCATTTTAACTGACTAGAACACAGCTAGTTTAAAAGGTCAAGCTGCAAATATTGTGATGAGCAACTATGAGAGAAAATACCAAAGGTCACAGTCTGCAAGAAAGCAAAACCACACTCAATCTTACCTTCGGCGAGGTCACGTGTGCTGCGATCCGTGATTAGTATCCTTTGAGCAAACATCCAACAATTCAAATGTCTCGAAGAAGTTTAACAACACAGCGAGAATTATCTGACTCGGCTATTTTCACACTCTGCCAATGAGTCAGAGACGCACCACATCACAGCTTCAACACCTCCCACGGCTCGCACACTACACAGACGTCACTCGCAGGGGTCAACCCTGGACAGAACGCAGATCCCGGTTGCTGTTTGCATCAGCTCGCGTCCCCGTGTGATTCTCATAAGCAGGAGGTCAGTCATCTCACACACGCTCTGATAAGCTCTGATAAGAGAGCGCTTCCTCCGCTGAACGCAGCATCACCTTCTCTCAGAGAGCCACTGATGTTACTGAGTCAAGACCCCAGTGTGTTTCATTCAAGTACTGTATCAGTGTATGAGGAGGAATAACACTACACAGATGACAGCAGTTGACACGCTGACAAAATTTACAAGTTCAATTTAAACTGGTCGTGAAACTGTATTTGCATCACACTGCATTCACCCTTTTTAATTAATTAATAAAATAATTATACTGATTATGACATTTAATTATATTGATTAGTTCATTATGATTATTTCGTTTTATATACATTGCATTCACTTATTTAATTAAATAATTAAATAATTACACTGATTATAATATTATATTGATTGACATTTGATTATATTATTTCATTATACACACACACAAACACACACACACACACACACACACACACACACACACACACACACATACATACATATATATATATATATATATATATATATCATTCTTATTATTTAATTATATTGATTAAATGATATATTGCAATATTATGTTATCATATTTATTTATAATAATAATTTCATATATATTATTTATATTATTATTTTCATATACATTATTTCACACACACACACACACACACACACACACACACACACACACACACACAGGCACGCACACATGCACACGCACACATGTGTCCCTGGAGCACAAAAGCAGTCATAAGTAACACAGATATATTTGTAGCAATAGACCAACAATACATTGTATGGATCAAAATTATCAATTTTTCTTTTATGCCAAAAATCATTAGGATATTAAGTAAAGATCATGTTCCATGAAGATATTTTGTAAATTTCTTACCGTAAATATATCAAAACTTCATTTTTGATTAGTAATATGCATTGCTAAGAACTTCATTTGAACAACTTTAAAGGTGATTTTCCAACGCTATCTCACGACCAATTCGTACATATTTTTTACGAGGTGGCTAATTCGTACGAATTCGTACGACCTCACTTGTACGATTTAGTATGATTTGTCTAAACCCCAGTGACGGGTAGGTTTAGGGGCAGGGGTTAGGTGTAGGTCATTCGTCCAAATTCATATGAATTAGCCACCTCATAAAATATGTACGAATTGCCGTGAGATCGGGCTGGATTTTCTCAATATTTAGATTTTTTTGCACCCTCAGATTCCAGACTTTCAAATAGTTGTATCTCAGCCAAATATTGTCCTATCATAACAAACCATACATCAATGGAAAGATTATTTATCAGCTTTCCGATGATGTATAAATCTCAATTTCGAAAAATTGACACTTAAGACTGGTTTTGTGCTCCAGGGTCATACATATATATATATATATATCAGTAATGTTCCGTGCATTTCACACCTAGGCCTTCAGTGGTGTCCTACATGAATTAATCCACCTCGTAATACCATCATAATGACGCCACGGCTATAGAAACCATAAATATTATACAGAAATGCAGTATAACAGGGCATTGCATCACAGATGTGTATCTCATGTAGCAAGAATGGATGCCATTACTAAAGCAAGAAAACCAATTACCACACAACATACTGCACAACATACATCATCTCTAGCTGAAGAATATATATAAAAGCAACATCAAGAATCATCTTAAGTAAGAGTAGAGAGCTAAATGGATGTAAAAAGCAGATAATTTGATAAGAAAAGTTTGAGATCTCTTCTGAAACACTAGGTTTTTCATTAGGACTAAAAAAAGCAAATTCTTCATTTAATTTCTGTTTAGACGATATTTAAATGATATTTGCTTGTGACTGAGATATTAACAGGGTTTTCAGAGTGTGTGGGAAGCTTTCACAGCGGCTTCATCAAACGTGTGTTTGTGTTCCAGACGTAGTATCAGTTCCAGGTGTGATGCATCATGGGAACCCGTAAGAAGAACGACAAATCACTAACGACATCTCTTTATCTCAGATGCTCCTCCAAGACAGCAGTGAGATTAATGGAGAGCAAACGAGTCTCAGAAAAACACCCAGAAATCTCACGTGTCTCCTCTAGGGCTTCAGAAGAGATCTCAATAACTGCTATTACTGTAGCTCAACTGACTCATTTGTGCTTTTACTTCACCTTGGGGATTTTAGGAGAAACATCTGAAACCAAGCTGATAATTCAGTAGAAGATAGTGACATAAAAGCAATAAATCTTTCCTCTAGTAATATTGTAGTGATAGTTTGTTTATGCATTTCTCTGTTAAAATGGAGCAGCTTCTCAAGCGCTTTCTTTCTTCTTATCAGTAATTATAGACATTGCATGTCTAGTTTGTTTAGTTTGTTATAACACAAATAAATGTCCAAAAGTATCTGATCACTTCTAAATGTGTGCTGAAGGATGTTTTCTCTTCACACACCTCACTGTTCTTCTTCATGTTTGTGTCTCAAAGTGTTTGAATCAGGTGTTTTTAGTGAATGTGTGAAGTCAGTTCTCACAGGTGACCAGCTGTGGAGAATCACGTTAACTAGCAGCAGCATCCACTAACTAACCACTAACCACACTGACTGTTTCCTAGTGTGTTAGCAGTTAAAACCTAACAACTGTCTTTTTCTAAAAGTGTTTGTGCATCTTTCTTTACAAAAAATGACATTTGATATTTAGTAGTTAAAACCCAAGTTAGTTCAAACTAAAGTAATATTTTAGCAGTTAAAACCCAACAAATGTCTTTTGTTTTTAAAGTGTGTTCGTGCATCTTTCTTTACAATAAATGACTTGATATTTTATCCAAAGCGACTTGCATTGCATTCAAAGTACACATCTACATTTATATCAGTTCATGTTTCCCTAGGAATCGAACCCATGACCCTGATGTTGCGAGCTTTGTGATCTACAGTTTGAGCAACAAAAAAGCCTATTTGGTGTTTGATATTTGATATTTTAGCAGTTAAATAGCAGTAAAAACTGATATTTTTAGCATTTAAAACCCAACAAATGTCTTTTTTTGTAAATGTTTTGTTTTTACAGTATGTTTGTGCATCTTTCTTTACAATAAATTACATTTGGTATTTAATATTTAGCAGTTAAAACCCAACTAAATAGTAGTTAATCAGTTTGTACATGCAGGTATTTAATATTTAGCAGTTAAAACCCAACTAAATAGTAGTTAAACTAATACGTTAGCAATTAAAACCAAGTTTAAACATAAACAAATGCCTTTTTCTGACATGTTTTGTTTTTGAAATGTGTTTGTGCATCTTTCTTTACATTATATTATACTTTATATCATATCTGATAATATTCAAGAATTTTTAAAGGTGACAAAAAGTAATTTTAGGGTTGATATAAACAATCACTGTAAAAAATGACCGTGATTTTAACGGTTAAAAGCTGTGAAAATGCTACAGTAAAAACCTGTTAAATGGTTAACGGTAAGTTCCTGTAAACTGACGTTCCCAGAATTCCCTGCGTTGCATTTCAAATTTAGTTTGAATTTGATGTTTTTTCTTTGAAATAACTGTTTCTTCTTAGTTTTTTCTTGTCAGTTATGTTTATTAGGGTTGTATGTTACATCTAATGTTGTTAAATTAATGTTTATTGCATATTTCAGTTTAATAAGTGTCATCATGATGGTGATTAGTGTTTGTGTGAATAACACTGTGCTTCTTCTATATATGTTATTATTTAAAAGCTGCTTTGGTTCATCATGTGACTATCAGTGTATTACAAAGATACAAAACTGATTTCAGTACTTCAATAAGTTGGTATATTAACATTATATCAGTTAATGAAATTACGGTATTTAACTGTAAATTTAAGTTAAAACGGTAAAACCTAAAATTTTGTTACTGTATTTTTGACGGTAGAATTCCGGCGACCACAGCTGACAGTTTTTTACCGTAAATTTTACATATTTTTTTTTTACAGTGTAGCTTGAAATACGATTATTTTAAACCGAAAAATCATTCACTCACTTTCATGTCTGCTCGTTCTTAACCTGTATGGCTTTTTAAAGATATTCTGATGAGTTTCACTGAAAAAACACCGACTTTAAAAAAAAAAAAAAGATATCTATCGGAACATCTTGTGGATGAGTAAATGAGGACCGCATATTCATTTTCTGGTGATTAAGCGCATCATTTGTTATGCATGATCAGATCGATTACAGTAAAAGCACCTCATTTAGTAGTGAACTAAAGAAGCACCCTAAACAGACATAAGTGAAGTACATATCAGGTTATCCGATCCGTTTCCAAAAAGACTTTCCTGACTCCTGATCGTCGTTCTCATCTGCTTTGATTGAGATGCTGTTTTAGTGACTGCATGACTGCATGAGTCGCTCTGAGAATGCAAAACGCTCTCCATCAGGGTTGTCCCCGCTGAATCACAAGCTTCAGGGTTTACGGTAAACGCCGCGGGAAGAGCACCTTCAGCTCCGAGACGACCAGACGAGCGCAGAGAACGCCAGACTGCAAAGGTGTGATTTAGCAAACAACAAAAAAACACCTGAAGAGAAAACGTGCAGTGAGGAAAGTGTTTGCACGCAGATGAAAGGAGTAGGATGTGTGTGTGTGAGAGAGAAACAGAAAGGGAGAGACGCCGGACCCCTGACTCAGATGGTGCGAGATATTCAAACGACAGCAGCGGAAATTCCCTGCGCTCAAATCTGGCCAAAGCACGATGACAAGCGTTTACACGGCGCTGTGCTGCATGATTATATTATTACACAGATCTCTGCTATCAGACGACTCCTCTGTGTTGATTTCTCTGCTATAGAAACCATTCAAACTTAGCATGAAATGGTTTGAGCTAAACTGGTTTGAACAGACCTAACCTGGCTTGTTAGGGTTGTGGGTGAAAAAGGAAATGATATCAGTAGATTTTATCATGAAAACAGCATCACACACACACTACTGTTTATGGATGTGTGTGTACATACAGCACGAAAGCATTTCTTAATTGATTTTTGCATTTATATATATACATATATATATATATATATATATATATGTATATATATATATATAAATGCAAAAATGTATTTATATATAATATATATAAAGAAATGCAAAAATTAATACACACACACACACACACACACACACACACACATATACTGTATATATATATATATATATAAAGAAATGCAAAAATTAACACACACACACACATATATATATATATATATATTAATAGTGCATATATTGCAGAAAATGTATATATATATATATATATATATATAATTACTATAATAATTAAAAAAAAATATTAATAGAAATTAATAATTAATTATGATTAATTTATAATATATTTTTTAATTTATAAATATTTATATAATTATATGTTTTTATATATTTATATATATTAATATATATATTTCATTTTAATATAGTAATGAAGTAATATTATGTTGATTATAATTATGATGACAAAAACATTGTATATAATTATATATAATCATAATGACAAAAAAGTCGGCCTGAAAGTAAACGTCATCCTATCCGTTTTGTAAATGCATGTTTATTGATCATATTCTGTTTGTTTCTTTCATGTTTCTCTCTCTCTTTTTTTAATTGGCCTGTAATTTTTAATCAGAATATCTCTGGATCTTTTCTCTGGTGATATTAGAATGACTTCTCCAATCATTTTGTTCACTTAAATGCTGCATCTTTCTTACAATCGACTCAAATCCAGTCAAAATCCAGTCCACAACCGATGCACAAAACCAGATTTTATTCTGATAATCAATTTTAACTCTGATGTACGTCACAGTACAGAATAAAAGATCTGTTACTTCCGTTCACTGCGACTTAATGCCGGCAAAACAAAAATACATGGACCAAAATTACAACGAGTCCCTTTATGTATTTTTTGTTTTGGTGGCTCAAAGTCAAGAATGTGTCGTCACAGTTCAGAAATGAAAGAAAATCAAATTGTAGATGATCTGAAGCTACATTATGAGGTAAAAATAGTAAGAAGACGTTTGATTTAAGACAGATGTTTTCTTTAGTAACCACTTGTGTCTTTGATTTTGATTTGATTAGCTCACATCGTTTAATGACCTCCATGCAGATCGCTCTTACGTTGTAATTTAAACCATGTATTTTACGTTGCAATTAATAAAAAGATGACGAGCCAACTGTTTTATTTGCTCGCCAAAGGCAAGTTTTGTCTTGCATTTGGTGAGTGTTTTTTGTGGTTTCTGTGTGTATGTGCATCGAGAATATCACCTCTGTCATCCCATGCTTTTCTGTCATGAAATGTAATGAAATGTTAAGTGTCTCACAAATCCTCAGTGTTTATCAGTCAAATGCATTGGATGTGTGCATAAAGGCCTCTCCAGTTTATTGCTCAAATGTTGCTTTTTCATTATGCAGACACAAGTGAGTCATTTTTTGACATGCATAAGTTCATATCAATATCTCTGACCTATGATTGCATACAGTTTGAGAATGCATTAAATTTGATCGCCTCTAAGAGAAACAATTGCAATTTCAAAGAGACCTCATTCGTGAATTTTCTCGCAATCATGCTGCAGAAAGTTTCAGCGCTGTGTATCTGTATGCATGCACTTTTTGTGTGTGTGTGTGTGCATCTGTGTTGCATGTGTGTGTGTGTGTCTCTGGTTAGCGTTGCAGTCCAGGAATGTCGCAGCGAGTCTATGATGGCAAACACACACCACATTCTGAATCAAACCAATCCCTCGTCATTACTGTCTTGTCTCAAATCTCTCTCGCTCTCACACCGCACTATAAATACCTTTGCTTCCCCCCCAAATTTGTTTTCCTGGTCTTTTTTTCCATCTCTCAACGCAAGAAAATGTTTGCAACATCTTCCAGGCTTTCTGATGTGGCTCTTTATTTTGTACATTCACGCAGACCGCACAATAGCGGTCGGTGGATATTAAAACATTCTCAGGGCCCGGCGCGAGAGGGCCGTTTTGAAGTTTTAATGGTGGGGTGGGGGCTAAATAAAGCTCCTCTTTGAGCTGGATAATGTGAGAGTCGGTTAGCTGCACATCAGTTGTGACATTCGCTGAGAAATTAGTGTTGGGGTTTCACAAATATGCCTGCTATCCTGCTCCGGCTTTTACGAACTCAGAAAGCATTTCTACCTCGAGTCATTAAAGAATCCACAATCTCGCAGCTTGTGTTGTTTAATGTGAGGAGCTCCAACCACTCGCACTGAGAAGAAGAAGAAGAACATCAAATGACTCGTGTGTGTGATCTTTGCAGGCCAGGTTTCTGTGTTCCTCGTGTTCAGCATCGACTGAGCGCCACCTTGTGGAAATGTTTGGATCTGTAAGAGGTCAGATCAGATTCTACAGCACACAGAAGTGTTTTTAATTAAGCAATACTGTTACTTGCTGAATTAAATTCATACCATCCTACAAATGATTAAACTCAGTGGAAAACTACAAAAAATAAGCAAATATAGTAATATTAAAAAACACTAGGTGGTTGACATGGATGCATACAGTACTGCTTCAAAAGTTTAAGGTCAGTCATTTTTTTTGGAAATAAATTAATGCTTTTTTTTATTCATCAAGGATGCATTAAATTGATCAAAATGGACAGTAAAGTCATTTATAATGTTCTAAAAGATTTCTATTTCAAATAAATGCTGTTCTTTTGAACTTCCTATTTATCAGTGAACTGTGAAAAATATTGTGCAGCACAGATGCTTTCTTCATTGATAATAATCAGAAGTATTCTTGAGCAGCAAATCAGCATATTAGAATGATTTCTGAAGATCATGTGACACTGAAGACTGGAGTAATGATGCTGAAAATACAGCTTTGATCACAGAAATAAATTACAGTTTAACAGATATTCACATAGACAAAAGATACTTTAAATTGTAATAATATTTCACAATTTTTACTGTATTTTTGGTCAAATAAATGTAGCCTTGGTGAGCAGAAGAACTTTTTTTCTAAAATATTAAAAATAAAATTATTATATATACTGTATGTATATGTGACATCCATGTCACCGACAAAACTAAAAGATCCCTCTTTTACACACACAGCTAGATAAACTGTGTAAATATGTGTGTGTGTATATATATATATATCACAGTCCACATTCGTTTGATTTGATTTCATTTGCGTGTTAATGAGAATCTAAAGTAAAGTCTTAAAAACACTCTAATTAAAGTCACAGAAAGTGCAGAGATGGCAAATAAAAACCTGAAGGAGCTGTGTGTGTGTGTGTGTGTGTGTGTGTGTGTGTGATTGCTGATCCTCTCGCCAAAAAAGAGAGAAAGAAAAGTGGAAAAAGAACTAAATAAAAATGAAATTGAGTGGGTTGGAAAAATGGGAAGTTTAAAAAGGCAAACGGGGTTTTTAAGAGAATCTTTGATGTGTATCACTGGAGGACTGTGTGTGTGTGTGTGTGTGTGTGTGTGTACTGTAAGTCAAAGCAGAAGGGCTCGTGGGCCGTGTGTGTTTGATGTGTGTGTGATGTGGTTTCGGGGGGAAGGGAGCTGTGTGTGGCGTCAGAGGGACCAAACGGAGCGCAGGAGTCTCTTTCCCCTCCAGTCACATCCAATCGTGTGTGTGTGTGTGTGTGTGTGTGTGTGTTACACAGATAGTCACACCTCAGTGACGCATCACTCATATACAGTAAATCAGTGCCAAATAACTTCATAATCAATAATATTTCCTCTCTCGTCGTCGCTCTGCCATCAACCACAGACATTTATGTGTTTTAAGGAAGGCCCAGTTTTGTCTCTCTGGTTTGGCAGCG
>CM049853.1:1585595-1630595 GCA_027422415.1 Schizothorax lantsangensis | reverse complement strand
AAATACTACGAGAATAAAGTTGAAATATTTCGAGAATAAAGTCGAAATACTACGAAACTAAAGTCGAAATATTACGAGAATAAAGTTGAAATATTTCGAGAATAAAGTCGAAATTACGAGAATAAAGTCGAAATTACGAATAAAGTCGAAATTACGAATAAAGTCGAAATATTACGAGAATAAAGTCGAAATTACGGAATAAAGTCGAAATTACGAATAAAGTCGAAATATTACGAGAATAAAGTCGAAATTATAAAGTCGAAATACGAATAAAGTCGAAATATTACGAGAATAAAGTCGAAATTACGGGAATAAAGTCGAAATTACGGGAATAAAGTCGAAATATTACGAGAATAAAGTCGAAATTACGGGAATAAAGTCGAAATTACGGGAATAAAGTCGAAATATTACGAGAATAAAGTCGAAATTACGAGAATAAAGTCGAAATTACGGGAATAAAGTCGAAATTACGAGAATAAAGTCGAAATTACGAGAATAAAGTCGAAATATTACGAGAATAAAGTCGAAATATTACGAGAATAAAGTCGAAATATTACGAGAATAAAGTCGAAATTACGAGAATAAAGTCGAAATATTACGGGAATAAAGTCGAAATTACGAGAATAAAGTCGAAATATTACGAGAATAAAGTCGAAATTACGGGAATAAAGTCGAAATTACGGGAATAAAGTCGAAATATTACGAGAATAAAGTCGAAATTACGGGAATAAAGTCGAAATATTACGAGAATAAAGTCGAAATATTGTGACTTTAATCTCGTAATCTTAGATTTTTGTTATTTTTTAACGTGGCACTAAAACGCCATCGTAAATTATAACCCCCAAACGAAATTAAAAAGGATTATTCCTTAAAATGGAATCTTAAATTTATTAAATATTTAGGAATAAATATCCCCAAGGATATGAACAATTTCGAAATGCTTAATTATGGCCCTATTAATAATACAATTTAATTTGACATCGCAAGATGGAATCTTTTACCATTTTTCAACATGAGATCTAGGATAGATTCAGTCAAGCAAAACATACTTCTGAGATTGCTCTATCTGTTCCAGTCTTCACCGGTTTCTTTGCCCAAAAAGCAATTCTCAGAGTGGGATAAACTGATTTCCAGGTTCATCTGGCGAGGCAAGAAACCAAGGGTAATGTTTAAAGCCCAGCAGCTGAGTAAAGGAAAGGGAGGGGCGGCCCTTCCATGTTTGGGCAGCACAGTTGAGATTAATAATCTGTTGGTGCAATCCAGAATATCAAGCAAGATATAGACATAGAGATTGGTTGGTTTGGAGAGTTTCCTATTCAAGCGATCATTGCAGATGAAAATTTAATCAAAAAGAAAAAAGAAGATCAATGGATTAAGGTAACTTTAAAAAATTGGTTTGAGATTATTAAAGAGTATAATCTAAAGGATTCTGTGAATGTATTGAAATGGGGTTCATATGATTCTGATATTGAACCAAATACTTTAGATATGCAATGCTATTACTGACTTGGGAGAAGGGGTTACTTTAACAATCATTCTTCTAATTCCTTTCCAATCTTCAGGATTCCAAGGATTTCAGGCGGCACCGAGCGGACTAAATTAAAAAAGGGACTGTGCTCAAGAATCCAAATGGAAGTTGCCTAGGCTATTCTCCTCTCTACAAGGTGAAGAACCAATGTTAAGAGACTAGTATTAATATATTAGAGCATTGAAGTTGTACAAGGAGATCTGTACATTAAGGAGGATGGGATATCTTTCTTTAGGTCTTTTAAGTGTTGTTACTTTGTTTAGATAATGTCACTTTTTTTGTAATTTTACTGTTTTACTGAAGTTGTGTGTGATTTTGTGTTCATCTGTAATTTTTTTTTAGGTTTATACTGTGATTTTAGATTCCAAGGATGCACCTTTTAACATTTCTATCAGATGAAAAAAGGGACTGATGGGCTCTAGTTAAAATATTCTCCTCGGCTTACAAAACCAATGTTAAATAGTTCTAAACTATATAGAGCATTGCAATTCAATATTAACAGAAAGACAGGTATTATATCTCAACTGAGGACTGGGAATATATATGTAAACTACTATCGGCAACTTCCCGTTCTTCATATTGGAGAGAATTTTGGTTTCAACATGATGCTAACCATTTTCACATATTTTGGGGATGTCCTAATATCAGAAGTTTTTGGAAAGATATACATAAAGATTTTAAGCACTTCGGTTGATTTCAACACATGGGCAAGGTGTCAATGGTTTCCTGGGAAAGGAAGAACAATTATATGTATAGAATAATTCTTGCTTCAAGTAAAAAAGCTATTACTAGATGCTGGTATAAACCTAATCCACCACAAATACAGGATTGGATTGACGTTGTAAAAAGTATGTTTACTTTGGAGAAAATTACATTCTTTGTGAATTACCAAAAATATATATTTGTTGAATTTTGGTCCAAATGGATTGAGTATATAACTCCTATTGAACCGATTTGTTATTTGTTATAGAACCTGTTTTATGTTTATTTATAATTATTGTGTCCACATCGTCTTTCTTTTGTAAATAGTTGTTGTATAAATGGAAGATAACTAAAAGAGATATATTGATCTGTTATTGTCATGAAGAACTTTTTGATCAGTTTTTTTTTCTGATCAGGGAATATGTGTTGGGGAATATATCAGGGAATATACAGGTATGTTAAAAATGACAAATATCATAAACAGATGTTGTGAATTGTATCTCTTTGCAATAAAAACTTAAAAAAAAATGTTTTGCTTCCAAACAAGATATAATATCATGAGATGATTTTCACTTTAAGTGCACTTTCATTTGTTTATATAACATACAAAGCATAAAAGTTTAAAAAAGAATGCATGTTTTAATATTAATATTGTTGGCTTTTTGATGAATTGCATTTGTTTGCTTTGTATAACAGCATCTGCTAAATGCGTAAATGCAATCACATTTTCAGCAGAAATAACTATATTGTGCTATATACAGTTAAACAGCGTTACAATAATCTAAAGACTTTGATCTTAATTTAGTCAGCAATCATGCAATGAAACATCTTCTGAGAAACTTTTACTGTCTCAATCTCTAAAACTTTAAAATGCAATGCATTTTTTTAAATACAATTTTCAGCAGAAATAACTATATTGTGATATATATACAGTTAAACAGCGTTAAAATGACTTATATTTTGCTCCCAATTAATTTTGTCAACTATCTCACACATCTTCTGAGCCACTTTTATTGTGTCAATCTCTAATTTTTTTTTTAAAATTTCATTTTTTAAATAAAATTTCCAGCAGAAATAACTATATTGTGATTTACAGTTACAGTCAGCAATCTCACAATTGAAAAAGCATATCTTCTCAGCCACTTTACTGTCCCAATCTCTAAAAGTTTAAAATAAAACACATTTTTAAAAACATTTTAGCAGAAATAACTATATTGTGATACAGTATATACATTAATACAGTGTTAAAATGACTTTTGGTCCTAATTTATTTTGTCAGCTATCTTCTGAGACACTTTTATTGTCTCAGCCACTAAAAGTTTAAAATAGATCACATTTTTAAAAACATTTTAGCAGAAATAACTATATTGTGGTATATACATGAATATGGTGTTAAAATGACTTTTGGTCCTAATTTATTTTGTCAGCTATCTTGCACATCTATTTATTTTGAGACACTTTTATTGTCTCAGCCACTAAAAGTTTAAAATAGATCGCATTTTTAATGACATTCCCAGCAGAAATAACTATATTGTGCTATATACAGTTATGCAGTGTTATAATTTGGTCCTAATTAGTTTAGTCAGCGATCTCACAGTGGAACACACACATCTCCTGCACCACTTTTACTGTCCCAAACTCTGGTCCTTTCTTTTATTTCTGCTCTTTCTCTCTCCTGCTGCGTCTGACGCCTCAGCTCTCTCGTTTGGGGAGCGCCACTAATAAAGCTTGGAGCCTGGACTCCTCGCTGTCTCGCTCTCGCTCAGATCTCTCTGATTTCTTGCCCAGTTCTCTTCTGTTGTCCAAAATGACAAGCGACTTTTTCTTAGTCTCTCTCTCTCTCTCTCTGTCGTTTTCTCGCATTCTGCCCACTGTGACAAGACTGTGCCAGAGAAACACACACACACACACACACACTCGACAGCAGACACACAGCTGGACCCCAGCTGCCTACAAAGGCTGGGGTTTGGAAATCAATGAAGGCGAATGAAGAAAAAGGGAAAAGAGTTTAAATAAATTGGCACTTGAAAAAAGAAAACGCAAAGAGGCAATCGAGAGAGAGAGAGAAAACACACGCAGAGAGACAATAGGCAAGGAAATGAGCTGTAACTGCAGCACTACGTCAAAACCCAAGGTCAAAGATCATCCGTAATCGCAGATAACAAAGATGCGACGTTTCAGATCGGATGACATCTTGCATTAAGATGTCTGAAATCTGATATCATCCAATCACAAACTTGGCTGGAGTTGTGACAAACGAGAGTGATGCGGCCGCCACCCTGGAACCGGCGGGTTTTATAACGCAGCACGTCACTATATCCGTATTCCTCCGTAGAGAAGACATTCCTCTCGCTACTGAGGATGATGTTGTCGGACTGAACAACATCTGCGGCTCTCATGCTCATTTTGCAAAGTGTTTTATGTAGCTGGTCAGATGAAAGCGCTCGGTCTTGAGTGACACCGGCAAAACACAAAACAAAAGAACGGAAAATGTTTTGCATCATGTTTTAGGACGGATGCAATCGCCCAGCTAACAAGCATATGCTCCAAGAACATTGTGCTAACGTTATAAACATTTTATTTCGCTTTTTAAAATGTTTTAAAAACTCTTTTCTTGATCATGTGAACGTTCCAAACATTCCATTGTATCTTTTTACAACATTGTATCATTTTATAACATTATGAGAATGTTACTTTTGAATGATTTGAACATTCCGAAACAAACAGCAACATTTGGAAAATGTTAGGTGAACGTCCACCTAAACAGTTTCAGAAAAACGTTCCATTAATGATGTATAAAAATGCTTTGAGAACAATTAAAACGCAGATAATTTGAACAAACATTCTATCAATGTTACTGCAAGAACATTTGTTCATAACGTTGATATTTATGTTAGTCAGTTCTGAGAATGTTCCCTGCTAGCTGGACTATCCCACTGTCCACTACCAGCCACACACACACACACACACACACACACATACTGATGATCATTAATCTGAATCTGCACTGTTTAACACTTAATAGTTAAGAAATGTGCTGTTGAGCCATGAAACAAGCTATGAACGCGTCAGAGAACTCTCACTGTGTTTGTTGCGATTGTGTTTTCTCATCACAATCATCTGTTCTGCATATGCACACACACACACACACACACACACACACACTTATTTTTGTTACGTTCTACTGTTAGTGTTTAGTGTTATCTGCACCAAGGGGTCTTAGAGTAACGCAATTTCAATTCTCTGTATGTATGTACGGTACATGTGGCAGAATTGACAATAAAGCTGACTTTGAGTTTTTGACTTAAAGAACAGAGAGGGAGACACAATGTAAGGCTGCATTACCAACAACATTTTGCAGGTCATCGCTCAATGTTTTCCAACATTTGTTGACAGTGCATCATTGTGTCATTCTACAGTGACCCCAAAACCTCTGTGGACTCTTACGTCACACTTCAAACATGTAAATGTCATTGCTTTAGAAATTAGATTTTAAAGCAAGTGTCATTTATTGAAAAGACAGATGCACAAACAATTAAAACATTTGACAAAAAAGATGTTTGAACTGCTAAATCAACAGATATGTTGAAGATGAAGACAGTCGGTATTGTGGACAGCTGTGTGAATTTAAGGAAACTAGTCTGCGTCTTAAGAAATAGTCTGACCAAGCTGTTACTGAAGGGGTAATCAATCTTACTTTTCCAATTTATATGTAAGTGACTTAAAATGTCCAGTCTTAAAAGACAATTTAATGAATTACTTGTAAGATTAGTCTATACTTTATTAAATATAAAGGTTGGGTTTCTGCAGAAATCCCATAAAAAAACGATTTTGGTTCCCCAAAAGATCCTAAAAGATCCCGTTTTTCTTAGTGTAAAGAACTATAAAGAATCTTTTGTACAATGTTAAAGTTCCATGGAGCCATCAGTGCCAATAAAGAGTATTTCTTTTTAAGAGTGTAAGCATTTTCTGCAACCAGTCTCTGACTTCATACATCTATTAAAAACCAGCTGATTCAAACACGTTCAGACTCAAACATGGAGAAACGTGATGCTGCAGCAGAGAAAAGATCCGGCAGCATTTGACTGATTAGATGACGCTTTGATGGTTTGTCTTTGATAGGCATATTTAAATGACTTATTTGCACTGATCATCTTGTAAACTAACCATTGGTGGAACAAAACGGCAGCTGGCAACTCAAAAACGTCTTATTTTATGTTGCTTTCGCGCATCAGCGGCTAATAGAGGAATTAAGGAAGCACGTTTATTATAGGGTCACGTCTCACATCTCCTATATATGAACACAGTGGGCTTCTGCCCGTTAGCTCTGGCCATCACACACGGGTGCGAGGTCGACAAAAATGACACTTTTGTCGCATCCAAATGAGGAAGCTCTCAAACCACACACACATATACTCAAATACACACCGTCCTGCATGCATGTCAAACAAAACGCCTTCAATCATGTATAGCTGTTAAGATACACAATCACTCAGATGGTCCAGCAAAGCACTTTCACACTTCTTCTAAACCACTAACGTATCAGATCTCTGGAACATGCCATAAGCACCGGGAACGATTGTCTCGGCTTTGAGCTTGTCTTGCGTTCGTGGGTATCGACACACAATCTATAAACAAACGTGAAATGTGAAACTAATTAGTTTGTTGAGTGTGACTTTTGTGGGGTATACGTATAAAAGTGAATATTTGAGACCATGAGAAGATGCTCAGAGCTTGAGATGGAACTCTTTTAGGCCCAACAGAGCAACTTTTCTTCAAGAAAACAAAGGTATTCAGTTCATTTAGTCTTATTTACTGAGAAGTACAAAACAAATAATCACATTACTAAAATGTAAATACAAAATAATAGAGATGGCCAGCAGAGCTTTTTGATTTGAAGTTAAAGTTAAATGCAATTTAAAGTTAAATGCAATTTAAATACACATTTAAATTAAACAAGTGTTTTAATTATTGAATGCAATTTTGACCCTTTTTGAAGGACAACGCTTTACAACAATCAGAACTGCAGTGAATTTCAGAAAAAAATACCATAAGCCTAAATAAACAGTGAGTGTAGTTTTGAATTGTGATTACAAATATAGCCTAATTGCATTTATTGTAATGCATAAGTTGCTCAAGTTAACAATAATAATACTAACAATAATTAAAGCCAGTCACATTAATTTTAAAGTCAGCTGTAATCTTCTTAATAGATATATTATTCTATAATAGCCTTTAAAGTAAGATAAAATCACTTTAGCCTATTTAAACGATTTATTTTTATTTAGACTATAAAGAACGTTTAATTTAATTAACAAATACAAATCGACTCAATTTTCCGTCCATCAGTTACACGAGGATGTGAGGAAGTGTAACACATAAAGTGCAGATGAATGTTGTAAAACTCAATGAAATGTGATGCTGAGGACTGCAGAAATGATGCAAAGCGGACCGCAAGTTCTGCAAACTCTAAAGCAAGAACAAATACATGTAGGCTACTAATGCATTAAAGTAATAGCCTTTAATATTCGTGGAATAATAGTTTAGGAGGTGCAAACGTCGTGCTAATCTAGTTTTTCTAGCGGAATGAATGAGCGCAGTAATAAACACAACTTCTCAAGCTGATCAGTTCATCACTAACCTTGGTTTCTCCGCGGGTTCGCCTGTTTTCTCCGCTTTCCTCGGCTCCTCTCTGCCATGTCTCGGCTGTGGACGGATCGCGCGGATAAATGAGCGCCGCGTCGCTCCGCATCGCTCTGCAGCAGCGCTCAGACGCGCGTCGGCTCTGGTGATGTCATCGGAGGCAGGTCTGGTGTCAGCACAAACTGTAAAGTGTGTTCAAAGAAAGGAGAATTAGCGCACTTAAAAGCGTGTGGATTTCCGAAGGTGGAGTTGCTTTTTTATTAAAGAGATCATTTTGCTTATGCATAATTTTTTTTCTAATCATAAACACCATATAATATATAATGTAGCCTATAAGTAGGCCATTCTTAAACGCGTAGCTGTAATATTAGGTAGGATATGCATTTTATTGTTCCTAATAGAATATACCTAGTGTGCATGCGAAAAACTTGATCAAATTAAATATATGCATGTAGCTTAATGAAAATATGATGCTGCTGAGGACTGCAGAAATTATGCAAAGTGTCTTGCTTAATTAGTTGGGGACGCTTGACTGATTAGAGCTGAACTGGATGAGGACATCACTGAATCATCAATTTATTGACTTTAGCTGGAACAATAACTCTTTGTTAGTATCCTCTTGTATTATTGACAAACTATTTTCCTGCTTTGACACAAAAGCGCTATATAAGGTGACTTGACTTAATGCTTGTTTTTGTATTTAAGAGTCAGACGTTAATAGCCTACTCAGATTTTAGGTTTGCAATTATATTTGTGATCGCAATACATATAAAAATTAAATGCATTACCTTTAAAAAAAAAAAATAGCGGTGCAAACGATGATTTAACGCGCAGGTACGCTACGCGTTTATTGGGATCGAATCGCACCTGTTCCCCCCCCCCCCATCAGCCCCTTCTCCTGTTGATCGCTGTAGGAAGTATTGTATTGTCACCTCTTTTGTGCGAGTAATTGAACGGTAATCTGTTTAGCAACTGAAAAAGAAAAGCATCAGAAGAACTCAAACACACCGTCAGGACCCCTAGCTTGGCATTCACACACATGAACGCGCAATGTCATGATAATGCCGCGCAATAGGGTGGACCTTGATCCCTAAGCGCTCCGAAATAATGGACTTTTTCTGCTTTAAATGACGTTAATGATTAAGTGATTCTGTTTTCTATTGACAATCTTACTCTTGTTAATTATTATTATTATTAATCATATTAATGTGTTGTTTTGCAGTAGCCAACAGCAGTAATACACATTGATCTGATATAACACGCCATCTGTGATATATTATAATATCTGATGCTTTTATCTTAAACTATCGATTATATTCATATTGTCTTGATTATGTCTTGTCTCGAGGGGAAAATATAACTTTATCTTATTTGTTGTTTTTACAACAGCGGGCGGATTTCTTCTTTTTGTCTGGAAAAAACATCTTACAGACATTACAAGAAAACCCACAACACTAAATATTACCACAGGATGACCGAGATTTAAAAGAAAAATGGTTTGTATAGTTTACTTGGATATTTTGGTTAGCATAAACGTCGTAAATTACGTGGCAAAGACTTACCCGTGATTTGTAGTTTCTTTTATACCATGTTTTTGCAGTAACTTTAACGTGTTGTGTATACAACTTTACAAAAATGCTGTCGATAAAACATTAGTGATATCAAAAATGTGATACTAGCCTACAGTACTTTAATTTCCATTGAGAAACATAACGATTAGCTACCATATTCATATGGTTTTTACACGGTACTTCAAACTAACAATGTATTACCATGGTACTTTTTTATAGCGAATCCTGTGCATTTTAAAGGCATTTATCAAATTGCTAAGCTTGTTGTTTTGCCGTTAGGATGCCAACTGTTTGTTTATTCAACCTTACAAAAATACTGCGTTGGTACCACAGTACAGTAATGATATCAGAAGGTAACAGTGCTTTAATTTCCATTGAGGAACAGAATGATTACCATATTGATGTACCATGGTATTTACAGAAGGTACTAACAATGCATAAACCATGGTAATTTTTAGAAGTGAATCCTGTGCATTTAAAAGGCAAAATGCTAAGCTTGTGTTTGTTGTTTCTAATGGACATTTGTCTTTTCAGGGGCATAAAATAGAGGGTTTCAGGTGGAGAAAGCCAAAGAAAAGGAGAAGGGATGAGAGGTCACAGTCCTTTTGTCCAGGAGAGGAAAGGAGATGGAATGGGTCATAAACCTACACCCTGCTGTGGATCTTGGATGAGAGGAGTAAAGGAGGACACAAAGAAAAGCCTCATTCACTTCACCTCTGCCCCTGCAGATGATAGTAAGAAAGTGTTTTTTACATGAATGTTATAAACAAGGTACCGTTGTCTTTTTATGTGCAGACAAAGAGTGCAGTTTGCTGTGTGCAATGAGCCTAAGAACAGTCGATAAGTGTAAGAATCTGGGCACCAAATGGTCCCAAACACCTCTGTACTCACTGAGGGACGCCCTAGGGTGGGGTGTCCCGTGGGGTTTCCAAGCACGCACGAGTTTGGCAGGGGTTCAGAGAAGGAGCAAAGGGAGGAGTCTGCCTTAACAGCATATTAAACAGGAGTTAATTATATGCCAACCTTTGTGACAAAGAGAATAAAAAGCCTCGACTTGAATGGCGAACCAAGAAAAGAAAAGTCATTATGCTGGTTTCACTTCTTTGCATGTGAAAACCTCAGCGCTTATTTTGCCATTTCCATTTGTATCAGCAACCTCAGCTCAGTAGATTGTGGCTTAAGTCAGGCTGTAGATCAGAGCGCTGTTAAACCTCTACACTCTCTCTTTAGAAATCAACTCAATGCTACATTCTGCAGATGTTAATTATAGAACGACTAGTGCGTTTCCTATGCATTTGTTCAATGAGAATTGAGTGCATGTGGCAGTAAGGGTTTGCACTGATTGGGGTTTCAGAATTTATATGCATCACAAAATAAACATCATTTATTTTTGTTTAATGAATTACATTTTTAAATAATAGCAAACTGCAAAAATGCAAACAGTTTGAAAAATGACAACACGCAGAGGAATCATTCATGTTCATAGCACAAACAGTGCGGGATGGCTTCAATACTTGAGGTAACCCTAAGTATGAGCAAAAGTAAAGGGATCCTTGCCTGAGCAAAAACCACTAATGATGAAGGAGGGATAGTGTGAGATGAGACATGGCTGATGGTGGTCAAATCAGGATGGAAGCAAGGTACAGAACGATAGGAAGAAGCAGAGACGATCAGTCAGTTATGTAGAAAATAGCAGATGGGAGACAGGGAGAATTGAGTCAGCGGAGTTGGCGATGGTGATGTCGAGGGCAGGTCTTCGTTGGATTCATGCCGCACACAGCATTAGATCCGTGGGGCCAAATCAGGGTACCAGGGACCGGGAGCCACAGCATTATAGACCCAAACACACACACACTGGCATGTAGTCTAGGAAAATCTTTCTTTTGATCTTATAATCAGGGACAGGGAAAGGGCAAGTATGGAGAGGATTAGCTTTGTCACAGAGATTTCAGTATTAGTGAGCAAAAATGTTCTCCTTTGTAACTAAAGGAGGAGGGATCTAATATGCCAGTGTAACATAAACCCTGTGTGTGGCTTTCAAGACCTCACAAAGACCATGAGCTGTAGTTTTGACGCCATCTAGAGGACATTTGACGTGTTTCTACCTGAAAAAAATAAAGGCGGCGTGGTTGAAGCATTCAAAAAGCACACAAATGCGTCATGCTTTTATCCGATATTTTTTTCTGTTAAGAGTATTACATGGATCAGAGTTATTATAGTTAACGAAAACCTTAAAAAATGTACGTTACTTGAAATAAAATAAACTGAAATGAAATAAAACATAAAAATACTTATTTCAGCTAGTTGCAACATTTCTCATTTTCATTTAGTTTAACTTGATGCACTAAAATAACTAAATCTGAAATAAAATTGAATAAAAACTAAACATGCTTAAAAAATAAAAAATAATAAAAATGACAAAACAAAACAAAATTACTAAAACTTTAACTAAAATTAAAATGAAAAAAAAAAAATCTAAATAAAAACTAATTCAAAATATTAACAAAAACTATAATAGTATCTCAATGATACTAAAATAACAATGCATAAAGAAACATAATACAGCACATCATTTTCTTCCATCACAGGCTCTGTTTATTTATAAACTGGTATAATATAGTACTTTTATACAAAAATGTAGAAAACGGTACGCAAAAATATCACTTCCTTGTAAATAGATGAGATAAATGCTAATATCATAAATCTGTTACTACTTTTGCCAGCAAAAAGGTTTGAGTGAACTGTGACAGATATAAAAACACACAGAAATGCAAAAACCACAAAATGCTTTTTTTTTTTCTTTAAAAAAGAGGAAATGATAAAAAAGAACATTGTTACATTTTTGCAGCAATATGGAAGCACATGACGTCTAGCAGTCTATGCAAATGATGTCTAGCAAATATCTAGAGTGGACTCGTCTCAGTGCCGGACGTCTTTGGTATGCCACAGAAAGTGGAAACACTGGGATTTTTAAAGGGTTGCAGCCCTAGATAACACTTAAATGATAAAATGATACTTAAAACGAGTTAGGCACAATGTAGACAATGTGTTGAAATAACAGAGGACTCAAAACCAAAAAATAAAATACCTGCACTGTATGTACCTTTCATACTATATGGAACCTTTAATTAAAATTCATCACTTCTCCTCAGCTCAGTGCTGTTGTCAGTGCAATGCATATGCATGCTAGCTTGGGTTACATAGCGCAGCGTAGACTAAAAAAAACCTTACAAAAACCACTCAGTGCCGTTACCCTTTAACATATCTGTCTGAAAGCAGACTAGTCAAATAATCAGAAAACAAACACTAGAACTTTGTAATAATATTATGACTCAAAGGCTCCTGTCTAGACCTAGAGATAGTTAACAAGGCTTCAAAATACTGTTCTGTAATCTGCCATTATGACAGTTAGCGATGCGTTTTAATGAGAACACTCTTTCTCTTAAGCCCAAAGTATATTCATGTACTCTTTACCCTCAGCCTGTGCAAACACATTCTTTGCACTAATTAGTTGGTCCACAAGGTGGCGACATCGGTTGTTTCACGGTAGAAAAAGAAACGAGATGGAACGACAAACTACTGGAGACGCAACAAGGATATAGACACCTGGCTAGTTTAAAAGAGAACAAAGATTTACACTAAGTACAAATAGCCTGCCTTGTTGGCAGAGGCTATTTACACTAACTCTGCCCACCAACGTGTGATTGGGATAATCAACACTGAAAAAAGACGCTTGTGTAACATCAGTTTCAGTGGCGTAGATGGTAAGGCGCATGCTTTTTGACGCGATCGACCCGAGTTCGAACCCACCTTTTGCCAAACTATTTTCTCCCTTTTCAAATCTCATATCGCATCGGAAAGGCATTTATTTTCAATAAAAATTAAGGAAATAATCAAAAAGTTGAAAATAAAGTATCGGGTAGGTGTAGGGAGAGCTTTATTGTCCCAATAAGGTGGCATCCATTTAATAATTTGAATTAAAACTATAATTTTCACTCAGTACGTTATTATTGCGTACTGTTTTATAATGTACTACAATACTGAGGTGCAGATAATTGCCACTTTTTGCAATAAGTAGTATAAATAATAGCAGAAAATCTTGCTATTTTAACATAGTGTAAATAGAATCCATTGCTATTTGCACTTAGTGTAAATAGCCGCTGCCTTTTTTTATTGCTCATTACTTCTGTAGAGAAATAGCACAGACATCGGCAAAGATGAAACTGTCTAGGGCGCATGTGTCGGCCACCTGTGTTTTTGTGCACTATTAAGTGGAGTATACTTCGAAAGGCTATGCATTCTGCTGTACTCATACATTAAGTGTTCGTATACTTTGGGCTTCATACTGAGTTTATCCATCTGTCAGAGTGTTTCTATCTGACTGTCCATATGCCACATCTGTCGAGTTTTCTCCAACATGTCGTACCTGTGAGGAATCAAAGAGGCCACAATGGTCAAAGGCACTTGAATCCTGTCTTTACCAATACTTCTAGAGAACGTGCCAACCAGATTCTTCCTTTACACATTCGCTCACTTAGTATTTCAGTCTTCTTATGTAGAGTTCATGTGGCTTTTGTGCCAGTCCAAGTCTGTATATGTATCAAAAAGTAGATTTTCTTTATACTATCTTGCTACCATTTACAATCCAAAGCTCATATTTACATTTTAAACAAGATTTCCATCGTAAACAGTCTCACAGTAGTGACCGGAATGCCCCTTCAGTAATAATCATTAGGCCTCTGTGGTAATGTTCAGTAACATATTTTACACAATTACAAAACTATTATGCAAAATCTCTGAGAGCCCATGAAGGACACCATCAGTACTTGGTGTATGAGCAAGAAAAGGACGTCCAGAGGAACCTTTAGTGTTGAAAGGGCAATAGAGTCTACATGCTCACTTCAGCCCAATTATACTGTATGTATAAACACTTTAAGACAATGTGTTCAAATACTTGTTCTCCCCAGCAAGGGATGTCAACATTGAGGTCATGTCCCCAACTGCCATATTGGAAAGGCCACTTGGAAGGGTGATGGAGTTTTGGGGTGTGGTGAGACGGGAGGAGGTCTGAGAGGAGCACTGGTGGTGTCCAAGCAGTGGGTTTATTGGACTGTAAGATGAAGGTTCTGGGTCATCAATGATGGAAGCAAAGTCAATCTGAGCATTCTCCAAGTCCAGGTTTTCTAAGGCATTGGACATGGGTACAGGGTCCGCGTAGGCCATCGAGGTGGGCTTGGTACTAGGGTCTAACCCTGTCAGGTGCTGCTGGGCCAGGCATGGACCATCCTGAGTCTTCTCTATGTCGTGGTGCATGTGTATCTGGCCTGAGTAGTACATGGGGTTGTTGTTATTGGTGAAGTTTTCCGAATGCTGCTGCTGTTGCTGTTGTTGAACCGGTGGGAGACGGACTCCTCTTCTGGGACTGGCGGTGGAGTGGACCGGGCTCAGGTGAGTCGGGCTGCCCAGGTAAGCTCCACCTGTCTGCTGGGATAGGCTGTTTTGGCGACTCAGAGGCTTTCGTCCCTGAGGTGGTCGTGGCACCATATCCGGCCCGTAGCAGGACCCCTGCATCCCAGCGGTATGCTCCTTGATGGAACCAGGAACTCGATTTTGTGGTGGGCTCATCAAGTTCTGATTCGGGTAGCCTTGGTAGGAGTTCCCAGGATAAAGGTTCTGGTTAGCTGGTTGATGTCCTCCCATTTCCAAGCCATCGGGCTTCCCAGAGAGACCATCGACTACCGTTTGCTCCTGCTGCTGTTCCCAAAGGAGCGCTTGCTGGGACTGCACATAATTTCTCACCATCATTTCCTTCATCTGATGCATTGGCGTCTGTGATCTACGGCTCTCTGCCAGTGTAAGATTTATCCCTCCACCACTCGGGAACGATCCTGCCTGGCTCTGCTGTGGAAGACCGACTTGTGTTGCCATCTGGCCATGATGGAAGTCACAGTTCGCATTGGAGGACTTGCCCATGATGCCCTGGCCTGACTGCGGTGGATACGCCTGCATATTCACATTATGCCGATGCTGGTGTAGAGGTTTAGTGTTCTGGCAGGAACTGGATCCTCCCATGGATGAATGGAACTGCTCTGGTTTTATAGTAACTCTTTGATGGCCAGGGTCAGATGTAGGGTCGTATACACCTTGTTGAGGATAGTGTTGTCCTTGCATGCCTGCACACTGGTACTGCATATCGGTCTGAGGGCTGTGGAGTTGGTTGGTCTGTCCCCAGGGTCCTGATCCATCACCCTGGCTGGGATAATGTGGACCGGAGGGGCTAAGCTGACAGTTGCTCATGCCGAACTCGGCTTGCTGTAGAAGACTGTTCGCAATGTCAGCCTGACCAATTATCCCAGTGGCACAGATCTCCTCACGCTGGTAAGGACCTTGCATTTGAGACTGGTACACTTGATCCATGCAACTCAGACCTTCTTGTCCGGGAGACAGTTGACTTGCATTGTGAGGGTGGTTGCATTGTTGAGGTGGCTGGTAGCCCATGTAGGCTCGGTTTGCACCTTGGATCATGTTGCTTTGCTCTCTGCCTTCGGCAATACCATGAGAATCCATGGCCATGGCCTCCATCATGACATTTTCAGTGATGCTCGGTGGACGAGGCGAGTACATGTGCCTACTGAGAGCAACATCAGACCCGCACTGCTGCAGTGCATTGCGGCGACTCATAAGGGACACGTTGCTTAAGCTATTAAAGCGTTGCACCTTGGGTAAACCCTGCGGGTCGGCAACAGAGCGTACAGGGTCGCTGGCGCGCCTCGTGTTGTTCCCGGGTGCCTGATGCGGATAGATCACTCCCGTGCCATATTCGGTATTAGCACTGTGCCTCCTCGTGCCGCCTTGCTGCAGAAACGGAGGAAGTGGTTGGCCATGGCATTCCCTCAGGAATCTTCCAGGATTGCCAGGTTGGTCCATGTTGGGTAGCGGTGTTGGCGGTGGGCCGCCTGTTGCTGCTGCATATTTAGCTTTCAGACTATACTGCTGCGCAGGAGTCAGACTCGGTAGACCTGGCAACCCCCCGGGGGTATGATTCTGGCATGATCTGCCTCTTTGGCTGTTCTGAGGAGACAGCGGGTCGCCGGGAACATCGGTCCCCATTACGGACTGGCAGTGACCCACTTGGGACACATCACTGGAGCGTCTGCTTGATAGGTAGGGCGAGACCATAGACGAACGACGGCTCACTGTGTAGGCAGAGCTGAGGCTGCTGGTGCCGCTACCCCGCCGGTCATTTGGTGGGCAGGGCATTCCCATCCCGCTAACTCCACCCAGATCTGGGGCAGAAAGCTCCATTACACGCCGGTTGGAGAACAAGGGTGAAGGCGCACACATGCCCAACATCTCTCCTGTTGCTGAAAGGAGCAGAGAAGGAAGTTAGTATGAGAATTATTCAATGGCAGATTTTCAGGAAAAGTATGGTATGTATAGTATAGTATAAGTAAGTATAGTATATACTTTTAAACTTTTAAACTTATTGACAAAAATATCCTGCAAATTTTGTCACGTCATATTTACTGATTTTAGTCATTTTTTTCTCTAAAATGACATCTAATTTTAGTAGATGAAAATAACAATTTACAAATTCTGATGAGCCCAAAAGTTCAAATTCACTTGTGTAATTTTATCATTGTGTGCAGATTGTTATATGTGACCCTGGCCCACAAAACCAGTCATAAGGATCAATTTTGTGAAATTGAGATTTATACATCATCTGAAAGCTGAATAAATAATCTTTCCATTGATGTATGGTTTGTTATGATAGGACAATATTTGGCTGAGATACAACTATTTGAAAATCTGGAATCTGAGGGTGCAAAAAAATCTAAATATTGAGAAAATCACCTTTAAAGTTGTTCAAATGAAGTTCTTAGCAATGCATATTACTAATCAAAAATTAAGTTTTTATATATTTATGGTAGGAAATGTACAAAATATCTTCATGGAACATGATCTTTACTTAATATCCTAATGATTTTTGGCATAAAAGAAAAATGGATAATTTTGACCCATACAATGTATTGTTGGCTATTGCTACAAATATACCTGTGTTACTTATGAATGCTTTTGTGCTCCAGGGTCACATATTGTTATGTTGTGCATTTATCTCACATAGAATTAAACTGCTTTAGCATCATTATGATGCACATTTTTCATCTAATATTTGTTATTGTTGATGAAATTAAAATACCATTTGTCAACAAAAACTTTCACCAGATTGACACTGATTGCAAACAAAGAACAAGAGCTTGATTGCTTAGTCTTTTACCTGAGAGAGCCGGCAGTTTATTCCCTACGCTCCGCCCAGGTGGTGGTGGCCGGCGAATTTGCTTCAGTTTGTCGATCTTTAGGTTCTCCAACCTCTTCAAGGCCTGAACGGACATGCACATCCCCCCCGAGCCGCCGCCGGACTCGGCCACGCCGGTGTTCCCGCTCTCCTCCTGTGTGGTCAGGTCCTCCAGACTCCCCGCCGCATTGAGGTTCATCTCCACACCGCTGTCGTTGTTGTTGGCGCTCCCTAGTGGAGAGCGTTCGCTACTACAGGATGACTGGCCGCCAGGGCTTGGCTGGGATTTCTAGAAATGATTCAGGACATATTGTAGTTATTATGCACACAGTGTTACAATGGATCAGGCCCGGCTCCAGAATCAAATCACTGAGGGTGCTCTAACATATATTATATATATATATATTAGTGCTGTCAAACGATTAATCACGATGAATCGCATCCAAAATAAAAGTTTTGTGTTTGTGTTTACATTATATATGTATGTGTACTGTGTATATTAATTATATATATATAAATACACACACATACAGTATATATTTTGAAAATATTTACAAGATTATACATTTAGATATTCATATTCTTATATTATATATTAAATGTAAATAAATTTAATATATAAACATAACATATTTTTCTTAAATATATATATGCATGTGTTTGTATTTATATATACACTAAATAAACAGTATACACACATATATTATGCAAATAAAAACTTTTATTTTGGATGCGATTAATCACGATTAATCGTTGCCCAGCTCTAATATATATACATATATATATATATAAATATATATATGTGTAAATACACTGCCCTCCAAAAGTTTGGAAACGCTCTAGAAAATGGGGTTTTGGACAATATTGGCATGAATCCTTTTTAATTTGTGATAATTTTGCACTGATAAGGGACAACACAAACTACGAAAACATATGTTATTACATAAACAGTTTATACATAGAAAAACTTACATTTTTGATTCATCAAAATATCCACCATTAGCAGCTATTACAGCTCTGCATAATCTGGGCATCCAAGCGGTCAGTTTATTCAAACATTGACTTTGAATTGGCAATCAATTGTTGAAGCTACAGTATTAAGATGTGCTGAGCCAAAAATCTGATAAAAACCTGGGCCGAGTTTAAACCAGTAACCAGGCATCACAGCTGGCAAAGGGGCATGTCTGACTTTGACATGTATATGTTGAAATTATTATGTTTTATTGCTGGTCTTCAATGATAATGTCAAGTTACTTTAATGTATTTGCACCAAAAAATGATAAGGATTTATGCTGATATCGTCCAAAACCACACTTTGCCAGGAGTGTTTCCAAACTTTTGGAGGGCAGTGTATATATGGCGCAAAGAGCGCTCCGTTTATAATCACTAAAAAGCTGTCACTCATCTTAGTTTATCGCGATCTCACAAAGATACGTTATTATCAATAAAGTTCTCTACGCTGCACACAAATCTCTTATTTACATCGTGCATCTACACTTTGTTATAATGAGGTGATTCACAATACCTGAACAAAAACTCTGAGCGATTTGAGCGGTGAGTGGATTCTAACTTAAGCGCCTCTGATTCAAGATATCAACTGATATGTCTGTGATTGGCTACATTGCTCAACGCTGCAAAAACACGTTGAAATAGAAATTGATCTCTAGAGAGCAAACCATAACGCACTTGATAGTTTGCCAAATCTGCAATAAAATGTCATTAATATAGCTTTAACTGAGGGTGCTTTTGATTTCGTTTGAGAACCGGGCCTGCGATGGATAGTCAAGAGAAAGAGAGCAAAGCTTGTCTTACCAGTGCGGTTTCTGGAGCGAGTAATTTGCAGTCCTCTCTGCTTCTCTCCTCTTTTTCTATCAGAAGTTCAGAGCTCTGACCTGCAGGGTTCAGACCCAGAGGACGTGGTCCGGTGTCTCCGCGGTGCTTTTTAGTGATGTGAGCCTCGGGTCCGTGTACCGTCTTCACGTGCTTCCTCAGAGAGCTCGGGTCGGTGTAGCGCTTCGTACAGCCGGGGATCTTACAAACGTACGGTTTCTAAAGGACAGAAACAGGAGAGCGTGGTTGGCATGTGATCTGCAGCTGTAGACAAACGTTTGGAAACTAAGCTAAATTTATGCATTGTTAACTACAGGCTTATTGCTTTTTTCAGGTCATGTGGTGAATTAATTCAGTAAAGAATGTCAGGTTAGACTGCATTAAATGTATTGAGGCATGTTTTGATGCTGTATTTATATTATGAAAAGTGTTATAGATTAAAATAAAACAGAAATGCTGTTTAGAAGTGCTTTTAAAACTTTTTTCTGTATTTGTATGTATGGGAAAAGAAAAAAATTGGATAAAGAGATATTTAAAAAATATATAGTAATAATAAATAAAAAAAATAAAGCAGTGCAACTAATTAAAAGATTTATAGATGATCCTCAAAAGGTTGTCTCAAGTACATTATAAAAGACAATAAGCAAAAGAATAACCTGCACATTTTTATAATAAATTAGTGCAATAATAAACAGGAATAATTTTTTTGTACAGTTTTTTTTTTTAGCCATAGATTTTGTCCTTTGACAATAAATAAGCAATTTCATTTTATAATAAATTAATGCAATCATAAATTGCAATCAGTGTTTTGTAATTGTTTTATCAGTCTTAAGTCTTATTGCAATTTTCTTGACTGATTCCGATTTTTTTCGTAAGTGTGACCTGCCGATACCGATTTATTTTTCTAAGAACTATAATTGACAGCATATACAAACAAAAAACTATCCTTTTTTTATCAATGCAAAAAATTATTTACATAATAAAAGAAATTTACAAACATTACAATTCTCCCAATTTGGACTAAGTTACAGATGTTCTCTCACTTAAACAACTCTCAAAATAACGTGCTCTGTGACTAGAAAGAGGTAGAAATAACAATTAACTGAAAACGAGTTGCTGTATGTAACAAAACAGATGTCAATTTCACACTATGTTTATAAATGGTCATTTTTTCCCCTTATTATATGTGTCATCTTTCACATCAAATTCTTACATTGTTTTAATTAATTCAGTTAGAAACATAAGAAACTGTAGAGTTGTTACCATTCAAATGAAATCAGTATCAACAAACTCCATCTTTTCACTGCAGAGGAAACAGAAGCTGCATCTGAAGTGGCATTAGATGTATTTAAACTGTTTGACGAAGCTGAGAGGTGCCATAAATGCATTTACACTGCAAAATTTCAAATGCATAAATAATTTGTATTTTAATTTTTTATTAAAATGCAATGATGTTTTTAAATATGAAATCAAACCACCAGTAGGTGGCAGCAAATGACTCTTTAAATGAGTGAGTCATTTAGTCATTCATTCAACAGATTCATTCAGAAACAAAGTAAGTGACAGTTTTAATGAATGGGTTACTGAATCATTGACTCACTCGATTCATTCAAAAACATGGATTCATTTAGTAACGAAACACCTCTGTGTTGCTCGGAGACACACAACAGTTCTGCCGTGGCTTTGATTGGAACTATTTTCATCAGTGAAACTGAGCAAAAACAGTCAATATTATGTCTAAAATATAAGTCACTAATTTTAACTTGTTGTTTATTGAACTACTATTGTATAAAATCAGTGTAACATTGCAATCGCATTTATATTGCAAACATCTTGGTCGTGTAATGCTGCATTACCTAAATCATATATTTTAAATATCATATTTTTTCTATCGTAGTATGCATCTATAACTTTATGTGAGTGTTGGTGCCTTCATTTGTTTTGAGTCATAATAATTGCATTCAATATTCAATAATAATTCACAGTTTTTTTTTAGTCATAGCTTTTGTCGTTTGATAAAAAATATCTGCAATTCTTTATAATAAATTAATGCAATAATAAATTGCAGTGTTTGTACAGTTTTTCTTCTTTTTTTGTTTTAGTCAGTTTTTGATCTTTAACAATATATAAGCAATTTTATTTTATAATAAATTAATGCAATAATAAATTGCAATCAGTATTTTTTTTTTTTTACAGCTCTTTTACTCATAGTTTTTGTCTTTTGATAAAAATATCCTGCAGATTTTGACATGTCATATTTAATTTAATCAAACATTGTACAGACCCACAAATACATTATCAAAAACAAAAAAAGTGATATGCAACACATAACCAGCAGATAAATTGACAATGTTTTCAAAATCGCATTAAAAGTTTTTGTAACATATATAATATATAATATGTGTCCCTGGAGCACAAAAGCAGTCATAAGTAACACAGGTATATTTGTAGCAATAGACAACAATACATTGTATGGGTCAAAATTATAATTTTTTATTTATACAAAAAATCATTAGGATATTAAGTAAAGATCATGTTCCATGAAGATATTTTGTACATTTCCTACTGTAATTATATCAAAACTTAATTTTTGATTAGTAATATGCATTGCTAAGAACTTCATTTGAACAACTTTAAAGGTGATTTTCTCAATATTTAGATTGTTTTGCACCCTCAGATTCCAGATTTACAAATAGTTGTATCTCAGACAAATATTGTCCTATCATAACAAACCATACATCAATGGAAAGATGATTTATTCTGCTTTCAGTATAAATCTCAATGGACCCTTATGACTGGTTTTGTGGTCCAGGGTCACATATGCATATTTTATTTTTAGTTTTCTTTTATTTAGTGCATGAGTTTACCTCATTGGAGTGTGTTCGGTTCTGGTGCTTTGCGCGGTCTGATGCATTGGAGAAAGCCTTGTTGCAGCCCTCGTGTTCACACACATACGGTTTCTCACCAGTGTGCGAGCGCAGATGAGTCTTCAGGTTCTCCAGACGCGAGTATGCTTTATTACAGCCTTCAAACTGATACGCACAAACAGAAACACTTATGTTACATTGTTGTCAAGAAGGATGAAACACAGATATGACTGACTGTCAGAGAGTGTATTCACAGTGCACTTGTGAGGTTTCTCTCCCGTGTGTCTGCGCATGTGGACCACTAGCATGTACTGGGCCTTAAAGGGCCGCTGCTCTCGAGAACAGTCCACCCAGTGACACACAAACTCCTTCTTCTCTCCGTGGATGTGCTCGTTATTGATGTGCTGTACAGAAAATCAGAGGAAAATCAGATTAAAAAGCATGACAACAGACAAGAGTTGCTCGATGGAGGAAAAAAGTTGTTGGTGCCAGTGTTATTTTAGTATTATGCATGTATTATAGTATTCATTAATATTTTGAATTAGCTTTTTTCAGTTTTCAATTTTAGTTTAAGTTTTAGTAATTTTGTTATGTGCTCATGTCATTTTATTAGTTTTTTTAAAAATATATTTTCACTATTTTAATTTTAGTAATTTTGTTATGTGCTTCAGTCTTTTTTAGCCTTTATATATATATATATATATATATATATATATGTGTATATACTGTATATGAAGAGTTCATTTGCAAAAACAGAAAAATCATGTTTTTTCATTGTGCATTCACCAATTAATCTTAATTAAACCGCAGTTGGGTTATTTTGATTAGGTAAAACATAACAGCTAACTAACACAAAACACAATAAAAACATGATAACATCATAAAAAAACATGATTTTTGAAGTTTTCTTTAAAATTATTTGATTTGCAAATAAACTCTTCTTATAAACCATGAAATCCAGTCTCAAAACTCATCTATTTAGCTGTGCATTTGTTGAATGAGCTCTGTGCTACGTCCGAACTGACTGCATTGTATTTTATGTATAATCCTTTTCTATTTAATTTTAAATCAATTTCTATATAATTTTAAAATTCCTTGTTTTATTATTTTTAATTCCTTGTTTTTATTGCTGTGAATGATTATTTCACTTTCTTTTATGTAAAGCACTTTGAATTACCACTGTGTATGAAATGTGCTATATAAATAAACTTGCCTTGCCTATATATATTAGGGGTGTAACGGTTCACAAAATTCACGGTTCGGTTCGATACGACACAGTGGTGTCACGGTTCGGTATGTTTTCGATACGGGGGGGGGGGGCAATTGGTTATGTCACAATGTTGGAAATATTTCTGTTTTAAACCATGAAGGCAAGCCAATGGATATCACACAAGCACGCGTTTGAACCAGGGTTAGCACACGTGCAAACTTTGTGCAAGATTTATGCCGGTGAATGTCTTAATCTCAGTCAATTCACTATAAACAGAAAGTGAAAGTAAAAACAGAATGATGGAGTAATGACGGAGCTTTCGGCATCTGACGCCGCATATTCTCTCAGAGACAAAAGCCCCATTCACACTGCACGTTGGTCCCGGAAAATTGCCAGAAAATTGCCGGAGTGCCTTCTGTGTGAACGCAAACACGTCCCGGGATTAATTCCGGGATTGATCCCGGGTTGGGACCTAGTAACATTGCCGGGTTCAGTCCCGGAACGAGCGCTGTGTGAACAAAAGCCGGATCAATGCCGTAAAGGGTGCGTCGTAGTGATGACGCACTTTATCGTGCGACTGTTTTACCGGGTGTTTTGAAGGCAGATCAACGTTCACACGACGAAAAATGTGTAAACTGGAATGAAGCAGCGATCAGGGAGCTCCTCACTATCCGCGCTGAAGCTGAAATCATTCTCCAGTTTAGTGAAATGGTGCGCGGCGCATTATACACGTCACATGAAAGGCCACGTGTCTTTACGGGATCTTTACGGGTTGTGTGTGAACGCACGCACAGATTCCGGAAAATCACTGGCAGTGTGAATGCAGCAAATCTGACGATCCGGGAACAAATGCCGGAACACATTACCCGTGTATTTTCTGGAATCTCTGTGTGAAAGGGGCTATAGAGAGACGAATCTACTTCAACATGCTGATAATGGTATAGCCCAGCGCTTCTCAAAGTCCAGACTCCGGACCAGGAGGGAATTAAATCCGGACCCGTCTCGACTTCGTATTTCAAGTGCACTCGTATCACTCAGACCTCCGTGCGTGGCACACACACATGCACACACACACGCGCGCACACACACACACATGCACGCGGGCGCATGAACCAGTATTGCAGTGTTTACCGACTCTGTTGTAAGACAAAGCGCATAGCAACTAGCGACATTTTGAATAAACCTTAAGCTTTCATTCAGTAGAATAATGTCACCGGTTTCGCCCCGCGAGCACGAGGTTTCGTCTTCCCGACGCAGTCTTTCTCCACCGGCAGAGTTAGCAGCGCATTCAAAGAACCGAACTCAGCAGACTTGTGAATGAACACGTACAAAACAGCATTTCCAAAATCCTATCACTGTTGACTGTCTGGGCATATGAACATGAGTGTAGTTCGTCTGTAAATATGCACATAGTTTGTTACACAGACGGACGTTTGTGCTCCATATCAAATAATATAATTCACTGCTGTATAACAGCGTATTGCAGTTATAATTAAATATTTTAGCAATTCAGTTGAAGTGAAGATTGTCCCCAGCAAGGGGAGGTTATCACGGGGCAGAGAGCACGTTGTTGAGTGCAGTGGCACTGATATTTCACACACTTTAAGCTCTTTTATTTTCCAAACTAATAGGATTAGTCCAACGAATCGTTCGGTTTGTAATACGCACCGAACCGAAAGCCTCGTACCGAATGGTTCAATACGAATACGCGTATCGTTACACCCCTAATATATATATATATTCTGTTTAACTTTACTTTATTTCAGTTTAAAATTATAGTATTTATTAATATTCTGAATTAGCTTTTATTTTTATATTCTCAGTTTTCAATTTAATTTAATATTAATATGAGTAATTTTGTTGTTTGCTCGCAATTTTTATTAGCTTTTTATATTTTATATTTGTATTTATTATTATATTTATTTATATTTTATATTAATTTTATGTTATTTTATATTAGCTTTTATTTTTATATTTTCAGTTTTCTATTTTTAAAGTTTTAGTAATATTTGTACTTGCACTTAAACTTATCCATTTAATTTTTTATTTACGTTTTGCAAGTTTAAGTTTTCATCTAATATTTATATTTTATTGTAATAGTTTTGTTAACAATAACAACTGCCTGGTGCAACGTGCCATTTTTGAATCTTAATGCAAAAACAAGCTTCGGCAGAAGAGAAAATTATTAGCGTACGAAGGGTTAATTTTTTTCTTCTGTTCATCACATAAATCTATCATATGACTTCAGAAATCTCGCTATATACCATAAAAGTCATGCATACTACTGATATGATGTTTACTAGAAACTATTTATTTTATGAAAGACAAAAGTTTTTTTTGTGAAACAAAATAACAGCATACAGGTTTGAAATGATGCCGGTGACTCTTTGAAACGAATCTTTTTCTCTGTCTTACATGCACGAGTTGCTCCTGAGTGTCGAACTCTTTGCTGCAGCTCTCCCAGTGGCAATTGGTCTCGTAAAAGGCCTCTGGTTCAGGTTTCTCCTCCTTATCAAGATCATCTCTGCCTTCCAGTAAACCCAGAAGAGGATCCTGCAGAGCACAGCGCAGGAGCTCATGTCAGCACAACATAAACATGGACCCATTTTACTGCAACCAAAATTTGGAGGATGTGAATCCATTAGTCAAGCATTAGTGACGTGAAAGGTACGTGACATACGACCAAGTATGGTGACCCATACTCGGAATTCGTGCTCTGCATTTATCCCATCCTAGGTGCACACACACAGCAGTGAACACACACACACCGTGAACACACACACACACAGCAGTGGGCAGTCATTTATATTGCGGCGCCCGGGGAGCAGTTGTAGGTTCAGTGTCTTGCTCAAGAGCACCTCAGTCGTGGTATTGAAAGAGGAGAGCGTGCTGTACATTCACCCCCCCATCTACAATTCCTGCTGGACCTTAGACTCGAACTCACAACCTTTATGTTACGAGTCCGACTCTCTAACCATTAGGCCATGACTTCCCCATTAGACAATGTTGTGAAGATGACCTGGGTTCCAGTTGAGGATGGACTCGCCACGTCTCCCTCCGAATGCTCCTCCAGGTTCTTGATGTTAATGCTGTCCATCACGCTGCCCCGAACAGGCTCGGTCTTCAGCTGAAGACACACACAGCAGGGTTATTATCATTAACTAAAACTAAAACTATTAAAACATTTTGTTAATTGAAGTAAAGCTAAAATAAAATAAATATTAGATGAAAAACGTATTTCTAATTTTCATTTAGATTAAGATGAATCACGAAAATGACTGAATAAAATGATAAAATTGCTAAAGTGGAAATAAAATCAAACCTAAATAGTAATGTTTAAAAAAAATAAAGCAAAACCACATAACAAAATTACCAATTTCCAGTTACTAAATACAAAATATTTTATATATTTTTATTTTTACAAAATAAATAAATGACTAAATAAATAAATAAAAACAAAAATTGAACTAAAACTGAAAAAAAAAAAAATAAAACCCAAATAGTACTATTAAAAACAAATAATAATAATAATCTGGCTAAATCACACATTACAAATTGTCATTTAGTTTAAGTTAAAAACTAAAATTACTAACTGGAAAAATTTTAAAACTACCTTTGAACTAAAACTGAAATAAAAATAAATCAAATTTAAAATTAAAAAAAAAAAAAAAAAAAAAAAAGAATAAAAATAAACATACTAGTACTTTTTTCATTTATTTTAAATTAAGCACTAAAATTACTAACTAGGAAAAAAAAACTAAATATGAACTAAAATTGAAATAAACATATCAAACCTAAATAGGATTTTAAAAAGAAACTAATAAAAATGGCAAAAACAAAGTTTCTAATTTTCATTTAGTTTAAGGCGAAGCACTAAAATTACTAACTAGAAAAAATTAAACTAAATTTGAACTAAAACTGAAATAAAAATAAATCAAACCTAAATAGTAGGATAAAAAAACTAATAAAAATGACAAAAGCACATAAAGTTACACATTTTTGTTAAGTTTGAGTTGAAGCACTAAAATTTGTAATTGGAAATACAATAAATAAAACTAAAAATGACAAAAGCACATAACAAAATTACTAAGCACTAATTACTAATAAGCACTAAAATTACTAACTGGAAATATAATAAATAAAGACTAAATCTGAACTAACACTGAAATAAAAAGTTAAACCTAAATAGTGATATATCAATAAAAAATGTCAGAAGTGCATAACAAATTACTAAAAATGTAACTAAAATTAAAACGAAAACAAAGTATAAAAACAGCTAATTTAAAACAAAGTGTCTATTTACACTAACTCCGTCCACCAACGTGTGATATCACATCGGAAAGGCATTTATTTTCAATAAGAATTAAGGAAATAATCAAAAAGTTGAAAAAGTATCTGGTAGGGTTAGGGTAGGTGTACGGAGGGCTTTATTGTCCCAATGCATCCATTTAATAATCTGAATTAAAATGATAATTTACACTCGATACATTATTATTATGTACTGTTTTATAATGTACTACAATACTGAGATGCAGATAACTGCCACTATTTGCAATAAGTAGTAGGACTGACAAAAAAATAAATAAATCGAATTTTGGATATTCGTCGAATTTAAATTATAAATCCACATTCGAATGCAAAAACATTGCATTTGAATGTTAGGTGTGCGTCAGGCAGCTTTATCAGAGGCACACTAGATACGATGACGATGTAGGTGTCGTTGCAATTTTAATGCTTTTTTAGTCTATCCAGCTGAAGCCACTAGATGCAGCGCTGCTACGTCGTTCATTCAAAATATTGTGGGAAAAGAGAACATCAATGCAGAGATGATGTTGTTTACATCAAAACTGAAACCAAGCCGTTCACACAGAACTCATATTTATCACATTTTCTATAGAGACATCTATCAGCGTTGCACTCGCGTCTCACACAAGAGAGCCGTATGTTTAGAAACCATGTAAAATTAATGTAAGTTCATTTTATGTCAGTTTTTCCCATCTCACTGCGTCTCATGTTTTTAAATAGAAAAAGTACTCTTTGTGATTTTGGTCCTTTGTATTAAACTATACATTCATACATGATTCTGTTTTGTTTCTAATTGTTTAAGCAACTCAATTAATTATATGGTTTATAAACATTATTTTAAACATTATGCATTTTTTTCAAAGATAGTCGTGTTATTTTATTGCTTTGAAGAAACGTGCATTAGTAATATTTTGCTCGATGCGTTCTCTTGTGGCCTCAGGAGAGAAACAAAAGATTTTTTTCCTCCCTAACTGTAATTATGCCTTTTAAATTAGAATATATAAGTACAAAATTCCATTTTAGTTTTTCAGCCATTTTGACAGCCCTAATAAGTAGTATATATAGCAGAAAATCTTGTTATTTTAACAGTGTAAATAGAATCCATTGCTAGTTACACTTAGTGCAAATAGCCACTGCCAATATTAACAAAAACAATAATAATATATAAGTGATATTAAAATCAGGAGAGAGCGAGGGGACTCACGTGTGTGTGTTTGGCCGGAGCGTGGAGTCTGGGGCATGATGCAGCGAGAGAGCTGTACATGTTCCCCTGCGGTCTGCAAGGGTAGTTCATGGAGCTGGAGAAACCCAACGACGGACTGAAAACACAAACAACACATATTATAAATATTATACACCTGAGAAGAGATGATGCCAACCCCTCAGAGGACCTCAGATGATGCCAACCATCAAACAACATACAAAACTAACAAACTTTGCTATAAGTTTAAATCGTAACATATAATCACTGCAGTTAATAGTGTTCACCGTCATTACGTCATTAACTAAATGCATGGATTTTACTGTACATTTCTGCCATATGCACATCAACTTGATAAGCTACTACTAAATATAATGTAGAAACTTTAAAATAGAAACTTCAATTTTCTGTAAAGCTGCTTTGCAACAATTTGCATCGTGAGAAGCACTATACAAATAAACTCGAATTGAATATTAATGGATCAGAATCAGCTGCGTTCCTGAGGAATATCCAGGGTTCCTACGCGGTTTGGAAAAGTATGGAATTTAAGTCATTTCCAGGTCTGGAAAAGTATGGAAAAAAGAAAGCAGAGTATGGGAAAATATTTGCATTTCCAGACTTTTGTCCCCATTTAGGTTTTTATAATAGAAAATTAAGAATGAAATGAAATTAAGTTTATCATACAAGTAGTGTGTTTTCATGACAATGTTTTCATAGTGATTGTCAAACACGGCTGAATGAATTCAAGGTGCACTTTTTATTTATGCAAAATGTTTTACGTATTGAGTTTCTTCTCACGATATTCTTAGCACCGTATGACATAGCCTCGAGGACCATTAAACTTAGCATATAGGACAATGCACACTAGGGCTGTCAAAAAAACCCTCGAATTTCGAATATTCGTCTAATTTAAATAAAAAATCCACATTCGAATGCAAAAACATAGCATTTGAATGTTAGGTGTGCGTCAGACAGCTTTATTAGTGGCACACGAGATACGATGACGATGTAGGTGTCGTTGCATTTGAATGCTTTTTTAGTCTATCCAGCTGAAGCCACTAGATGCAGCGCTGCTACGTCGTTCATTCAAAATATTGTGGGAAAAGAGAACATCAATGCAGAGAAGATGTTGTTTACGGCAAAACTGAAACCAAGCCGTTCACACAGAAATAGACCAATTTCATGTTAGTAAACATTGTGAGGTTTTTCTGTGGGCGGAGCTTAGGTGGTGGCAGAAAGATTCCACTGACCGCTTCACTAACACTAGCTGTGAAGTCTGTTAGCTTGTTTTTTAACAATAACTTGAGAAATTCCGATTTTACCTGCATATGTAAGGGCTGCATACCTGCATACTGTCCGGGACGGCGTTATTTGAAAAGGTTAACTTTAACGACCTGTACTCACTCAAAGGATGGACAATCTGACAGGATTCCCTCCGGTTGAGTGACTCACATCTAACGTGTATAGTAAAGACAAACTCACCGTGTATCTAGTCATGAAGATGTATATATATTTCAGTTTCAGCAGGCAACTGTTTTTTCAGCTACATTATTATTCCAGCCACAATTACTCAGAACATACATGTATATACAATTACACATGATTAAGCAAATCGTCCGTTTGTTGTTTTACACACATGCACACAGACATTAGTTCATACACGACATAGTACTGAGATCCATAAGAAATCTTTAGACGCGCCCATAACAACAAAAGACAACACTTTATTGAACCTTTTCTGATAAGAAGTGTGCGCTGCCTGCAAACACGAGCCTTTTTGATGATCGTTTCTGTCCAATCCGCTCGTTTTATCTCGTTTAACCAAAGCTGCAGTCTTTTATTTTTTTTGTCTGGCAGTGGCAGCAGCATTAAAATTTCAGTTTAAATATTTCAAAATTATGAGTTTATTCTCGCAATTCCGAGATTATATCTCACAATTCTGATAAGAAAAATCAACTCGTCATTCGCTCTTTTGAGTTATATCCCACACATCTGGCTTTTTTTCCCATCAGAATGGACAAACTCGCTATTGTTGAGTTAAATCGAGTTATAAAGTCAGAAATACGAAATATAAAGTTGCATTTGCGAGAAAAAAAAAGTCTCAAAAAAGAATTGTGAGACAAAATAGGAAACGTTAAATGTAAAATGTTATAGGTTTAAATAGTATTTCATGCTGTAACTGTAGGGCAAAATATCCCCTATGCACTGTATATGTGAATATTATGTAGACCTATTGTTTAAATCAAATTTATGCTTTAAAAGTAGAGTAATCATAGCAGGTTTCATTCATTAGTCTGTTTAAACGTCTGCGTTTAGCTTCAAATGGGGTTTTTGACGGCAGTATTCTATAAAAAAATATTTGCATTCCGATTCTGACATCTAAAGGCACAACAATACATTTTATCTCTTTTTCTGTTGATTTTTTCCCGTTTCACTCTGCTTGTTACCGTGTGTTTCTGCCACCACAATGCGCGCGCAGCTGCGAGTGACGTAACTGTGACGTCTACATGAAATTGGTCTATACCTGTGCTACTTATGACTGCTTTTGTGCTCCAGAGTCACATATACCAAATATAAAGCTGAAAATAGTGCTGTATGAACCATTTATGTTAAATATGGTCTAAAATAAGATCTACTGAGAGGCTTGGAAATTTGAGTATGGAATTTTGAAATGGAATATGTGTAGGAAGCGTGGGAATATGAGTGTGTAAATGAAGTGTTAATGATGAATCTCCACCTCATGCTGCCCACAGACAGATGCCCATACGAGCTGGCAGCGTTCGGCCCGCAGCGCGTGTTCACAAACGCCACCAGAGAGTTGGGCGAGGTGCGGATGACCGTCTGCAGGTCCACACTGGCATCGGACAGCGGCGAGATGGACAGCGCACGCTTCTTACTCAACTTCAGCATGGAGCGAGGCGTCGAGAAACAAGACGCTGCCGGACACAGATAAAGATCACATTCAACATTTCATTCATGATTTTAAAACACTTTAGAGTGAGGTTCATTAGATATCATCAACTAACACTGAGCAATTTGATTGCATTTTAAATTAAAGTAGTCAATGCATTGTGAATAAACATGAATTAACAACGTGCAATAGAATATTTATCAAATTTATTTACAATATTTATAAAACCCTAAACATTATGGTTTTCCAATCAGGGTTTGTGAGTTTATGAAAAACTAATCATTAATTAAATCATATAAATATAAAATTAAAATGAATAGACAACCAAAACGCTTACATTTTTCAAATTTTTGTTTGGATAAATTAACCATAAAAATGTAAAATTAAAACACATAAATTATTTAAAAAAATAAAAACAACTAAAATGAACCAATTACACTTTTAAAAGTTCAACTTGGATACTTTTTTTTTTTTTTGTTAATGCAAGGTTTCCAGAATTGGAATTGTGAGTTGATTAAAAGCTAACAATAATAATAATATAAAAAATAAATAATAATAAAATAAATAAACTTTAATAAATAAATAATCTTTAATGCACGGTTTGTGAGCTGATGAAAAGCTAATAATCTAAATAAATAAATAAATATATTAAAATTCAAAACTAATCAAAATAGACTTAAAAAAACTTTTTATTTTATTAAATATTTTATTATTTATCTGCATGTCACGTGACCATTAACCCACATTAGAGAATCATGCGAAAGCAAATGTGTTGTTAAATGATTAAAAAATCAACCTAAAATCTCAGGGAATCCCTGTTTGGGAGTTCATGTATTATGAACGGACATGAACTAACAATGAAAAATAGTATACTTATAAATGGACACTAATCGAGATTAATCAAACGTAGGGTTTTTTCTCCTAAAATAAAGTTGTCATGTTTTAGAAATGCTAAACGAGTCGCATCATGCTGCAGTCGTCGAGTGAAGGGTTTATTGTGACGGAGTTTGTCGTCTCACCGTCTCCTGATCCCATGTGTTCAGATCCCGGCTGGTTATGCATGAAGTTGTGATGAGATCCCATCATGCTCTGGTTACAGTAGGGGGCGCCGCTGACACCTAAAACAACAACAACAACACTGTTAATGCTTTTAACACAGACTTCATTTCAGTTAATGTGAGACGCCTCATCTGCGTCTGATGAGTGAATGATAATGACGAGCGCTCACTCTCTGGCGGAGGCATCCCGCGGTGTCCCATCATGCCGTGCGGCGGCCGCATGTAGGGGTCCATACAGGCTCCCGGGGTCATGGAGGGGTTAAACATCTCTCTGCTGTTGGGTAACACCTCGCTGTAGAGCGAGCGCACTGATGGAGCCAGCCTGCACACACAAACACATGCACTATTAATTATTATACAGAAATAATTTAAAAAATATATACATACACACATACTTCAATTATTGTTATATATACAAAATTAAATATATTAATAAAATTAAATACATGCATATAGAGTATATCCAGAGAGTAGAAGAAAATGTAGTAGGTTTAATAATATATATACTGTATATATATATACAGTCATGGCCAAAAATATCGGCACCCTTGGTAAATATGATCAAAGAAGGCTGTGAAAATTAATCTGCATTGTTAATCCTTTTGAACTTTTATTAAAAAAAATCACAAAAATCTAACCTTTCATTGGATAATAAGAATTTAAAATGGGGGGAAATATCATTATGAAATAAATGTTTTTCTCAAATACACATTGGACCACATTTAACGGCACCCTTTTATTCAATACTTTTTGAAACCTCTATTTGTCAGTTTAACAGCTCTAGATCTTCTCCTATAATGCCTGATGAGGTTACAGAACACCTGACAAGAGATCAGAGACCATTCCTTCATCCAGAATCTCTCCAGATCCTTCAGATTCACAGCTTCTTCTCTTCAGTTCACCTCACTCATGTTCTACAGGGTTCAGGTCAGAGGACTGGGACAGCCATAGCAGAAGCTCAGTGACCCATTTTTGTGTTGTTTTTGAGGTTTGTGTTTGGATTATTGTACGGTTGGAAGATCCAAACACGGCCCATTATAAGATTTCTAACAGAGACTACGTTTACATGGACATCAGTAATCTAATTATTTACCTTATTCTGAATAAGACAATATTATGATTAAGGTGTTTACATGAGTCGCTTTTAGAATAATCCTTTCATGTTCCCGTTTTACATGTTATAGCACATAGATCGATTAATGGCATGCGTCATTACGTCATCACACGACGTAATCCGACGTCCCCTCCAGAATTTCACTTATAAACATAGTTCGTCTTCGTGATGATGCCATATACAGTTTTGGGTGTTTCATTTTTAATATTATGAAAGCTTCAAGTGCAGTTAATTATTTGTACGTGCATACAGATGACGGCGGCACTGAAGCTCTTTTATTTGCCGTCAAACAGTTGATCATCACTGCCGTGTGTGTGTGTGTCCTGTCGCAAAATGCAGCGAAAAGTCCTACACGACGGTAATAGTGTGATTAAGGTGTTTACATGTCTGTACCACACTTCAATAATGCGACTAAAATAGTAATACTCCACATGTCTTAATTCGATTTGTGTTTACTTCGATTATGACTTTAGCCGGATTAAGGTAATCAAAAATCTCTGTTTACATGCTAGACTCTTAATCAGAGTATTGTCTTACTCGTATTAAAATCGGAGTATTGATGTCCATGTAAACGTAGTCAGTGTCAGTCACTTATTGATTTTTTATCTGTTGGTATTTGATAGAATCCATGATGCCATGTGTCTAAACAAGATGTCCAGGACCTCCAGCAGAAATATAGGCCCACAACATCAAAAATACAGCAGTATATTTCATTGTACACATGGGGTACTTTTTATCCTGTGTGCACCAAACCCATCTTGAGCTCATTTTTTAGTTTCATCTGAGCATAGAAGCCAGTCTCATTTGAAGTTCCAGTCGTGTCTGATAACTGAATATGCTGGAGATTGTTTTTGGATGAGTGAGGAGAATTTTTCTTGAAACCCTCCCGAACAACATGTGGTGATGTAGGTGCTGTTTGATCTTTTTTTTTTTAAGGTTTTCTGACCCCGAGACTCAACTATTTTCTACAGTTCTCCAGCTGTGGTCCTTGGAGAGTCTTTGGCCACTCAAGATCTCCTCCTCAGCGTGCATTAGGACAATATAGACACACGTCCTCTTCCAGACAGATTCATAACATCTTTAGTTGATTGGAAATTCTTAATTATTGCCCTGATGGTGGAAATGGGAATTTTCACTGCTCTAGCTCTTTTCTTAAAGCCACTTCACTAATTTGTGAAGCTCAATTATCTTTTGCTGCACATCAGAAATATATTCTTTGGTTTTTCTCATTGTGATGATGATTAAGGGAATTTGGGCTTTGTTTTCCCTCCTATTAATATTTCAGTGAAACAGGAAGCCATGGCTGGATAATTTCATGTTCATAATCACCCTGGAGTGCTCAAAATTGTGAATATGAATGGGAATATACTTCAGAGATATTTTACACATGAGAATTTCTAGGGGTGCCAATAATTGTGTCCAACATGTATTTGAGAAAAACATTTATTTCATAATGATATTTCCCCCCATTTTAAATTCTTATTATCCAGTGAAAGGTTAGATTTTTGTGATTTTTTTTAATAAAAGATCAAAAGGATTAACAATGCAGATTAATTTTCACAGCCTTCTTTGATCATATTTACCAAGGGTGCTGATATTTTTGGCCATGACTGTATATATATAAATATATATTATTATTATTATTATTTTACTTACACTAACTTAATTATTTAATAATCAATATTGAATAATTAATTTCATTATTAAACTTATATATATGTAAATAATATATACATGTATATTTTATATAAAAAATTACAGTATATAAAGAGAGAAGAAGAAAAATTGTTTAATTCATATATACTTAAAGTACATCTAAATTAAAGTACATCTAAAATGTATAAAAATAAATTATATACATATGAATACACACATATGCAGAAGTAAATATAGAAATGGGTCTAATACATACATACATAGATGGATACAATATATATTTTATAAAAACGTCTATATCTCTATCTCTTTTAAATTAAAAAAGTGTATGTATATGCTTTAATTAGTACATGTATAATATAAATAAATTATAGTAATATAATATAATATAATATAGCAGGCATATACATCCATACATAATATATTTGAGTGTCACTATATGAGCATTAGTACTAAAGATAATTAAATAAAGTGAAGAACATTAGTGAGGGTTTATTGTGATTCCTCCATTCAGCCACTAAGAGGCGCCACTTCCTTCAGCTTTTCTTCAGAGCACCTCTAAGGAAAGACTAGAAACACATTATTGGGAATCCCCAACATTCCTCCACATTCCTCTCTCTCTACCTTCCCATATTGATCAGTTTTTCCCATCTCTTCTGTCTGTCTGTGGTGATGTGATGCAGAGTGTGTTCAGTGATGGTGGTCTCTGTAATTCCTCTGAATGCTCTGTGTGTGTGTGTGTGTGTGTGTGTGTGTGTGTGTGTGTGTGTGTGTGTGTGTGTGTGTGTGTGTGTGTGTGTGTGTGTGTGTGTGTGAGAGAGAGTGTGTGTGTGTGTGTGTGTGTGTGTGTGTGTGTGTGTGTGTGTGTGTGTGTGTGTGTGTGTGTGTATGTGTGTGTTCCAGTGCTTTAATCTCCTCACACTAATCCAGCACAGCTCACTCGCTCTCTCTCTCCATCTCTCCCCAAAACTCTGCCTTTCTCTCCCCATCAGCCCTTCTCTCTCTCTGTCTTTCCTCTTTCACCTTGTTTTCTGCCTCTCTCTCTCTCTCTCTCTCTCTCTCTTTCCTCTTTCACCTTGTTTTCTGCCTCTCTCTCTCTCTCTCTCTCTCTCTCTGTCTTTCCTCTTTCACCTTGTTTTCTGCCTCTCTCTCTCTCGCTCTCTGTTCACACTGCTGTGGATCTGTTGTTTTTTCTTGTGCAAATTCGTCTGTTCTCTCTCTCTCTCTCTCTCTCTGGAAAAGATCATATTCAATGAGCATCTTTGCCTTGTTTCCCTAAACATTCGACAAGAAGACGATCTGATAAGCAAAACTGCTATTAAGAGATAAATATGAACATTTACACTTATTAGATTATTTATTTCAAATATATGTATTATTGTTTTCAGAGAATTTACCTTTAAAATGAGATCAATGAGACTCATTTGTATATCCAAGTGAAAACCAAGGCAAAAATGATCTAAAAACAAGTGAATTTATAATGTTTTAAGAATGTTTTGTGCTTGAAAACAAGATTTTTAAGGAGTTTTTGGGTCGTTTAGAAGGTTTTTCCTTCGTAAAGCTTTAGTATACTGTAGGCAACTTTTGTAAACATTGCTTGACATTTTTGTAAGGACTATTTCATTAAGATCTGACTGTTTTTTGGTTGACACGACTGAATAAAGTTATTCTAGAATTCAATTCTGTCTCTCGGAGGAAACCTGAGTCTGGTTTGGTCAGTCATGCGGAGAGTTTCTGCTCTCTGACCAGTAATAAGCAGCTGTGAGACAGAAAACGGCCGAGAGACACAGAGAGAGAGAGAGAGAGAGAACGAGTGTCTGAAGCCGGCTCAACATGGGTGGCATTTAGCAGGAGGAGGAGGAGGAGGAGGAGGAGGAGGAGCAAGAGACTGGAGCTGACCTCATCATTAATAACCAGCATTAACCTCCAAAGAGCCAAAATTAACCCGAGCATGACGGTTAGATGGTTAGAAACTAGCAGATAAAATAATTCTAATATATTTCTTTGTTTAAAAAACTGCAAAGGTCAAACTATAATCCTTGTGATTGCACAGCAGTTTCTAATAAAGTTATAAAATAATCATGTTCAGTGAGAATGAGCCAAATAATTTAACTTGACAATTACCTTGAAAAATACCAGTCATAAATAACTCTAAATAATTAATAAATATTAATAAAACAATAAGCAATTGTGTTGTAGTTCCTTAAAAAAGTAATACTTTAAAAACAATAATAATAATAATTTATAGACAACAATAAGCAATTGTGTTGTAGTTCCTTAAAAAAGTAATACTTTAAAAACAATAATAATAATAATTTATAGACAACAATAAGCAATTGTGTTGTAGTTCCTTAAAAAAGTAATACATTTAAAAAAAATAATAATAAAAAAAATTAGCCAGTTGTACACATTTTTCCTGATTGGCTAATTTAATTTTGAGCCAAAACAATATTTTTGTTCACTTACTGTGACATTATTCAATATATTATCCCATGAATTCCCAAACGTTTTTGTTATCTGAACCCAAAACTTTTATTTGAAGCACACCTGAGATTTTAAGTTAATATTTCAATAATTTAACAACACATTCATATGTTCTCTGACATTGGTTAATGGCCACATTAAACAACAAATAATATATTTAATATATTATTATATTTGTATAATTTAAAATATGAATATATACTATAAATATTAATATAATTAAATATTATATTAATATAATTAATATTTTAAATAAATAAATAATTTATTCATAAATATTTTGTTCTAAAATAAATATTATTACATTTATTTAAATAAATGTAATTGCCTTTGTCTTAAAATTATTCAGGCAAAGTTTATATTTGTTGATTGAACTGATTGTTAACTTTTCATCAACTTACAAACCCTGCGGTTCCTCACAAACCCTTGTTTTGTTTTTGCATAATTCCAGCAAAAGCATTATTTCTGTTACAGAATCAGCATTAATCTATACAACATGTATTATCTAACTATAAACACATGCGCTTCACACTGAACCGGTTTTGTTTGTTTGTTGGTTGTTTTTTGATGGTTTTTGCTCTACCTGTGCGTTCATGTGGAGGACGGCTGATATGAATCAGATGTGTTTGAGTGAGGGATTGTGGGTAATGTGAGTGATCGTACCCTCGGCTCGGCTGGTTGGCGGTGTTGTTGTAGTGGTACAGCCCTTGGTGCGGCTGCATATCCACTGGCATTGAGACGAACACACCCGCTACAGCCACAGACCTCTGCAGGAACACACACACACACACACACACGACAGCGTTAGAGCTGATAAAACACACACACAGCACAGCTCCTGCACACTGAGCTTCATAATACTGTGTGTTTTCATCATGCATCTTTCTTTAAAGTCAGTAGGAGCATATTAAAACAACATGGTTTGAGTACCAACATAGCACTTTTAAGTAAAGGACATTTTTCTAGACACCTACATGGATATGCAATACACACACTGTCATGCAAACATATGTGTGTGTGTGTGTGTGTGTGTAGGTGTATATCTGGTAACATGTGCTAATGAGTTTCAGGCGCTAAATAGAGATCTTGTATGAAGCCACAGCTGCCCAACCCAATAAATACCATGAGGGAGGTCTACACACACACACACACACACACACACAGCACATATGGACACACACCTGTCAGAACTCACAGGGGAATCACAGTCATGATGAGGACAAAAATGTCATCAGTCAGCTACAAAATAACCTGTCAAACAGGTAAAATATATATATATATTTTTTCATATATATATATAATTTTAATTATTATATTTAATTATTTATTTATTATATATGTACTATATAATTTATTTATTTATTTGTGTGTGTGTGTGTGTGTGTTTTTAATATTATTTTAATTAATTTTTTAATTCTATGATTTTAATTTTATTTACATTTTAAATTTATGCATTTGGTAGATGCATTTATCCAAAGCGACATTTTTCATGCTTTCTCTAGGAATTGAACCCATGATCTTGGTGTTGCTAGTGCAGTGCTCTTTTTTTGAGCTACAGGACGGCTATTTTATACATATATTTTCTACAAATATAAAAATAAATAAAAAACCTGGTAGAGAAACCCTGTCCAACAAGCTGTCCGAACCAAACATGATGCTGCATGTTTCCAGCAACAAACATGCTTCATGTCAGAGTGACAGTGAATGGAGTGGGATTTTAGACCAATGAGATTTCACGGTGGCCAGGGCTACACAGAACAACAACACAGAAATAAAAACCAAAAGACTGACAAAACTCACTCATCACTTGTGGCTATTTAGGACAAAACTCAGATTGAGTTTGAGGCAGTAAAGAAATCAATACATATATTAATCAAGGCTGCATTAAATTGATAAAAAGTGACAATAAAGACATTTATAAAGTTCCAAAAGATTTATATTTCAAATGAATGCTGTTCTTTTGGACTTTCTATTCATCTGTGAATCCTGAAAAATAAAATGTATCACAGTTTCCACAAAAATATTGATGTTTTCAACTGCTAATAATCAGAAATGTTTCTTGAGCAGCAAATCAGCATATTATTATGATTTCTGAAGATCATGTGACACTGAAGACTGGAGTAATGATGCTGAAAATACAGCGCTGCGTCACAGAAATAAATTACAGTTTAACACATATTCACATAGAAAACAGCTATTTTAAATTATAATAATATGTCATAATTTTTACTGTATTTCTGATCAAATAAATACAGCTCTGGTGAGCAGAAGAGACTTATTAATATCTGACTGATTGCTGGTTTTGGTGGTGCATTTAACTGTGATGTTGAGTGTAAAATCTGTTGGCGTCTTTCAGCAGACAGACTGTAAAAGGGTGTAAAAGTTGTTAGAGTCTCGCACGCCCTCATCTGCAACAGCTTTCCTCTCTCTCTCTCTGTTGGCTACTGGTCTCTCTTGCTCTCCTCCCATCCCCCTCTCTCTCTCTCTCTGTGGATCCTCCTCCTCCTCTCTGTCGAGGTGGGTGTTCTGGCTGTTATGACTTGGAGAGGATAATGGCAGCTCTAATGTAGCCAGCCGTTCCTGATGTGGCCCAAAACGAGAGGAATGGGCCGGGTTTGGGATCGGACCAACCACAGCCAGATTCCACCTCCGTTCTTCCCCTCCGTCTCTCTCAATATCGTTGTTTTTCTTCAATGGTAAACTTTGTTTTCCAGCTCTGGCTTTGTTTTCATAACCCGACTCAAACGCCCCTCGATGAATTCTTCACTCGGTTATTCCCTCGGAGCCACAACAACCCGTTTACTAACCCTACAACTAGTTAACTCAAACACCAGCTCATTAAAATGAAATAATCAGTCTGATTTATTAATTAACAGGGTTATTATAGATAACTAAAAATGAAACTCAAATTACAACCATTTAAACCAAATAAAATAACATCAAGGACAATGGAAAAAAGTTTTTAACTTTGTGTTATCCTTGACAAATGAGTGCATTTAACTACTTTTAGTCTAATAAATCAAATCAACGTAAACATGAACTGTAATACAATATTAAAAACTTCAGCTATTTGCCAACAACATAATTTTACATACATTTTTTACATAATTTTAATTTTGTTTAACTTGATGTACTAAAATAACTAAAGCTGAATATATATATATATATAGAGAGAGAGAGAGAGAGAGAGAGAGAGAAATACTAAAAATGACTAAAAACAACAATTATAAACATTTTTACTAAAATTAGAATGAAAACAGAATATATGAAAACTGATCCAAAATATTATTAAAAACTATAATTGTATCTCAACAATACTATAATAACACATGCCTTTTAGCTTGGGAACACATTTATATTGAACTGAATTAAATCAACATTGAGCTGAATTTTCTTCTGTAGAGCTGCTTTACATCTGAAGTCATTTCATAACTGATGAATTTTATAACACTTATTTTCCTGTTTATTTTTGTGAAGCTGCTTTGAAATAATCTGTATGGTATAAATCGCTACATAAATAATAGTTGATTTGACCTGAGAAAGACAAAGTTGAAATATGTGGCGTGAGTGAGTTAATATCTCACAAAAGCATTATTTAAGTGCATGAATGCCAGATTGTTGTAACGAATGTTGCAAGAAAGATTCTTTTGGAATTAAATCGCTCCGCTGTCGTCATGGCAACCGTAAACTGTTTAAAGGAAACTTCAGTGAAAAGGGCGTCTTCTTTTTCCAATCTCTCTCTCTCTCTCTCTCTCTCTCCTGTGACGTTCATACCTGTGGTTTCCCCAAACCTCACACCTCCGTCTGCTCTCCCTCTCCTCATTTACACATGACTGTACCCAAAATCAGCTCGTCTTTTCTTCTGGGTGAAGAAGTAAAGCAGCTTCACCGACAGACTCACAGCTGCTGAACACACTTGTGCTTGCTTACCTACACACACACACACACACACACACACACTCTCTCTCTTCCTCTATGACCCATCTGCCCCAGAATAGCATCTCTAAAGCCTCATAATAGCAGCAGATTTCCTGTGACCACAAGAATTATGTGTAAAATAGACAAAATATCCATAATCACCGTGAGCGGCCCTACTGGTGTGTGTGTGTGTGTGTGTGTGCGTGTGTATCTGAGTTTTCCAGTGCTGGTAAAGTCAGTCATGACTAATACTAGCCCACCCATAACACCCTAGCAACTGCACAGCAACACCCTGGCAACCACCCAGAACACCTGAGCTGCAAAAACAACTAACTGGTATTTTTGTTTTGTTTTCCATATATCAAAATTAAGTGGGTTTATGCTTAAAACAACAAAGAAAAATAATATTATTGATATTAATCTATTATAAATAATATTGTTTTCCCTCTGATTTTTTTTTTCTTTTCAGAAAACAAGACTTAATATCTCTTGTCACTTTGCAGCTCCAGTAATGCATCTTGATTTGAAAATGTTTAGATATTTGTTCTGGAAAACAAGACAGAAACACTGAGAAGAAAATCATTCTTGCAACCATCAAAATCTGCATAACAACACCCTGGCAACCACTCATAGCTGCATAGCAACACCATGGCAACTACCCATAGCTGCATAGCAACACCCTGGCAACCACTCATAGCTGCATAGCAATACCATGGCAACTACCCATAGCTGCATAGCAACACCCTGGCAAGTCAACCACCCACAGCTGCATATGGCCAGCAGCCATATCACCCTGTAGCCCAAGACTGGTCGCCCACTGAAGCTAAGCAGGGTTGAGCCTGGTCAGTACCTGGATAACCTCCTGGGAAAACTAGGTTGCTGCTGGAAGAGGTGCTCAGAAGGGGGTGCTCAGTGCTCACCCTGTGGTCTGTGTGGGTCCTAATGCCCCAGTATAGTGATGGGGACACTGTACTGTAAAACAAGCAACCACCCACAGCTACATAGCAACACCTTGGCAACCACTCATAGCTGCATAGCAATGCCCTGGCAGGTCAACCACCCACAGCTGCAAAGCAACACCTTGGCAACCACTCATAGCTGCATAGCAACACCAACTAGGCCTACTGCTGCATACAAACAGCCTGGCAACCACTTACAGCTACATAGCAACACCTTGGCAACCACTCACAGTTGCATGGCAACACCCTGGCAAGTCAACCACCCACCTCTGCTTAGCAACCCCTTGGCAATCACCCACAACTTCATAGCAACAGCCTTGCAACCACTCACAGTTGTATAGCAACACCCTGGCAACCACTCACAGTTGCATAGCAACACCTTGGCAACCCCCCCAAGACATCATGGCAACGAGTTTTCCACATGCACGCATCACATTCATCTTGAGGAAATGTCAATCTAGTTTTTAATCAGCTGTGAACTCTTACTGTAAACAAACACACAGCAATCACAGCAGTTACTGGAAACATGAACACCAGGACTCCAGCAGAAACTCCACAGGAGACCAGCCGATCATCATATACACACACGACTACTGACTACTGACTACTAACAACACAAACACACACGATGAGCCGTTTACACAGACCCACAATACTGATTATTATAAAAGATTACAAAAATATACATACACAGAGTGTGAGAATTTCACTCATTAGATTAAATACCAAGTGTCATTTATAGTAAAGGAAGAAGCACAAAAACATTTTAGAAGCAGAAGTTTGTCCTGTTTGATAAAAGCAATGAATAAGACAACAGCAGTTGATGAAATGATTAAAAAGCGCTGAAGGAAAGTGGTGCGACTGATGAAGATCCGGCAGTATCTGCACGTGCGGACGGGCTCGTTGTGTGGTCCTGTTGGGTCAGAACTCATTCATTGCACTGCGATAAAGTCATACTGAGTGTTTATACGCATGTGTAAATCATCTGTGTTTGTGTGTGAGAGTCTGTTCAGTGTTCAGTGTTCAGTGTGACTGGACCCGAGCCGAACATCACAGTCTCTCATCGTAACAAACACTGACGCTTAAATGACTCGCAGATCTCTGAGATATTCATTCCTGACATTTCTGAAAATCATTTCACATACACACTCTGTATGGTATTTGTATATTATATATATATACACACACACACACACACACTCCAACAGACACACACACTCCAACAGAAACACACACACACACTCCAACAGACACACACACACACACACACACACTCCAACAGACACACACACACACACTCCAACACACACACACACACACACACACTCCAACAGACACACACACACACACTCCAACAGACACACACACACACACACACACACACACACACACACACACACACACACACACACACACTCCAACACACACACACACACACACACACACACACACACACACACACACTCCAACACACACACACACACACACACACACACACACACACACTCCAAAACACACACACACACACACACACACACACACACACACACACACACTCCAACAGACACACACACACACACACACACACACACACTCCAAAACACACACACACACACACACACACACACACACACCCAACACACACACACACACACACACACACACACACTCCAAAACACACACACACACACACACATATTTTACCATGTTTACATCAATTAAATAGTCCTGCATGTAACTAATTACA
>CM049853.1:1568095-1580595 GCA_027422415.1 Schizothorax lantsangensis | reverse complement strand
CCGATCCCAAAGGGTCATCCGCTATTTCCTCATTCATTAGCGCACAAAGAGCCGGAGGAGGTTAAACTCTCTCCTACCTGAGGAGCGCCAGCATTTACAGATAAGAGCGGGAGAGAAAAGCGAGCGAGCGAGAGCTCTCGAGTCGCCGGCTGTAGGGCTCTTGGGAAGTTTGTCTTGTAATTGAATCAATTGTTGACCTTCTGTTCAAACTGGCCGAGCTGCTCGGAGAGGAGAGCCTGTGGAATAATAAACGCTCTCTCTCTCTCTGTGTGTGTCGCGGGTTGCTCTCGCCCCTCCTCTCTCCTGTGATTGTGCCGTGAGTCAAAGGCTGTGATTTAGGGGGAGCCGTTCAATCCCTTCACTGCATTCTCTCTCTTTCATTCCTCCTTTTGTTGAAGCGTGGGATGAATTCTAATCATCCGTCTCACCCCTAACCCTCCTGTCTCACCTTCACACTGTACGTCTGTCAGCTTTACCCGTCACAAACACCAATCAACATCCAGCAGTCGAGTCTGAGTTCACCACATTTGATTCAAACTGATTCAGTCATATACATCTGGTTCGTTATATCGATTATACTACATTTGATTCAATTTGATTCAGGTTCAATTAATCATATTAACTTTGATTCAAACTGATTCAGTCATCTACATTTGATTCAGGTTCAATTAATCATATTAACTTTGATTCAAACTGATTCAGTCATCTACATTTGATTCAGGTTCAATTAATCAAATTAACTTTGATTCAAACTGATTCAGTCATCTACATTTGATTCAGGTTCAATTAATCATATTAACTTTGATTCAAACTGATTCAGTCATCTACATTTGATTCAGGTTCAATTAATCAAATTAACTTTGATTCAAACTGATTCAGTCATCTACATTTGATTCAGGTTCAATTAATCATATTAACTTTGATTCAAACTGATTCAGTCATATACATCTGGTTCGTTATATCGATTATACTACATTTGATTCAATTTGATTCAGGTTCAATTAATCATATTAACTTTGATTCAAACTGATTCAGTCACCTACATTTGATTCAGGTTGGACTGAGCAAACTAAATCTGAATCAGACTTATTCAGTCAAATACATTCGTTTCACATTGTATGAATCATACAAAATTTTATTCAAAATGATTCAGGTTTAACTAATCATATTAAATTTGAATCAAACGGATTCAGTCATATAAATTTGATTCAGGTTGGACTGAGCAAACTAAATTTGATTCAAACTGATTCAGTCAAATACATTGGTTTCGTGTTATATAAATCATACTAAATTTGATTAAAAATGATCCAGGTTTAATTAATCATATTAACTTTGATTCAAACTGATTCAGTCATATACATTTGATTCAGGTTGCACTGAGCATTTGTTTCAAGTTGTATGAATCATACTAAACTTGATTCAAAATGATCCAGGTTTAATTAATCATATTAACTTTGATTTAAACTGATAGTCAAATCAACTTAATTCAGGTTAAACTGATCATATTAAATTAGTTGATTTAGTCATTTAAATCTGACTGAAGTTGGTTAAGTTTCAGGTTTAATCAATCATATTAACTTTGATTCAAGCTGATTGAGTCATATGAATTTGATTCAGGTTGGACTGAGCTTTACTACATTTGAATCAAACTGATTCGGTCATATACATTTGATTCAAGTTATATGCATCTTACTCGATTTGATTCAAACTGATTCAGTCAAATCAATTTGATTCCGGCTGAACTGATCATATTACATTTGATTTAAGTTGATTCAGTCAAGTTCATTTGAATCAGACATATACATTTGATTCAGTTTGAACTGATTATACTAAATTTGAGTTGAATTGATTCAGTCATTTCATGTTGATTCTGGTTGAACTGATTATATTAAATCTAACTGAAGTCAGTTCAGTCATATCAATTTGATTCAAATTGAATTGATCATACTGAATTTGATTCAGATTGAATTGATCATACTGAATTTGATTCAGATTGAATTGATCATACTGAATTTGATTCAAATTGAATTGATCATACTGAATTTGATTCAGATTGAATTGATCATACTGAATTTGATTCAGATTGAATTGATCATACTGAATTTGATTCAGATTGACTCAATTGTATTAGATTTGATGTCAGTTTGATTCTGGCTGAATCAATCATACTAAACTTTATTCAAATTGATTCAGTCGTTTTATTTTGATGCAGATTCAGTCATAATAAATGTATTTTGATAATATTTAATTTGATTTAAACTGATTCAATCAAATTATTCCATTCAATTGATTTAATTCAAATGAATTCAGGTTAAATTGATTACACTAAATTGGAATTGATTTGGTCACATCAGTTTGATTCAGGCTGAATCAATCATGTTAAATTTGATTTTAAAAAATCAAGATCCATCAGTATAAATCATTAAACTGGAAGAGTCAGTAATGTGGCAGTTTTTTAGAGTTTGAGCAGCATTTGTAAGGTTTAAGCCAGGGGTCACCAAACATGGTCCTGGAGGGCCGGTGTCCTGCAGAGTTTAGATCCAACTTTCCTCAACACACCTGCCTGGACGTTACTAGTATACCTAGTAAGACCTTGATTAGCTGCTTCAGGTGTTTTTGATTAGGGTTGGAGCTAAACTCTGCAGGACACCGGCCCTCCAGGACCGAATCTGGTGACCCCTGGTTCAAGCTGTTAATAATGACCGAGTGGAGAAGAAAGAGGAGATGCTTCTGTTTGCTCCGGAGCTTTAGATTTCTGCTCTATTGTGATGTTTCTCCAGATCATCTCCATACAGTCTCAGATATCCAGCTGGAAACAAGCTGAGAACAAACTCTCTCTCTGTCAGTCACCAGTCTTATTTATGATGCAAAACACGGAAGATTTTTTGATTAATTCTTTGCATTGGCTCAGCGATCTATAATCACTGAAGTAGCATGCTTCATAATAAATGCTATAATTTACTTTTACATATATGCATTTGGCAGATGCTTTTATCCAAAGCGATATTGCATCCAAGTGATGCATTTTTTCAGTTCATGAATAGATGACGGCTCTTTGCAAATGAGCAGTGCACATATTTGTGGTCAGTAATTTTACATAATATTCCACAGAAAATTTCAGAGAGGAATAATAGGTTGCTTTGGACCAGAATTTATTTCTATACAAACGAACCGCACTGAAGAAATGCATTATTAATTATTATTTTTCAGATATTATTTTAATCATTTAATTTAGCTTTGATACTGTACAATGACAACAAATTAATTACATTTAATTATTTAATTAATGAAACAAATTAATTTGTAAAGAAGGTTTAAACATTATTGTTTTATATGTAATATACATAATAAAAATAAATATCAAAAGCAATATTGCATTCGAGTGATACTTTTTTCAGTTCATGCATATATGATTGCTTTTTGCAAATGAGTTGTGCACATATTTGTGACAGTAATTTTACACAATATTTACTCAAAATAAAAATATATTTAAAAAAATGTACAGTTTACAAACCAAATAAAGTGCTAAATATCATCCTAGGCCATTATATTTCAGACTGTCACTAAAAATGAACTCCAAAAATGTGAGAAAAAAGAAAAATTACATTATTATATCATACATAGGGTTGCAAAAAGTTAGAAAACTTCCAGTAAATTTCAGAAACTTACTGGGAATTTTGGAAATTTACCGTGATTTTTGGAAATTTACCGGATATGTTCCACCCCTTTGCAACCCTAATCATACATGATGAATAATAACTTTCAACTGCCATCTATGTTTTATTTTATGATCCCATGACAAAACTGTTCTGGAATCAGTCACAACAGCCACATTTGTAGCCCAGCGGCGTCCTGCTGTAAACGGTGCGTCTGACCCGGGGTCAGCGCTGAGGAGCGCCAAGGGTTCTTCAGTCCCTCTCATTCACTCTGGATCCTCTCCTGAAGTGTTTGTTGGGAAATCCTGAGTAAATCACAGTGTTTGCTCACGCTTTGTCAGCAGCACGTTTTTATGGACTTCCACTGTTGACAATCGCCTCACTTCTGTTGGCCTCGCACAAGCAGGATAACACTGTGCAAATATACTCGTGTACACTCGCTCAAACACACACACACACACACACGCACGCTCCAGTGCCAATGTCCTGATATCACAAACGCTGCACAGGTCACCATCAACACCACTGACCGGAGTCATATCACTAATGACGAGAGACTGATTGATCCGCTCACATCTGTGTTCAGTGCATTTGCATGAAAAATCTCTCTTTTTGTGATCATCATCAAATAGAATCAACAACTGAAAAACACTACAGATGAATTAATTGGCCAATATTATGTCATATTCAGATTATTGCATTAGCATTTAAACTTGTTTTATACCCAAACTCGCTTAGACAAACAACACAAGTGTTCGAATCCCCTTAAGACAGATCCAAATCTATTATTACAACAATAATGCACACTTATTTTTGGGGTGGATCTTGTGCATCTTTTGTGTAGGTCATCATTTAATTTGGGATTTTACATTTTGGGATTAACAGTTTCAGCCAATGGTTGTTTGCTAGTGAATTTTGAGTAAATATAATGCAAATACAGTGTTATTTTATTTTCAGTAATTTTGTGTATGCCTCTTTTGCAGTCATTGCTATTATGGAATGTTATATATAATATATATTTCCAATATATCAGCCATTAGCCAGTAAAAACACAACTAGAATGGTCAACCACGGCTATAACCATAAAACTATTTGAGTCAATTCAGAAAGCAGTTTCAAAGCAGGGTTTTTAAACTGAGAAAATCTGCAGAATATTACAGAGGAAAAAATATTAGAAATAAAATATAAAATATTTTGGACCAGAATTTATTTTGAAAAGGGCAAAGTGACAAACTGAACTGAACATTTGCATTATTAATTACTATTTTGAATAATAATAAAAAAAGATATTATTTTACTTATTATTTTATTTTATTTATTATTTATTTTTGCTTTGGTACAGTACAATGACAACAAATTAATTAATTATTTAATTAAATTTAATTATTAAAAAAAATGGGGAAAAAATGCTGTCTTATATAATAAAAATAAAAATAAAGAAACATTATGTTATATATACAGCTATGGAAAAAATGAAGAGACCACTTGACAATTCTCATTTTTTTCTGGAATTACGATTTATAGTTATGTGTTTGAGTAAAATGTAATTTTAATTTTTTAATTTTGTCCTTTAGAGCATTTTATTTATTTTTTTGCATAAAATGACAATTGGTAAAAATACCAAAAATATGCCATGTTTTCAGACATGTTTATATCATTTTTAGAAAACACAATACCAGAAGTTCAGAAATTAACTTAAGAAATCAATATTTGGTGGAATAACCCTGATTTTCAATCACAACAATTGAAAACATTTGTTATTTTGACCAATTGTCATTTTCTGGGGAAAAAATGCTCTAAATAGTTTTCTTTTTTTATTTATTTAAATATTTTGTTATTTGAAATCTGAAAGAAATGTTCTCAGACCTTTATAGAATTAAACAAATATGAACATTTTACTCAAAACCATACCTAGTAAATCCAGAGAAACAGAGTTTTCAAGTGGTCTCTTAATTGTTTCCACAGCTTAATGTTTTTCTCACACAGTATAAATGCTTTATATTTCAAAAGAAGATCCTTCAGAAGGAGATCATTATATTTGTGCATCAAAGATGTGTGAAAATCCCTATTTTAATGCATTGAATAACAGCCTCCGCAGCATGAAGCGCAGCAGGTGTACACTGATAAATATGATTCTGTGTCATAGTAAATACTACAGAAAAACAAAAGTCATTTCTACATGAAAAAGTTAGTTCAGGCAATAATAATAATAAAAAAATATCACTATTTCGTTATAAAATTAAGTAAAACCTACTCAACTTTTCTGATACTGGTGTTCCCATCATGCACTGGGGCATGAATAATTAATACGTTTTTTTTCCTGTTTTCCAGCTGATTTACACTGTTTTATCACTGCTTTTGTTGTTAGGATATTAACTTGTGATTTTGTTAAATCTGGAGTTCATTTTCTACTCAAAATGACACATTCATACTCAGAAATGAATCACAGAATGTGTTTTGTGTACCAAATATTGAAGTCTCTGTGTTTATAATGAGTGCCAAGTCACTAATTATGCAAGCAGATGTCTACATGATGTCTATTGTATTATTTACTTAAATGTTTCTAAGTAATATTCACTTTAAATTAAATTTAATTATGCAATATTTCTTTATGAATGTGACGTTCAATAATAAGTAGATTGTACAGAGCAGTAGCAGTAAAATTAACTTAAAATGTGTTACGAAGATTTTTTTAAGTATATTCTACAGGTTATTTATTTCAGTGTAGGCGTTCCAGGTGCATGCTGGGTAAATGGGCGCATGTGGCGGTGGGCGGTTCGGATCAGCGGCTCATTAGTAGCTCTTTGACCTGAGCCTGAACACATTCACATGAATGCAGCAGATCATGAGGCTCACCGGGACCCTCGAGCGCCAACAATAGACCCCCCACCGGAGCCCAGCACTTAATACCAGTGTCCCTGTTTCACACGTCATTTCAAAGAACAGTCCCCCCCTCCCCCCGTCTGTCTCTCTCTCTCCAGCTCAGGTTTGTGTATTGGACAACAAAGCAGACGCAACACAACCGCTGGAACAGCTTCCTCCTGCCTCACACCAGGAGTGTGTGTGTGTGTGTGTGTGTGTGTGTGTGTGTGTGTGTGTGTGTGTGTGTGTGTGTGTGTGTGTGTGTGTGTGTGTGTGTGTGTGTGTGTGTGTGTGTGTGTGTGTGTGTGTGTGTATGTGTGTGTGTGTGTTTGTGTTTGTGTGCATGGTCAGTGCTAAATGAGTAATTAGCATGTGAAGATAAAACAGAAGGCCTGTTAATGAGTGACAGTGAAAGTGTGTGAGGATTGATTCTCTCTTAGTACTAAACCTAATGGATTGTATTTGATTCATATGATCAACATGATCAAACTTCACTGTTAGACCTGTTTCACTCAGTCTACTGCATGTCTTCTGTCGTCTGACTAGTTTAGAGGTTTTATCAGTTAAAGCTCTTTTAGTGTAATTGTACAAGCGTCCAGCTTCAGAGTCAAATCTTGACTGATTTTGATCAAGTAAGCGTCAGAATAACTGCAGTCATATCTCCAGATGAACACTTACTGGACTGAAGCAGCTCAGCTTTACTTGATTCTCCATCAATCATGTTTTAGTCTCAAATCTGATCATCTTTACTTTCACTGTTCCTCAGCGGAGGAATGATCTTCTGAGGAGCCTTTATTATTCATCTCTCAATCAGCATTGCATTATATGTCTGGATCATTTACATCTCATCTTACTAAGACATATTATTGGAGAATTCGAGTGATGTTTACATCATTTTATGTCAGTATCTGCTGTACTGTTATAAAGATCTCATTGATTTACATCACAAGCAGCAGAATTTCATCATATGAATATTAGCATCTGCAGCAAATTCAAATTTTTGCTCAGTTTGAGTCAAATAAAATTCAGCTGTTTTTCCCCCTTATTTTCACTGTATCAGACTATATGAGCCATAAAAGCCTGATGCATCAAATATGATACTCAACAAAAAACTAGGGCTGTCAGTCGATTACATTTTTTAATCTAATTAATTACATGGAGTGGCGATTAATTAATCTAATTAATTGCAAAATAATTTGGCAGTGAAAATACCCACAAAAGATTATTTAAAGCTATTATTGTGTTAAATGAGAAAGTATCAAGTAGATATTACAAATAGTAGCTTTAGAAATAAATATTTTATTTGATTCAACATAACAATTATTAAACATAAACGTTTAGGCTACAACGGCCTGACATAAAGTGGCTTCAGTGGCTAGAATTTATTCAACAAGTTGTCATTTGCAAAGTATGGTTGAATTGGAGTTATGGTCAAATTTGACAAATAAATGTTTCATTAAAATAATGTGTTTTGTTTATCATTGTTATATTTATTGGAAAGTACTAACAGAGTAAATGGTAAATACAGTTAAAAATATATAAGTAAAAAAGTAAATATAGGACATTGTATATACAGCATATAAATTAAATCTACTCAATTTTTTTGTTTCGGATTTAATATTGAATTACTATTGCATTGCATAAGAATTTTAATTATATTTACTCAATTTTATTTCTGAGATTAATTAATCTAATTATTTGAATCTACTTAAATTTTTTTAGTGTGTTTTGATCTAGAATTACTGTTGCATTGCTTAAGGATTTTAATTATATTTACTCAATTTTATTTATGAGATTAATCTAATTATTTGAATCTACTTAATTTTTTTTGTTACATTTACTTGATTCTTAAAGTATATTTCAATGATTTCACCCCTTTAAAATTTACTCAATATTTTTTAGTGTAAAAATGTTTCACCAAAAAAATTGAGTAGATCATAGTAAAAGTTTTTACAGTGTATGGAACATAAAACAAGATGATCTGAGAAACATCACAGTATGTTTTGTTCATGAAATGAAAGTCACTGGTTACCTATTATTTTACCTATTATTTAATTGATCTATTTATTTTTAATTTTGGTAACTTTGGTACTGTACAATGACAACACATTAATTAATTATTTAATTAAATGTAATTATAAAAAAAAATGCTGTCTTATATAATAAAAATAAAAATAAAGAAACATTATGTTATATATACAGCTATATGGAAAAAATGAAGAGACCACTTGACAATGCTCAGTTTTTCTGGATTTATGATTTATAGTTATGTGTTTGAGTAAAATGTAATAAAAAAAAATTCCTGTAAACTAATGATAACATTTCTTCCAAGTTTTAAATAAAAAATTAGTTTTTTAGAGCATTTTTTTTTTTTTTGCATAAAATGACAATTGGTCAAAATACCAAAAAGATGCCATGTTTTCAGATATGTTTATATTCATAAATATAAACATATAATTGAAGATTGTTGGTAATTGTTTATTACCAACAATCTTCAAAATACAGAACCTTCTTTTAAGTTGCGCAAAATAATGCAAGTCAAGTTTTGGTGAACTATCCCTTTATTTATTTATTTATTAAATAAATGAAATGACACTCTAAAGAAGAAACTAAATCTGCCAGCAGGTGGCAGTAAATGTCTTTATGCGTCATTCATTCATTTGATTCATTCAAACAGCTGATTCATTCATAACTAAACACCGCTGTGTTGCTCACAGACACACAACAGTTCTGCTGTAGCTTTATAGGTAATATTTTTGTTGGCAAAATCGAGCAAAAACACACTATATTTTGTTTAAAATATAACACAATATTAACTTCTTATTTACTGAACTGTTGTATAAAATCACTTTTGCATTCGGGACAAACAGAACACGTGTGATATCACTTATCATGTAATATAAAACTCATACAGGAGCATTTTTTGCCCCAATATCTTGAATTAGGACATAACTGCATTGATGGAGTTGTTGTCCTGCATCATATTTGTCAACAGTCAGCTGTATGAAATGTAAGATGACGTACAGGTCTGGGGCCAGTGCGTTAACTGACGTTAAAATATTTTAATTGCTTTATTTTTTCATATAATTTATTAAGCTAAACTGATAGGCCTATAAAAAAACATATGCAAGGTTTTATAAAATATTTCGTATTTTTTCTGACTATTATTTCATATGTCAGGCTTTACAGGGTTAATTTCTGAAAGAGTTCTCAAGGAAAGGATGATGTCTATGATGTGTTTCACTGGAAAACACAGCTCAGCGGCTCGTGTGTCTGCTGCGGTGGATCTGAGGTCAGACGTGGTGGTTTGATCCGTATTAAACCGGTCTTCTGAACCTAGCACACACAGAACCAGCTCAACACAAAACCCAAAGCTCAGCATTAGCAGAGAGCCAGAGATGTGAGAGACGATGATTTTCTGTAGTCATCAACATTATGACACACATACTGCCAAGAGTTCAACTTGTGTTGAAGCTGAAATATTAATTTAAAAAGTTTATTTCTACTTGATCTGACAGTTAAAGTTAGTTTAGGTGCCGTGAGGTTCAATTTGATTCAGTGTCAGTTTGATTCTTGCCGAATCAATCATATTCAGTTTGATTCAGTCACATAAATTTGATTCAAGTTGATTATACTAAATTAGATTCAAATTGATATTATCGTTTAAATTTCACTCAGGTTGAACTGATCATATTACATTTGATGCAGGATGATTTAATCATATGGATCTGATTAAAGTTGAATTAATCATAATAAATTTGATTTGAAGTTGATTCACTTTAAAAATTCAGGTTGATTTGATCATAGTCACTGATAGTCATTTAAATTTGAATCAAACTGAATCAGTCATAATAAACATGTCAGGGTTCTGTCACTTCGGTCTAGTGTTATTCATGGTTTTGTGACAGAGCCTTGACACTCCCTTCATGTCCTGTTTTTATGTGAGTGCGCGGCTTCGAGTGTGCTCGAGCTGCGCGCTCTCTTGTCTGCGTGCCTTGTTTTGTGTTTGGAGCGTGGTGTTCGGATCCCAGCACTCATGTCTTGAGTTTCGGTTCGTGTCGGGGTTCGGACACTCGCGCTCCATGTCTGTCTCATTGTGTGAGCGTGCGGCTCGAGTTCGCTCGGCCGCGCGCTCTCTTGTCCACGTGTGTGTGTGGTGTTGCACGCAGTCTGTGTTTTTATCGGCTGCGTGCATTCATGTTATGTCTTGTGCTGTGTGGCACGCAGCTCGTGTTTTTCATTGGCTGCGTGCTTTTATGTTGTCATGTCTTGTGTGAACACGCAGCTTATCAGTGTTCTCATTAGCTGCGTGTTCATGTCCTGTTTTGCACATGGCTGGTGATTTGTTTTGCTGGCCATGTGCTTGTGTTTTCATTTTGTGTGAGCACATGGCTTTTGTCTTAGTTTCTGTGTGCCATGTGCTCTCATGTCAATTGTCTTGACCCCACCCATCTTGTTACCTGATTATTGGTTAATTTGCCCCACCTGTGTTTACCTCATTACCCTCCTCATTTGCTCCCTTTATAATCTCCTTGTGTTTGCAGTCCCGTGCCAGTTCGTCATTGATGTTCCCTGGTTGTATCCTGCCCTGCCTTGCCTTGTCCTGTCCTGCCTAGCCAAGCCGTGTCTTGTTGCCAGCTGTGTTTTTCCCCCACGGGGTAGTTTTGGTTTTGTTGTTTTGTTTTATTTTTAATTAAATAAAGCCCATTCTCTTGCACTATTGAGTCCTCGCCTCATCCCTCTACCCAAACCCTAACAGTACGAACTGGCCAACAGAGGACTCAGCAGAGATGGGTATCTTCCTTTTTCCATCTCCCACCACCGGATTGTCCACCCGCCAAGTAATGGTCCAGCATGTAAATGCTCGCTACTTCCGTCAGCAGGGGGCTGACGTGAGGGACTTTGCCTGTGACTTCCTCATAGAAGTGGACAGTCTGGACTACAGTGAGGCTGATGTTAAGGAGGTTTTTAACATCTGCCTCGATCAGCCTCTCAGCCCGTGGGAGATGGAGAAGCTGGGGAATCTTGGCTTCTGGGACTTCGTCTACCACATCTACCATCGTGGGGAGCTGGAACCCCCACCCCAAGCGAAGTCCCACTCCACTGACTGTTCCCCCGTTCCACCTGCAGTCAGTGGAAGCCCCAGCCCTCCAATGACCCGGAAACGGAGAAGGAGGAGGAAGAATGGGCCTGCCTCAGCTCCCCCAGAGGCGGCCGAAGTCGCTGCAGCTCCCCCAGAGGCGGCCGAAGTCGCTGCAGCTCCCCCAGAGGCGGCCGAAGACGCTGCAGCTCCCCCAGAGGCGGCCGAAGACGCTGCAGCTCCCCCAGAGGCGGCCGAAGACGCTGCAGCTCCCCCAGAGGCGGCCGAAGACGCTGCAGCTACCCCAGAGGCGGCCGAAGACGCCACAGCTTCCCGTTCCCAGAAACGGAGGAGGAGGCGGAAGAAGGCTTCCTCCTTCCCTCAAGGCCGGGATGCCATCCAGGAGCTCACTGCTGGCCAGGAGGCCGTTCCAGAGCCGCCCAAGCTCCTCGCCCTGCCGGCGCCAGTCAAGCTCCTCGCCCTGCCGGCGCCAGTCAAGCTCCTCGCCCTGCCGGCGCCAGTCAAGCTCCTCGCCCTGCCGGCGCCAGTCAAGCTCCTCGCCCTGCCGGCGCCAGTCAAGCACCTCGCCTTGCCGGCGCCACCCAAGCTCCTCGCCCTGCCGGCGCCACCCAAGCTCCTCGCCCTGCCGGCGCCACCCAAGCTCCTCTCCCTGCCGGCGCCACCCAAGCTCCTCTCCCTGCCGGCGCCACCCAAGCTCCTCGCCCTGCCGGCTCCGCCCAAGCTCAAGCTCCTCGCCCTGCCGGCTCCGCCCAAGCTCAAGCTCCTTGCACTGCTGGCTCCGCCCAAGCTCAAGCTCCTCGCCCTGCCGGCTCCGCCCAAGCTCAAGCTCCTCGCCCTGCCGGCTCCGCTCAAGCTCCCTGCCCTGCCGGCACCGCCCAAGC
>CM049853.1:1558095-1563095 GCA_027422415.1 Schizothorax lantsangensis | reverse complement strand
GTTATGCCATAATCATCTCTGTATATTCATGTGAGGTTCCCGCAGGCTGGTGTTTACCGCAGTGAAAGCGGTAAAGGAAAAGGTAAACACATTGTCTGTTACCTGTGGAGGAGCTACAGACACTGTTTGAGCAGGTGTGAGCGCTCACACACACACACACACACACACACACACACACACACACACACACACTCACTCACTCACTCACTCTCTCACACACACACACACGGTACATGAGCAGTGTCTCTGAGAGAGATAGACGGACACACACACTCACACACACACACACACACACACACACACACACACACACACACTCTCTCTCTCTTCACGAGACAACACTGAAGACACAATCAGACATTCTCTGTATTGTTATCACCATTAACTAAAACTAAAGCCATAAAAATAGTAACACTTTACAATAAGGTCACATTAGTTAACATTATTAATACAGTAACAAACATTAACTAATAGGGGTGGCACGGTACATGTATTCGTACTGAACCGTCATGGTACGGACCTCTCGGTTCGGTGCATGAGGCCTTACAAAGAATACAGACAATTCACCCCCAATCCAGAAGGGGGCGCTGATTCTGAACGCATCTCTCACATAGACTGACTAACGAGTACACTTTAAAGGCTTGCGCGCTCAACTGTTTGTGAAATGGAGTTTTGTGCTCATGTATCCTACCTCTCTCATTCTGCACAAATCCAAATATTCCATAATATTTCCATATTTGCGATGTAATGTATCTGAATGCTAAACTAGTATTTATTATGTAAATTATAGGATTTGTACTTCAGTCGTGTTCCAGCGGTGACACAGAGGCGGTGCGCTGATGTTTGTATTTATTTTGATAAAGTACCAACTGTTCTGTCAAGTTAGCAATGCTGGAACTGATGTGTGTGTGTGTGTGTGTGTGTGTGTGTGTGTGTGTGTGTGTGTGTGTGTGTTTATATGCCAGTGAGAAATCAGTAGCTGAAACAACAACAGCTGCTGCAGCTACGATGCTTTACACTCTTAAAAATAAAGCTGCTTCATGATGCCATAGAAAAACCTTTTTGTCTAAATGGTTCAATAAAGATCCTGAAGAACCTTTCTGTTTCACAAAAGCTTCTTTGTGGTGAAAGAAGGTTCTTCAGATTATAAAGAGATGGTTCTTTGACTGAATGGTTCTTTGTGGAACCAAAACTGGTTCTTCTATGGCATCGCTGTGAACCTTTTAAGCACCTTTATTTTTGAGAGTGTACCGACCCGTCCACTCAACCGGACCGACAGACACTGTAAAAAATACAACTGCATATTCTCCAGTTTACAAAACCTTTTGAGTCTCAAATACTAAAAAAAAATATTTTCTTGAAACTACATAAAAACCCTCGTCAGAACAACAAAATTACCCCAAATGTTATCAAACACAGTTGTCTGAACAAAGAATTTCATATTGTTGAAATATAAGGTTTTGTGAGTTCCCAGCATGCATTGCAGCATAAATAATTATGTAGTTACTGTTTTTGTTGTTGTTTTGTCATTATTGGTAGTTATTTGTTGTACTTTGAGGTTTGTGTGTCTAGTTTTGAGGTGTCTAGCAATGATATGACGCAGCGCCTGAAAGTAGTCCCCAGATATATCATAGGCTACTGAGCTGGGGACTACTTTCAGGCGCTGCGTCATATCACTGCACCTGCTGCACTCATGGTACGGCAGCAAACTTCTTTGATTATTACGCCGGAATGAGATTATAGTTCCTAGCCATATCAGCCTAGAAAATCACAACTTTTCACACGATGTAACTACAGAAGAATCAAGCTTTAAATAGGAAAAATATTGAAACTCTTTGGTCATTTTTGATGACCAAATGCTAATGGTCTAATCTGATTCAATGATCTATGCTAAGCTAAGCTAAAAGTGCTACCGCCAGACCCGGAGAACGGTAAATCTCAACTTTTTAACTCTAGGGGAGGTGTAAAATGAGCCTATTTCCAAAAAAAAGTGGAGTGTTCCTTTAACTTTTGTCGCCCACATTTCGTCGCCAATGGTCACTTTTGCTCTTGTCGCCAGAAGTCACCAGCTCTCCATTGAAAATTAATGGGATCATGTCGCTCTGTCGCTGTGTGTCGCTGGCGGTGTGAACGGGGCTTCAGTCTGGATCAAACCCTTAAATGATCTGAGATGACCAAACACCCGAGAAGAGATGATGCTGACCCCTCAGAGCACCTCAGAGGATGCCAACCCTCAGACAACATACAGAATTACTAAATTTTGCCATAATTTAAATATATTAAGTTTCTACAGTATATAAATATAATGTAGAAACTTAATTTCCTGTAAAGCTGCTTTGCAACGATTGTATCATAAAAGGCGCTATACAAATAAACTTGAATTGAATTGAATATTAGACTAAGTTAAGGTTTCTTTAACAATTCACTGTTTGTCATTTGTAAATAAACATAAAATTGATAACGTGGTGACTTTACACACATTTCTTTTTTTTAAATCCAGAAAACAGAACAAATTAATTACCTCAATGACATTAATTGTTGTTTCAGTTGATGTGACAAGAACTTTTCTATTAGTAAAATAAGACAATCAGCATTGCATGAACAAACAAATTTACGTTAGCTAAACAAAGTATCTTTACTGAGAAGAACTAATAAACTATTGTTGAGAGAACTCAAAAGTCTTACTGCATCAAGTTGCCTTATTTTTTACGTTTTTGCAACTATTTATTTTTTGAGTCCTGACTAAACCATCAGCTGTTCTGTCCAACACTCGCTCAGCAGAACCTGGGACAGTATTTAGCAAATCTGTGTCTAAGAGCTCCGGCGACCCCAAGTCCTGAAACTCAGCGTGTGCAGTCCGTGTGTAATTAATGAGTGCAATTATTATAACTCTGAGGAGGAACAGTGTGTCTCAATGAGAAACAGATGCGGCACACGAGGAAAGGTCAGTCGTTCACACACACACACACACACACACACACTTGTCAGAGGGACAGATCTATTACTATAACTATATTTATATCTATTACTATATATTACTATAAAAGCCTCAAGCTGCATTAGCGACCGCACGGCTGACGGAAGTGTGACGAAATGAGAGACTACAAGTTATGGAGGAAAACAACAACACAATGAGAAAAGCAACTACTAAAAAAAAATAGCAAAAAAAATAAATAAAAAAATAGCAAAAAAAAAAACTTATATACACATACACTATGAATAATAAATTCAAAAAGAAATTTATATAAATAAATGAGTATAAATATTAAAATATTACATTTAACCATTGTTTTTTATTATTATTATTAGTAGTAGTAATAATACTAATAGTTATAAAAATAATAATTAAAAAAAAGAAACTTTTTTGGAGATGTAAGTTGGGAAAAACTGTGAATAATAAAAGTAAATTAATAAAAATTAGTATAAATATTAAACTATTACATTTAAATATTATTTAATATTAATCATCATCATCTATCTATAAATATAATTATTTTATTAATTATTTTATTTAATTATAATTTAATAAAGAATATTTTTAATTATAATTAAAATATATTAAATATGAAATAATTTACAACAACAATAAATATTGTTATTAATATTGTTTAAATAATACTACTACTAATTTTTTATTATTATTATTAAAACAATAATAAATTAGAGTAAGTTTAGCGCATCCAGTGCACTCGGAGCTGAAGGAAGCTTTAGATTATAGACACACAATAAGAAGAAGCTTGTGCTGTAGCTCAGGTTTCATGTGTCTATCAGTCACATCTCCTGTACACACTCAAATCCTGCTGGATTACGGAGGATATGCGGGCCCTGATTTTCCTTCCACTTTTTTTTGGTTTTGTAAAACAAACAGAGCAAACTGTCACGAAAACAACATTCTGAGCGGAGCAACTCTTATCAGATCTGCACTTGAACTGAGAACAAGCAGAAACCAGCTTTCGACGGCACGCTAAACGTCTCGATCTGTCCCTCTGACGCCCGGCGTATCACCAAAGATTCATATTAAATGATAAAACTGAACATGACGTCCGTTAATACATCTACACACTTTAATACAGAGGTCTGACAGGTATTTGGGTAGTTTACAAGCACTATAGACTACTTTTTATTTTTATTTTATTAACAATAGTGCTGTCAAACGATTAATCACATCCAAAATAAAAAAAATTGTTTACATAATATGTGTGTGTGTGTGCTGTGTAGATTTATTATGTATATATAAATACACACTCATGCAGTATATATTTTCAAAACATTTACATGTATATATTTATATAATTTATATTATATATAAATATATTTAATATACAAATATAATATATTTTTCTTAAATATATAATATTTATACATACATACATATATATATACACATGCATGTGTGTGTATTTATATATACACATAAATATACACAGTACACACACATATATTATGTAAACAAAAACTTTTATTTTTGGATGTGATTAATCACGATTAATCATTTGACAGCACTAATTAAAGGTTAATATGTATATGCATGTAATACATTAGTTGATTTTAAATGGTCCTGTGGTGAGAATTTCATTTTAAAAGTACAAATATTCCATGCATTCTCTCAGTTAATATGAGCTCATAAAAATGCATGTAAAATTATTGCACAAGAATTAGAAAAATGCTGTTTAAAATAGTTTTATGTGGAATATTGCATGCCAACTACCCCAAATTACCCATATAAACCTCATCCATACTACAATTTTGCAAATCAAAGAAAAGCAGCGCGTCTATTTCAGTGAATAGCACTAATAATGCAAAACGTACTGCTGTGGTGTAACTGAAGAGCAGGATCACACACACACACACACACACACACACACACACACACACACACACACACTCACACACTCACACACTCACACACTCACACACTCACACACACACACACACACACACACTCACACACTCACACACTCACACACACACACACACACACACACACACACACGGGGTCG
>CM049853.1:1315595-1553095 GCA_027422415.1 Schizothorax lantsangensis | reverse complement strand
CCGACGCTTAATGTCAGCTCAAACTATGAGAATGACCACTGAAGAAACGCTTTCTGAAATGGTCTGTGACGTGAAGGAAAACTTCATGCAAAAATGAATTTAATTCTGTCTCCGCATGACAGTATTTCTGCTGTGGAACACAGAAGGAGATGTTTAGCAGAATGTTCACGCTGCTCTTTGTTTCCATTTCTTTTATAGCCACTGGAACATGAACATTGTGCTAAACATCTTCTTTTATGTTCTAGTGCAGAAAGAACACCACATAGGTCTGAAATGACATGAGGAGGAAAATGATGACAGAACTGTCAGTTTGGGGTGAATTATTCCTTTAATGAAGAGAAAAGAGAAAAGAAAGAAGGCAAGAAAGACAGAATGAAAGCAAGAACGAACAAATGCAAAAATGATAAAAATGAGAAAGAAGGAAAGAAAGCATGAAGGAAAACAAAAAAGACAGAAACAATGCAAAAAAAAGGCAGAAAGACAGAAGGAAGCCAAAAATGCATGAAAGAGAGAGAGAAAGACAGAAAGAAGTCAAGAAAGCATGCTGAAAAGAGAGAAAGACAGAAATAAGACAGAAATAAAGAAAGCAAAAAAGCAAGCAAACAAGAAAGATAACAAAATAGACAAAAATATGCAAAAAAGCAAGAAAAATAAATTTTAAAAAGACAGAAAGAATGAAAAAAGCAAGAACCCAGAAAAGCAAGAAAGAAAGAGGGCAAAAAAGAGAGAGAAAGGAAGAAAAACAGAAAGAAGGTAAAAAGCAAGAAAGAAAGAACGAAAGAAAGAATAATGTGAATCCAGCTGACACATGCACTGTAAGACCTGAGAAGACGCGCAGCATCAGTCCTGAGCTTTATTGCCTCTCTTGTCCTTCATGAATGAAAGAGGGACAAAAAAGAGGATGGAGGAAAAGCCCGAGGAGCATAAAAGAGGGAGCGGGGTATTTAGCGGGTTTTACCCTCTCTGACTCCTTCCTTCCCTGCTTCGGTCTCTGAGCTCCGGCTCTGTGCCGCTCGGGCCGCTGACTGGACGGACAGCTGCTATTAAAAGTTGATTGTTTCAGGTTCACGGAGTGTGAAAGGGTGTTATTGGGGTCTACGATCCCCGTGAGGGTGGTCTCCACGCCGGAGAGAGGGAGAGAGGGGGAGGCAAAGGAAAGTGTCACGTGACACGAGTCTTGCTGCGCAGCCACAAAAAGGAATCTGGCGGAAAAACACACCACTTGTTGCCGCCTGCCTGCCTGGATTCTGCCTTGGTGAGCTTTAGTGAACGCCGTCTCTCACACACCTGGATTCACACAGCGAGGAACATCCCACCCACAAATACACACACATTTATTTAGAATAAACAGAGAAAAAAAACACACACTACAGTAGCTCATAGGTGTGGAAGCCCGTTTCCATCACAGAATAAAAAAATAAAAATTTTATGCAACTTTTTAATACAATTCTGACTTTTTTTCCTCACTATTCTGAGTTTATATCTTGCATTTCTGACTTTTTCTAGTCATTCTGAGAAAAACTCAGACTTGCAAGATATACACTCAAAATTATGAGATGTGTACTCAGAACTCAAGATATACACTCAGAAATATGAGATATACACTCATCAGAGCAAGATATAAACTCAGAAATATGAGATATACACTCAGAATTGCAAGACAAACTCAGAATTCAAGATATAGTCAGAATTATGAGATATAAACTCAGAATTCAAGACAAACTCAGAATTCAAGATATAGTCAGAATTATGAGATATAAACTCAGAATTCAAGACAAACTCAGAATTCAAGATAAACTCAGAATTATGAGATATAAACTCAGAATTCAAGATAAACTCAGAATTATGAGATATAAACTCAGAATTCAAGATAAACTCAGAATTATGAGATATAAACACAGAATTGAGATATACTCAGAATTATGAGATATAAACGCAGAATTGAGATATACTCAGAATTATGAGATATAAACTCAGAATTCAAGATATACTCAGAATTATGAGATATAAACACAGAATTCAAGATATAGTCAGAATTATGAGATATAAACACAGAATTCAAGATATAGTCAGAATTATGAGATATAAACTCAGAATTCAAGATATAGTCAGAATTATGAGATATAAACACAGAATTCAAGATATAGTCAGAATTATGAGATATAAACTCAGAATTCAAGATATACTCAGAATTATGAGATATAAACTCAGAATTCAAGATATACTCAGAATTATGAGATATAAACTCAGAATTCAAGATATACTCAGAATTATGAGATATAAACTCAGAATTCAAGATATACTCAGAATTATGAGATATAAACTCAGAATTCAAGATATACTCAGAAATATGAGATATAAATGCAGAATTGAGATATAAACTCAGAATTATGAGATATAAACTCAGAATTCAAGATATAGTCAGAATTATGAGATATAAACTCAGAATTCAAGATATAGTCAGAATTATGAGATATAAATGCAGAATTGAGATATAAACTCAGAATTATGAGATATAAACTCAGAATTCAAGATATAGTCAGAATTATGAGATATAAACTCAGAATTCAAGATATAGTCAGAATTATGAGATATAAATGCAGAATTGAGATATAAACTCAGAATTGGCAGATATAACTCACAACTGCAGGATATAGGCAAGGCAAGTTTATTTATATAGCACATTTCATACACAATGGTAATTCAAAGTGCTTTACATAAAATAAGTAAAATAATCATAAAATAACAATCACAACAATAAAACAAGGAATTTAAAAACTTTTAAAATGATTTCAAAATGTATTTAAAATGAATTAAAACAGTTAAGAATAGAAATTGATTATACATAAAATACTGCAGTCAGTTCGGACTGCAATATATAAACTCATAACTGCAATATATAAACTCCGAAATGCAAGATATAAATTCAGGATTCTGAAAATAAAAGTTAAAATTGCGAGAAAAAAAGTTGCATTTACGCTTTTAATTTTTTATTCATAATTGTGTGATGTAAACTCAGAACTCTGAGAAAATATAAAAAGTCAACTGTAAGATATATGCTCAGAATTGTGAGATGTAAACTCGAAATTGCAAGAAAAAAGTCAAAATTCCGAGTTTATATTACACAATTCTCACTAAATCTGAATTGAGGGATAAACAGAGGCGGACAGTAGTGAAGTATTTTTACTCTGCTGTAAAAGTAAAATCGCCTCTTTAGCTGGATACATTTGCATATCCATCTTATGTACAATCTACTGCACCTTTGCATATTACTGTGTGTGTATATATGTATACATAATGTAGAATGTGTATATACAACGCTATCTCACAACAATTCGTACGTATTTTACGAGGTGGCTAATTCGTACGAATTCGTACGACCTCACTCGTATGATTTAGTACGATTTGTCTAAACCCCAGTGACGGGTAGGTTTAGGGGCGGGCTTAGGTGTAGGTAATTCGTACTAATTCATACAAATTGGCAACTCGTAAAATACTTACGATTTACGTAAGTATTACGAGTGAGGTTGTATGAATTCGTACGAATTAGCCACCTCATAAAATATGTACGAATTGCTGTGAGATCGGGCTGGTATATACGGTGTATAATGTGTATTGATAACTTTAATCAATACACTGTGTGTACTGAGTATATGTATGTGTATATTGCACATTGTCATCTGTATAAGTCTGTAAGTATGTAATGGTACTGTCTATATGTTAATTGTTTCTGCACTGTCTGGAGCACGCTCTCAAGAATTACACCCATCAAGGCACATGTGCTGTGATCATGTGACAATAAAAGTGATTTGATTTGATTTGAAAGTACTTTTCAAGTGTCTGTACTTTATCAGAGTGTTTTTCTTTAAAAAACTTTACTTCACAACATTCCAAAGCATAATATTGTACTTTTACTGCACTACGTTTCATATTAAATATCATTTAATACTTAACTACATTAGAAATCTAGTACTTTCTTACTTTTACTCAAGTAAAAATAATTCAAATATTTACTTGAGTACTAGAAAGTACTAAATTTTTAATGTTCTTAAGTATTAAAGGTAAAATAAAACTTTAATTTATGAAATGTAGTGCAGCAAAAAGTATGAACATTAAAAATGTAGTACTTTCTTGTACTCAAGTAAATATTTGAATTATTTTTACTTGAGTAAAAGTAAGAAAGTACTAGATTTCTAATGTAGTTAAGTATTAAATGATATTTAATATGAAACGTAGTGCAGTAAAAAGTACAATATTATGCTTTGGAATGTAGTGAAGTAAAGTTTTCTAAAGAAACACTCTGATAAACTACAGATACTTTTTAAATTTACTTGAGTAAAGTAAAAATACTTCACTACTGTCCTCCTCTGGGGATAAAAGGTCACAATTACCTTTTTTATTCTGTGGCAGAAACGGGCTTCCATGCAGCGGCACGATTTTGGGGGAAACACTATGACTTTTTCTGATAAATGTATCAAATTATTTAAAATTTGATTAAAAAAGTCTTAGTTTGCAGTACTTGCACTTCTCATTGCAAGTTAAGGAAGATGGTTAGTGCATGATGCATGTTCAAACACACATTATAAGCGACTTACTGCAAACCGAGTCGCTTCAAAACACTGAAAACACTGGAGCTGCTCGTGTGCAAATGAACACAGTGCCACGCTTCACTATGAAGCACACATTGTATATATTTAATTAAATCGCAAAAGTTGCACTAAGCCGTATCGCAATTCCAGTTTTATTCTGATTACTCATGCAGTTCTAGTTGCTCCGAAACACCTTTAAAACTCAAGCCGTCTCTCATGCAGAAGTGTGAATCGCTCTCAGTCTCAGGATATTAGAGCAGCACAGCTACTGAACCAGTAGACAAGATCAATCTCTGGATCTCCACCTACAGGTTAGCAAAAGGTGACACACATGCATCGCCTCTTTAGCACTTTAGTGTGTAACATCTCAAGCTGTCTGAAAGACCGACTCAGAGGGAGGTTTCAGGCCAGATCTGTGTGAGTGTGAGTATGCTAACGGAAGCCTTTTGGCACTAACGCAGGTCCATCCAACACTAATGAGCTCGGGGGGGAGAGGAAGACACCCTACAGAGTCTTTCTCACCTCCAAACTAGATACCACATCAACCTGGATTCACAAGCAATGACCTCTATGTGCAACTGTGCTGAAACAAACCAAAACCAGCTTTCGGAAAGCCTCTGTGCTGCACATATAAGCATGACAACTGTAGTTATGACTAATAGTTGAGAAGATAACTGAACTGTTGACATATTAGCAAACCAGACAATTGACAGAAGCCTCCAGAGGTCAAAATCTGGTCAGAAAAATACTGAGCTTTTCCTAATCACATAATTAGGACCGGTAACTTCTTTTAATTTGTTGTAGATTTTTTTTAACAAAAACAACTTTAAGCAACCCTCTTTATGTTAATGTTAAGCACAAAATTAAACGTGAAGCAGGGCTTTATGGCATTATGACATCATCCCCTCATTACTGATCTAGTGACTCATCTGAGATATTCACACGGCAATTACACAGATTTGTGAAGATTATATTAGATGTCTGCCCCCCCATTCTAAACTTTCACAGTCTCTCTTTCTCCCTTGATCTAACATAATATGTAGTTTGTGTTTAAGAACCCATGATGACCACAATCAAAAATATGAAATCCCCCTCCAGGATAATTAAAATCATATTAATAAAAGTGCAAAAATTCTTTGAGGATTATATATAGTTTACTTGGGATTATATAGCTTTTTATATAAAGAATACTCGTATACAGAAAATTCTTCATAAAAACCTAAATAATCCAACATAAGCTATATACTGACTACTGTATATATAGCCTCTAATATATATATATATATACACACACACACACACATTATATATATAGGCTATATATATATATATATATAAGCACAAGAGAAAACGTATGTAGTTTATGGGCTTAAAAATAATTGAATGTCGACATGCAACATTTTTTTGTTGTTTTTCTGTGATTTTTGTATCTCTTTATATGAAGAGCTCCGGTCAAAAGACACGTAGTCAGTGTTGTGGTGGGGCTTCAGGTTAGATAGACACATTTGGAAAAGATATTCAGCACTTGAAGTATTTCTCGTTACAAGAAACAGCTGTTGAGATGAGGCCTGAAGAAGAACAGACTGACCTCCACACTGGAACTATCACATCAATCGACACAATACATGCAGAAGAGAACCAAATGAAATATATAAGCATGCAAATAAACATGTTATACCACAGCTTGCTTGCTTCGTTAGTTGTAATGTCTGAGTTTGAGAGAGACCACCAGGATACTACAGCAAGAGTCCCGAGAGACCACCGTCATGCACGCTTCACAAGCAGACATAATGTCCAAAATTAAACCAATAGATCATACAGATATTAAAACTAACACTCGGAATAAAGCCGCACGGAGAAGTTCTTGACATGTGTGCATTGTGCTCTAAAATGACATCTCTCCTCCTGTTTAATAAGCTTTAGTTGCTTAAATACTTCTGTGTTCATCATTTACTCAAGAGACCCTCAGCCTGAGTGTGTAATAGACACATGTTTGGATTGTTAATCAATACGCAAACATTCCACTTGATTAACACTCCAGCACACTTACTAGACAGCACTGAAGATCCTATTCACGTGATACAAAGTAACATGACATCTGTACAAGTTCGCATCACGTTCTATACAGTAAACATGAGTCTGTGTAATATGAAGGAATCGCGCGTTACCTTTGAAGACTCGCTTCTGCCTTCATCAGTCTGTGTGGCCTCGCGCTGATCCCAGCAAACTCCACTTTTCCCTGGAAAACTTGCGCGAGCGGAGCTGAAAGCCGAGAGCGTCCCGATGGGGGTTCGAGAATTTCCAATAAAGCCCCTCTTTCTCCTCACACACACACACACACACACACACACACAGATGCAGATGCAGATAGGAGCGCTAAACTCTCCTCTTGTGAATTTTATTCACTCACATCAGCACAAACTCCGCAGAAGTTTTCTCTAAAGTTGGAATTTAGAAACGAGATTCCATATTCGGTGCCGCCGGGTCCCGAGAGCCCAAAGTTGCAGCGGCAGCGCGAGAATGCGAGACCTCCCCCTCTCCCTCTCTCTCTCTCTCTCTCTCTCTCTCTCTCTCTCTCTCTCTCTCCCTCTCTCTCTCTCAGACTCCGTGGACCACCCCGAAACAGGAAGTTCACTTTTTGTTTTTCTTGAGGGAAAAAAAGAGAAAGCCCTGCTGGATAGCGTCATTCCTGCAGCATCAATTATTATTATTAATAATAATATATTTATAACAAGCACTGATATTTAGAAAAAAATATTTTAGAAATGAATTGGGTCTGTTAATTGCTTAGGGGTTTGTCTTTTTTTATTATTTTTTTTTTTATTTAGTATGTCTCAACTCAACTCAATAACCACAGGATTCAAAACTTTTCCAGTAAAATACTGTTTTTGATCGCCGTGCGCTGTTTGCGGACAGACACGCGGAGTGAAGATCGGGGAGATAGAGAGGGATGTGAAATAAAAGTCATCAGAGTTAAATAGACTTGTGTAAATAATGAATCTATCCAATGCAATGAAAAACATTTTATTAATTATTATTATTTTTTATTTTTTTTAGGCTACTTTATATCTAATATTTATATATTTAATAGCCTACACATTCTGAGTAGCTGACCAGTTTTATATCTCACTCCAAGTTGGATTCTGTATGCACCTTTTTCTTCAGCAGAAGTAAGCCTATGGGTGAGACTTCCGGTTCATTAGTGCTATAGAATTAAAACGTGCAGTAAACGGTAAAACTGTTTGCACTACAAACCAGTGTCACCATAATTAAGATAATACATTAAAACAATATGGTAAGACACACCAATTTTCAATATCAAGCAGCAAAACGAATTGTTTTGTACAGCTAAAAATAGCTGGACGCTGATGAGACCGGAAGCTAGACCCATAGAATTTACAAATGGCCGCACCCATTTTTACACAAGAAAAGGTGGATATATAACTGTGTATGTGACCAATAAAAATCTTACAATTTTGAAAATTGCTATGCATAGCCTACTCTTCAAATTAAGTATGAACCGTTTAAAAAAAGTTGCATTCTGGCCAGAGTTCCTTAACGTCTCAATACATTTTTCAACTTTATACAAACCAAATCTAAACATTAAATACAATCTTATTAATTAAACATTTTAGAAACAACCATATAGCCTAGTAACTTGTTACAGCCACGTCACATGACAACTTTTGTGGAACATTCTACTTAAAAAGGAAAATAAAGCTTACAAACAAACTTCAATGACAAATCTGTGACATTAACGCAATATAAAGTGCTAAACATTTCACATACTGTAAGTAAACTGTGTTTATCATTTCAAATAACAAGTCTCGCGAAAAAAACGTTAGCGGAGCGGAGAAGCGCGCGAACAGCGAGTCTAAACACAAACGATTTCTGAGGTAAAACAATGACTTCACGGCGAACTGCAGCAAAAACTTTTAAAAAGTCTTGAAATAGTGTAATAATAGGCCTATTTAGGTTAATGTTAACAGACAAAGAGCAATTAAAAATAGGCTAAGCAATTGATTTGACATCATTTGAATTACAAACGTCAATAAGTATTAGCACTTTTAATCCATATTCATCTTTTATTATTATGTTCTGGTAAATATTTTACTCTGAAAGCAGTACCTTGCACTACATTTGCAGGGAGACCGGGTATAACATGAGTTGTAACAGCACCATTTTCACTTATCAGGGATAAGCTAGAAGTAATATGATAATTTCATTATTTAACCACTTCCACCCTGATCTTATATGAATGGTTGTCAAGGCTGTAATTACATATATGCAGATTTCATAAAGAAAAAACTGATTTTGGTGTAAGAATGCAATTTTTTTGACCAAAATATATTCTGCTTAGAAATGTTCCCAAGCCCAGAAAGGACATTGGACTAACACGGAAGAGAAGAAATTGTTGAATAAAATCATTATTTTTGTTTTCTTTGTGCACAAAAAGTATTCTTGTAGCTTCATAAAAATACGGTTGAACCACTGATATCACATGGACTATTTTAACAATGTCCTTACTACGTTTCTGGGACTGGGAACGTTTCAGTTGTATTGCTGTCTATGGAGGGTCAGAAAGCTCTCAAATTTCATCACAAAAATATCTTAATTTGTGTTCCGAAGATTAACGAAGATCTGGAACAACATGAGGGTGAGTAATTAATGACAGAATTTTCATTTTTGGGCGAACTATCCCTTTAAGATTCATATAAATGCTTTAGACTGTAGTTATTCATTTCCATGTATTTCACATGTGATCTCATGGGATTCACATGGAAATTCACATCAAAATGCTCCAAAAACACACATTTCCCATGTGCAAAGCACACGCTTCACATGTGATTTTCACGTTTTCACATGTATATGTGGCAACATGTGACCACATGTGTTTTTGCACATGTGAAGTTCATGTGGTTTTTCTGTAAGGGTACTTAAACCGTTGCAGATTAAATCATATAACTTGCATTAGAATAAATTGTGGATTCTCAGGCAAAATGCATTTTTAAACTGCTAATTTCAACCATAATGCTAATACAGCTAACTAAACATTGGATGACAGGGGCGGGGTAAGTTCTAACACATTTTAGCTTTCCCTTACATAGAACTGAGGACTTTCATGTCGTCTATGTGGAGATTTTTTGGCAGCTCAAAGCCAAAGTGTGGGTAAAATGTGCCTTGTGCAGTTTCTGGATCCACCAAGCCTGCACATAGGGTTAAAAACATTGGTTTGACACCATCATGAATCTGATTGAGAAAATTCATACATTGACACAATCAGTTTTTTGTTAGGTCTACGTGTTCTTTACTTCGGAGTTGAGTGTCCAGTAAGCATAAATACTGTTAAAGAGGTTTGGCCGAGAGAGCTCAACGCGCTGCAAATAGGAAAAACATCTGCAAATTAAGAAAACATCTTCATCAATTTGACAACACGTGCTGCAAATGCTCACAACACAACCAAAAAAAAAAAACGCACTGCAAGTACAATTCTTTATTTGTTTGCGTTGTGAGCACTTGCAGCGCCTGCTGTCAAACTGATGAAGATGTTTTCTTGATTTGCTGGTGCTTTTTCTATTTGCATGTGTTTTCTGAAGTTGCAGCGTGTTGAGCTCTCTCGGCCACCGTAGGTTTGTTCTAGTAGTCTAATTTACACACACACACATCGAACAGAAAGTGGATTGGAGATGTGGTCATTCGTAGAAAGTGCGACATTGTTTTGTATTGTTCTTTGTTAGATTGTTTCAATAAACCTGTTTTTGAAGCAAACTTTATGAGGTGGCTGCTGTTACATTGTTACATTGCTGTTACATTAGCAACAACATTGCTAACTGTTACAACTTACCCCAGCATGTGTGACAACCTGCCCCAGCAGTGGGGTAGATTGTAACAGAGGCACTCCATGTATTTGACATCAACTTATAAGGGCTGTGATATTCTTGCAGAGGTTTGAATTGGTGTCTTTTGTAGTGAACAAATGTGGGTGCTTTATATAAAGGTTTGAGCGCTCTACCTGTAAAAAAAATTGTGTAGTATTTACAAAATAATTTTGGCAGCTGTGGTTGCCAGAATAATTTTGAATGTAAACCACTAAATTCAACAACACACACTGCTATTAAAATCTGTTTAGTACCTTTAACATACTGACAACCACCATAATAATGCAGGAGGTAAAAGAGAAAGTCACATGAAGAATCAAAGCTAGCTTCACCACAAGCAGAAGTATATATTAATATATAGAAGTATCATGCAAACACTAAACACCATCATAATAACACACATGATACTTAAATAATGCAATAAACCTTCATTAAACAACAGAAGATGTAACATAAAGCCCAAATGCACATAACTGATAACAAAAACTATTAAAAAACATGATTATTTAAACAAAATACTTTCAAATGTGGAGTGTTTACAGTTTTTGACTGTAAATTATACATCGATTTGTTATTTTTACTTCTAAAAACTGTACAATTAACAGCATTTTACTGTAAAATTGCATGAAATGTCTGGTTAGATCGTTTACAGTTTTTCCTGTATATAGTACAGGAACATACAGTACTGTTAACCTATTAACAGTTTTTTCCCGTAGTGTTTTTACAAAATGTTACATTTAAAATTACACTTATTTTTTACAGTGTAGCTCAAAAATCCAGCGAGTTACAGATAGCCTTCTGAAACAAAAAGTGTTACACCATACCCGGTCTCCCCCCCAAAGCTGAAAATAACAACATGATTCCTAAAAACTCACAAGTTGTGCTGACGACAGTCGAGAAAATATGTGTTCATAACGCTAAAAACACAACGTAAAGCTAAAATCTCTCAGATAATATGATCCTGTTCTAAATATCATCTCAAGTAAACTGTAATTCGGTTCTATCCCGTGGTTTTCTGCACACAGTCCACACTGAATCCTGGAGGGTTTGTTGCGGGTTGATAAGGTCTGTGTGTCCGGTTACAGGTGTTTCACACTGTAATCCACTAACAAAGCGCTGACCTCGAGCGACAAGACTATCGGCATTTTGCCAAGATCTTAACCACCTTCCACACAATCCCATCCTAATATGCTGCAATCGGCAGCACTTTCCTCAGGATAGTAAGGTTTGCTACTCCAAGTGACCTTACAAGTGCTTAAAGTCCAACAATTCAGCATAATGATCACAGGATTTTTCAGAGAATATCAATGTCAAGAACTAAATAGATCACATTTTACCTTATAAAACCAATCAAAAAATAAATAAATAAAAACAGGGCTTATATAAGATTTTTAAGTAGAATATATAACTTTATTTAAACTTTTTTGCTAACTAGTTTTCACTATTAATTGATATTAAATATAAACAATACAAATGTATTTATCATTTCATTAGATTATTATTACGATTATTTATTGCATTTCATTATTTATATTTTATTTACCCATTTTAATAAAATATAAAAAGATTGAATTTTATTGACTTGTCAAAGTCATTCATTTGTGTCGGTGTACTGGTACTAAAATAAGTCAAATAAATAAACATAAATTAAATCTATGATCTGTTTATTTTAACTCTGCCTCAGTCCCTAGACTGTTATTTCATGGCCAAAGTTCATTTTTGAGCTCAATATATAAATTACGATAAAAAAAAAAAATAAATAAACAATGCACATTGGGACGCAGGGATGGTTTGAACCCAATGAGGACAATGCAACAGTAGCCTGTGTAACCTCTTCATAAAATATTTGTTGACTTACGTCACTTTTAAAATGTGTATCATTAAATCATCTGTGTGAAGTGTCATTTGTGCTCAAACACTCCACAGATTCAAGGTTATGGATGACATCTATGATGATTATAATGTTATTCTCTCTGTAGGTCTACAGCAGATTCTGACGTGATGTTTAGGAGTTTGCTGACAGTAAGGTTCAAATTAGAATGTGCATATTATTTTTAATATATTATGAGGTGTTGTGCATTAATGAAGTTTTAAGTACAATTTGTTTAAATCGTTTTAATTTATTTTAATTTAATTTTAAAAATTCATTATTTTAATGTATTTATTATTTTTATTTATTTTTATTTTAAGTTTTATGTGCAGTTAATTTAATTAATAATTAATTATTATTATTATTATTTTAATTGTTTAAATTAATTTATTTTATTTATCGTTGTGCATTAATGAAGTTTTAAGTACAATTTGTTTAAATAATTTTAATTTATTTTAAAAATTCATTATTTTAATTTATTTATTTTTATTTTAAGTTTTATGTGCAATTAATTTAATTAATTAATTGTATTATTAAATTGATTTAATTGTTTAAATTAATTTATTTTATTTATCGATATTTTGTTTATTTAATGTAGGCCTTTTTATTTTTTTTAGTATGTATTTAATCCTTTTAATGTGAATAATTTTCACTACACAACTTGAATATATATTGATGTTACAGAGGTTTGGTCATCATCTCACTGTCTCTCATTGAGAGAGTATTGTCTGTGTTGAGTGAACATTGTGAATGAGAGTTGATGTCGTGTGATTGGTTGGTGTCTGCTGGCTTACGCTCACACAGATGCTGTCACCATATGCACAGACACTTCCAGACTGTCAGGTTGAGCTCTCTCTCTCTCACACACACACACACACACACACACACACACACACACACACACACACACACACACACACACACACACACACACACAGAGTCATTGTCATTTCATTCAGTCAGATCAGATGGGCTGATAATGTTTCTATGAATGAGCTATTTTCTTCTTTTGAGTTGTCAGATGGTGAAATTGTCATTTGTGTTTCATTCTTTTAAGTGCATATGTACTAAAGCTCTCATGTGAGTGGGTGCACATGGTTTATTCTTACCCGCCATTTGAGTCTGTGCTGCTTGAAAGTGTCTAAAAGAAGTGTTCTAAGAGGCTTTCCCCAGAATGCATCTGTTCGCTAGTTAAATCGGTCCAATCTAAATCAGGTGAAAGTAAATATCAACCACCTGTGTGAGAATCTACTGTATGAGCCTCGGTTCACAAATAAAAGTTGCAGGTGTTCATTCACATAAACCTCCTCAAGCTCATTGAGAGCTTTACAACTCTTTCTGGATTAGCGTGATGGCATACGGTCAGCCGAGCTAAAGGTGAAAGCCGCCGATCAATTCACAGAATCAGAGTGAAAAGCAGAAGCTTTGCCCATCACTTTATAAAGCAGCAGCAATGCCAGCAAAATCACAGAGAAAGTCATGCTATATACTGAGATAAATGGTACTGGAAAAGGGAATATGGCAGATATATTAAGTATGCATGCATGCATAAGGGCAAGTGTATATTTTAAATTTATGCATGCATAAGGGCAAGTGTATAATTTTATGCATGCATGCATAAGGACAAATGTATAATTTTAAGTTTGCATGCATGCATAAGGGCAAATGTATATTTTAAGTTTACATGCATGCATAAGGGCAAATGTATATTTTAAGTTTGCATGCATGCATAAGGGCAAATGTATATTTTAAGTTTACATGCATGCATAAGGGCAAATGTATATTTTAAGTTTACATGCATGCATAAGGACAAATGTATAATTTTAAGTTTGCATGCATGCATAAGGACAAATGTATAATTTTAAGTTTGCATGCATGCATAAGGGCAAATGTATATTTTAAGTTTACATGCATGCATAAGGGCAAATGTATATTTTAAGTTTGCATACATGCATAAGGGCAAATGTATATTTTAAGTTTACATGCATGCATAAGGGCAAATGTATATTTTAAGTTTACATGCATGCATAAGGGAAAATGTATATTTTAAGTTTACATGCATGCATAAGGGCTAAGTGTGTGTTTTTTTTTTTTTTTTTTTACATTTTTAATCACCTTTTAGTTTAGTCTTTTTTTTTTGCAGTTCATGTCAAGATTTTTGTGGTAACAAGTGATTTTTTTTAAAAGCACAAATATTACGTTCCATAATTGAATAAGTCAATATGTTTTTCTAATGAATTCAGTAGTTCTTATTGACCAGCTGATCAGCACACTAATGTGTGTGTATGTTTCTGTATGTTAGGTAGAGAGTGCAACACAACATCTGTTGCTCAGGCCTTCGACATCTGGGCAGTTTTCCCTCGCTCAACGAAATCCATCCAGTCTTTACAGGATTTGTTTTTCCATTGCAGATGGTCCTGTGCACATGTTTCCCTCCCATTGGCTCTGGGTTCAACCCTGCTACTGGCACAACACACACCTTTCTGCATAAAAGGACGCTTTCACCCCATCTGTTCCACCCCGTCTGCACACACACGGCACAGAGAGAGGCAGAGATGCATGTGCAGGAGACACACAGACACAGGTAAGCATGCATGAGCATGTCTGTATATATGGACACTTTCACTCATTCATTATTGTTTTTGTTTGTTTTATTATTACTTACAAATTAAGGCTTTAAAAGGTCTTAAACTGGAGCAGAAAGTCTTAAATTCATAAAGTTATGGCATTAAATGTTGCATGCACTGCAAAAATCTTTGTCTGTATTTTTGTCTTGTTTTCCAGTACAAATATCTAAGCATCCTTAAATCGGTATACATTTACTTGAGAAGATATTATGAAGATATGAAGTCTTGTTTTGTAAGAGAACAAAATCCAGCAAGTTTCTGCTTAAAACACAAACAAATAAAACTTATTTTCCCTTTGAATTAAGTTGTTTTTCCTGAGTCCAGTGGCAGATTTTTGTCCTTTTTAACCACAAATCGACTTCATTTTGATTAATTTATCAGAAAACAAGATTTCTTATCATATGTGATTTTTGCATCTACCTTTATTTAAGAATTCTTAGACATTTGCACTGGACAACAAGACACAATACCGAAGAAGAACTTCACTTTTTTGCAGTGTGATCAGAAGGTACAGTAAAAGTTATTTTAAAATATATTTTTTTGTACTATTAATAATTGAGATCTGCTGGAAGCTTCAGTGCTGCTAACTCATTGTGTTCTCCTTAGATATTAACATTTAGAGAACATATTGACGTATCCTTTCATTTATTCCTTACATTTTTCCCTTGCATCTCACATTACTCTCACAGAGTAATTTTGTGCATTTGAGAAAAATGTTTATAAGAAGTTGTAAATATATATTATTCTTCAGCTACAGCAAACAATTTGATTCCATGTGTTGGCAATGAAATATCAAGATGCATGATAATTTATGTAGATTTCTTTGTAAAGGTGAACAAGTTGCATCAAATGAATGAGCAATAAATATTTCATCTCAATTTGTGCAAAATGTCTTTCTAATAGGAATCTTGCACTGGACAAGATTTTGAATGTGTTCGTTTTCAGCATCAGTTTTTAGCTTCAGCTCAAGTTTCTTCCACCAGAGGTCAGTGCTGGTCAACAATACTAATGCGTTCAGTCAGTTACAGTATGTCAGGCATTAATGATCTCACATAATGACTAATACATAAACAATCACAGGAAATACAGTTCTGAGTGTCCCCATCAGACACCATATTTTCACACTGTTCAATTTCTATATACTATATAGAATCCATAGGTATAGCTTTATAAGTTTCTTATACCTTTGCCTCTTTCTTTATAACAATGAATAAATGTGAAAAACCAGGAGGTTCACCTGGACAGTGGTACATACAGTCTGATGGTGCTTTTGCATGATCAGTTACCATTTTTGGGTGGGTATACTAATATAATATGCAAATTTATAGTCCTGTATAAATTGATTAATGGTTTTCCTCAAACAGTTTATGCTTTGGTACACTGAAAAAAATGATACTATTTTTTTTAAGGTAAGTGGTTGCAAACAATTTATTTTAGCTACATTTAATAATAAAAAAATATGTTGAAAGTTAGTCAACTAAATTTGTTTATTTAAATGTAGCTGAAATAAATTTATTGCAACCCTTACCTTAAAAAAATGTAGTAAATTCAATTAATAATTGTTTTCAGTGTATACCTCTTACTTTAAAATGGCACTTTTTGCATTATGACATTAATTTCATGACAAATAAACATGTTTACCACCAACATTCTCATTACCTAATGCAAAATAATAATAAAATAAAATAATGATAATAATTATAAATAATTGAAGTAATTGTGCAACATTTTTGAGTTGTTTTTATTTTATTTTGTATTGTATTTATTTCATTTCATTTCATTTCATTTTTAATTTCATTTAATTTCATTTAATTTCATTTCATTTCATTTCATTTCATTTATTTATTTTTTTATTTTTTTATTTTTTTATTTAATTTCATTTCATTTTTTATTTCATTTCATTTCATTTTATTTTTTTTATTTTTTTATTTTTTATTATTATTTTATTTTATTTTATTTTATTTCATTTTTTTTCATTTCATTTCATTTCATTTTATTTTATTTTATTTTATTTTATTTTTATTTTTATTATTATTTTTTATTATTATTTTATTTTATTTTATTTTATTTCATTTTTTTTTCATTTCATTTCATTTCATTTTATTTTATTTTATTTTATTTTATTTTTATTATTATTTTTTATTATTATTTTATTTTATTTTATTTTATTTCATTTTTTTATTATTTTTTATTTTTTTATTTTTTTATTGTGAAATGTGACCTGGGCATGCTTTTGTGGGATTCATCCTTTAGTATGCTTATGGATTGGGAGAAACACAGTGACAGTATAAATTAAACTGAGGCTTTCCCCCTTGACCTACTAATATAGACACACTTTCTTCTCTACGAGTTGAAAGTGTCTCTCTCTGTAGCTTAAGAACCTTCCAAGGCGGCCTAGTAGTTTCCGTTCACAAGAATTAGGTCTGCTCAGGAAATGATGTGAGTGGTTGGGGCTTTGATCCAATGAGGGTTTAGAGAGAATGAAAAGACAGGTGACATTAATTCCCTGACCTTTACTGATGCTAGCTTACTCTAGATAAACTACCAGTGTCCTTGCTGAAAACACCCACCACTGTGCTCTTATAATGATGGAGATGCTTACAGTTTATATCACAATAGTGAAACAGCTTATGCTAAATATTGGCTTACTCACCGTGACTTACTTTTCAAACTGAACAATACATTATACAACAGTATGTCATCATACTGCACCTTTCAGCCAATCATCTTAATTTAAGAAATTACACATTCATTTACTCGTTCTAAATTACTGTAAAATGTTCACCACAGTGCTGGGTAGATTACTTACAAATTGTAGTCTGTTACTGATTCCAAAAATGTTATTCAGTAATGTAATCCATCACATTTCATATTTTAGGTAATATAATCTGACTACTTTTAGATTACTTTTGACCTAACTCATCTATCACGTTGATTTAAATAAGATAATCTTGTACCATATTGATATAAAAATACAAAGAGAAAGAAAATAAATTCCATTTGTTGTTATTAACAACATGAAGTGCATTAAATATTACATTAACCGTTGAGTGATAATTCAAATAAAAACTAAATGTGTTCATCAGTAGTCGATGCACTGTTGAAATGTTGAAAATACACTTCTTAAAAGCTAAATTATTTTATAAATCCAGTGGTCAAATGATGCATGTTTTCTGTGTAATTATTGCCACCGGACTAGTGACTGGTCTTTGTGTGAATTTCCACAAACTGGAAGATTTCTCAATGCATATAAGCGGTAGGCTATTTTAGAAAGGAAAATTTAAAAGATAAAGCTTTCCTGTAGCTCAAATAGTAGAGCATGGCGCTAGCAACGCCAAGATCATGGGTTCGATTCCCAGGGAAAGCAAGAGCTGATCAAATGTAAAACTGTAACTTGAATGTAATGTAAGTCGCTTTGGATGAAAGCGTCTGATAAATGTAAAAAGAAAAATGAGGGAGAATCAATGAACGATGAATAGTTTATTGCTATCGTGTTAATATAATCATGTAATCAATAAAAAAGTATCTGTAGTCTGATTACGAGTATTTTATAATCTAATCACAAGTACTTAATTTTTGGAATCTGATATATAAACCAGTTTACATGTAATCAGTCACTACCCAGCACTGCCGATAGGGGGCTCTGTTTTTGTCTCGGTGTCAGTTGACCAATTTAAGTCGAGCTACGAACTGAACATTGGCTATTGAACAAGTTTGGATCTTGAAAACAACCTCGCTTTCAGTGTTACTTGTGAGGAAGTGCATCGCTATATTATGATAGCTCATACTTTGGATTACAAATATTTCAAAACCACCAACCCCAAGTATTAAACATGGATGCATAACTCATTGACACATTCGACAGTCTTTACATTTTATCCGTGCATGCGTTCCCTGGGAATCAAACCCATGATTTGGAAGTTGCTAGCACTATGTTGACCATATGTGACCCTGCAGCACAAAAGCAGTCATCAGTAACACAGGTATATTTGTAGCAATAGCCAACAATACATTGTATGGGTCAAAATTATACATGTTTCTTTTATGCCAAAAATCATTAGGATATTAAGATCATGTTCCATGAAGATATTTGTAAATTTCCTACCGTAAATATATCAAAACTTAATTATTGATTAGTAATATGCATTGCTAAGAACTTAATTTGAACAACTTTAAAGATGATTTTCTCAATATTTAGATTTTTTTGCACCCTCAGATTCCAGATTTTCAAATAGTTGTATCTCAGCCAAATATTGTCCTATCATAACAAACCATACATCAATGAAAAGCTATTTATTCTCAATCTCAATTTCGAAAAAATTGACCCTTATGACTGGTTTTGTGGTCCAGGGTCACATATGAGGAATGCTTCCTCAAATCATTAGTGCTGTAATTGATGAGATGCACCATTTTCACCTACTGGACCATAAATATTCAAAGATAAAAATGACCAAAGCTAGAGAGGTTCGGAGCCAGAAGGCTGGGATTGAGCCTGATCTCAAGCCAATTGAATCTGTAGTCATTTGTAAAGCAAGTCGGCAAGATGTTTTCTTGGTGAGTGGTTTTCTATCAATCCATATATGAACATGCTTCTGTTTTGTTGAATTAAGATTTCAGCACTGCTAACGGCAGCAGCTATCATACTTTCCCACAACCGCTTGGCTGGACAACGAGGTGGGACTGCAGCCAGATAGTAGATCCAAACCACACAAATGTTTCATCACTGATGTGTGAGGCTAGAACATTTTCCTTATGTTGCAAAATAAATGTTTGTAATTGAATAATTTTGAACAGGAAGCCAAGAAGGCATCCATGCACTTTCTGTGTTTGTGGTAGTTACGCTTCACCACCTCTGGGGTCTCCAAATTGGACATGCTTTGGCAAAGATTGAGTTGTGGGATATCACATGCCGAAACCCTATACAGTTTGTATGAGGTCAAGCAATGGCACATTCAAAGTCCTCGTACTGCTACCTTCTATCTTTTTTCCCAACCCTTTTGGCAAATATTGTCGAGGGAGTTGGCCGCTGGCAGCCTATCACCCTGCAGCTCTTGACTAGTTACCCACTGAAGCAAAGCAGGGTTGAGCCAGGACAGTACCAGGATGGGAGACCTAGAAAACTAAGGTGCCGGTCTGTGTTAGTCCAAGTAGCCCAGGACAGTGACACCATCCTTTGAACCAGGTGTTAAACTGTGGTCCTGACTGGTCCAGGTGGATGTTGTGCATTGGCAAACGTTATTCTGGTGGAAGAAGACCACCTTCGATCAGGTCTGTGTTCAGTAAGATTAATGGATTGAAGGTCCTTCAGATTTAGTCTCTCTAAGAGCCTCTAAGTATGTATCTTAGACTTACTAGATGCCCCATCTTTGGTACCGGAATAATGACCGGAATAAGTCTTCCAAAACTTGGACACTTATTTAAGCTGATAGACAAGAAAACAGGTGCTGATAAAGTCCACCAAGATCGCTGGTGCACTTGCCTCGAAGCAGCATTTTTGTTGCCAGCAACGCCCCCCATTCCATCTCCTCCTTGTTTCATTGCAATTGAATTGCATGGGTAGAAATATTGTTACCCCAGTGTACAAGAGGTCTCTCATCTCACATTCCCTTTGGAATGAATTTGTTCCCACAGCTTTCACTCACTATCACCGTATTCTCTTGTAGGGATGGTCCTCCTGAAGTGGGTTTGGCTTGGGATCAAGGATCCATTCTTGCAGGGTTTCAAGCAATCTGTTACCTGTACAGATCTTTCATCTTTAGACTACGCCACTCCCCAGACTACACCTACAATAAAGTTTAGGTCAGGACTCCAAAATATTGTTGGTTGCCTCATTGACTTGCTTGTGCCAGGCACCCTCGGTTTTTTTTTTTTTCTTTTTTTTTGGTGGCACAATGTCCAAGGTTCCCAATCTGACATTCCCTCTGGATCATTACCCTACTTTGGTGACTGATTAAATTCCCTCTGTATGTAACGGAGACCAGCTAGTAAGAGCTGTGCAGGTAAACCTCACTCCCGTTTTCTAAAGAGCCTTTAACATCCTTGTTAGCGCGCTTGCCTCACATGCCAGAAACACTGGTTTGAATCCCGCTCGGAGCGGGGCGAGTAGAACCAGAGAGCTTGTATCTAGATGATGCAAGAAACTTCTATCCTTGAGGTTCTGTGTCAATTTGCAGGAACTTGTCATCAAACCCAGCAGTTAATGCTAACTACTGAAGACGACTTTGTTGCTTACATTTGGCACAAAGAGTCAACAGTCTCCTTCGAATTCTAGGAGTCCAGGATCCACCAGATCCACTAGAACAGGGATAGGCAACTTTGGTCCTGGAGGGCCGGTGTCCTGCAGAGTTTTGCTCCAACCCTAATCAAACACACCTGAAGAAGCTAATCAATGTCTTCAAGATCACTAGAAAGTTACAGGCAGGTGTGTTTGATTAGGGTTGGAGCTAAACTCTGCAGGACACCGGCCCTCCAGGACCGAAGTTGCCTATCCCTGCACTAGAAGATGAGCAAAATGAATGGGGTATGTACAATGTCTGGTTTTTGATGAAAGTGTTCTTTGTCTTGTCTTCCTCCATTTTTCAACCTTTGGTCAAAGTAGCAGTTTGATCAGTCAATGACTCAAGGTGTGTTGGAAGCAAAGAAACCAAGAATTAAGGTTGGAGGACCAAATTTCCCCCAAAAAAAGACACCTTCCCTCAGGTTCCTCCTAGACAATTATATCGGTACTAAGTGTGTACTGTAGGTTGCATTGCGTAAAGCTGTCTGATGAATGAATGTCGTTTCATATCAATTTAAATGTAGGAATACAGAATGAGTTGCACTCACAATCTCTGATAAATCCTTAGGCGCCACCTTCTGTCTGTTTAAGGTATGACTACCTGAAAAAATCAACCTTCTAGTTTTTTATGCAAAATGTTTATGCAAAACTAAACAATTTAGAAAAATCAATGCCATCCTACCATGTTGTTGTGTTTTGTTTTCTCCAGAGTTGCATGTTGGGGCAAGAATGATGTTTGACAATCAAGGCCTTGGTCATACATCAAATAATTAAGGTTTGTCTGATAAAATCATACATTTAAAACAAAAACACATCTGATAGCTATGCTTGTCACTCTGATGTAGGTGCTGAAAAGCTATACATTTACTTGGTTACCTGTCTTCCCTCACACTGCGGGAAAGTGTTATGCAGTTTAGAGTCATAATTCTACCATATGAAACATCTCGAGTGGTGAAAGTGTGTCGAACAGGTCACTAACATGCCTTTGACCATTTCTGAGAGCTGTGCAGTGTCGTCACATGCCTCTTTGTACCACCTTCTCTTTATGATATAGTTCAAATCAGCCTCTAAGGGTTTTTAACTAAGGGTTCTAAGTTCTTTACTATTACCTCACTTTCACTATTACATTACCTTGAGCCGTATCTAACCCTGCCAGACACCATCAATATCAGAATAAGGGTCAAAGTGCACAGCAATGATTACATTTACGTTTATGCATTTGGCAGACACTTTTATATTGCATTCAATATATGCATTCGATCAGTTCATGCATTCTCTAGGAATCGAACCCATGACGTTGGTGTTGCAAGCACCATGCTTTACTGTTTGAGCTACTAAGATGCGTCATCTGTGTCTTAAGTCACTCAGGCTTGAATTTGGAGATGCAAAGACATGTGAGAGCATGTCTTAAAGATGCCATTTCTCTACATTAGTTGTAATACTAATATTAATAAACTGCACTACATTACTACAGCACGTAAGCAGAGGTTATGTAGGTGGTAGTCTCAGCCTCAGACGTCACGCCCACGGGCCGTTGGCTAAACGTCTGATGCATATGGCACACTTTTCTGGAAACACTTCAGGAATGTCTAAGTCGTCATCTGACTGGTTGAATTAAACCGGATTTCCGGGAGACGCGAGTGTCGCGTTTATTTTCGGTCCGCCGGGAAACAAAGATGCCGTGACGCCAAACCCCCTCACGAAAGAAGAAAGCCGTCGTGTTTACAAATGTGACGATGAACGCTTATCAGGGTCAACTAAATGCTGGATTTTTAAAAGTATGTGAAATATTTAAAGTTCGCGGCATAGAATCTTTAAAATACGTCCGAGAGTTTCACACACCGGTCTGTAATTGTGACGACATTTCCACGCACCGAAACATGACGCTGAACGAAACGAACTATGATTGGTTGTTTGACATGTCGGTCAAACGGCCTCATGGGCGGGCCTTGGCCAATGAAAGCGGACATCTATTCCAGACCTTCAGCCGTCAGTTCAGAGTCATACATGAGACCTCAGGGTCTGGCTACGCGAGACTATGTAGGTGGTAGATGAACTTGCACATGCATCTAAGAGATGAAGTCCAACCCTTCAATCTCCTGGGGACCCACTGTCCTGCAAAATTGATTTCCAACCTGCTTCAAGACCCCTGCCTGTGATTTTTCATGCGATCCTGAAGTCCTTGATTAGCTGGTTCAGGTGTGTTTGATTAGGAGCTGAACTCTGCAGGACTTTGGGTCTCCAGGAGCGGGGTTGAAGACCTCTGATCTAAGAGGTGAGAATATGTTCCTCTTGTGGTAAAAAAGGGAATTGCATCAAATAGTTATGAGTTTTTTCCCTGTTATTAAAACAGAGCCACCTGGTGGAAACTGTCCTGTAGTGACAGAGGCAGGATCCTCTGTTTATTATAGATAATTTGATGTTAATTTCTCATCACACCATTGACCCTTTGTTCTCAGACAAGCTTTGGCTCTCCTTTCATTTTCAAATGAGGCGTTTCTCTTTTCTGTTGACTATGAAAAGCATTGCTTCCATTGTGATTAACAGTCTGCTGTTTTTATTCATGTGTTATTTTTTTTATTTTTTTTTAAGTCATTTAATGAAAAATGGCAGATAAAATGCTTTGCAATTGATGCAAAAACAATATCTAATCGATTTGACTATTCTATGAGCACATTTTACTGAAAATCGCCAAAATGCTCAATGCATTTCTATGGAACGTTCTTTAAATCTGGTTTTAGCAATAGTAACCAAGGTTGAGAGTCATTTCTTCTATAATTTGAGATGCTTATGATAATTATGACTGTTTTATTGACTTAATGATCATCTGATGACTTTAGAGCTTTGTTTACATTCCACTTCATTGCTCACCCCAACCAGGGATGTAAAGTCATTGAATAGCACATTTGTGCCTATTATTTGACTTTTCATGATTTGATTAAATGAGTCATACATGAGATTAATTTTTTTCAGAATATGTGCAAACACGGCACACATTGTTAAACAGTGATGTAACTTCATAACTTCATAGTATAAGTATAAAGTTCATATTTGAACACTGTTTCTGATGACTGAACACTGATGACTGATGACGGGTGAAAGTTCAGTTAGTCATGAAGCACGTGTTTGTAATGTATTTTATAAGCGTGTGACATCTTCTTGAAGTCTGTGGTCCACGTCTAGTCTCATCTTGAGTGACAGTCCATTGTCTCATACAAATGTGTCACAATTCTATCACTCAACCTATAGCTGTCATCATTTACTCACCTTCATGTCGTTCCAAACCTGTATGATTTTAATTCTTCCATGGAAAGGAAGAAATTTTGAAAGTATTTTTGTCCACACATTAGTGTTGTTTTGTTTCAAACGTTCTTCAAAATATCTTATTTTATGCTCCACAGAAGAAAGAAAGTCATACAGGTTTGGAATGATGTGAGTGTGAGTAAATGATGACTGATTGATAATTTTTGGGTGAACTATCCCTTTAATTGTGTTGCCTTCCTTTGACCAAAGTTTTTACATTTTTTGCAACTTGACGCTGCTTCACAGTGGTTTCAGGTCTGAAAACTACCACTTGCACGCTTGATCCTCTACTAACAGGCTTGTTGTTGTTTGATATTTTTGTGCCCAGTGGTGCTCAAAACAATTAATGAATCATTGAGTTCTGGTGTTGTTACAGCTGCATTAAAAAATGTGCCCTGTACTAAATAGTAAAACTAAGACTTGGACAAATTAAATAACCACCATACTGAATCAAATATTTATTTCCTGGCAAAAGTTTTAGAGCATGTTGTTGAATAATCTTTTTGAGCAGTTTCATGGCTTTCAAAAATGTAAAAAAAATCTTAAACAGCTTTGGTTAAAGACAGTTTGTTGCTAAGGTCTGATATTAGACCAGTTTGTACTAGTGTCCCTCAGGGCTCGATTTTAGGACCTTTACTTTTTAATCTTTATTTCCAACTTTTTTTGGTAATAAGTATCATTACTATGGTGCTGACACTCAAATTTATATTCACTGCAAACATAGTCACAGTGAAGCTGTCTAATTTCATGCTAAATGCATTTTTGAGAGAAAATCATGAATGCTAACAGTTTTCTTTGTTTAAATGGCAATAAAAATGAGGTTATGCTTAGGCTCTCCACAAGAGGTTTGCAAAGACTGGTCAACCACCTTTTATTATTAATGTAATGGTTTGGTACTAGAGTTTTAGAAAAAAATAATGAATATATTAGTTATATTTGACATTTGATGTAGTCGTCAAGGTTTCTTCTTCTTTTTTTAATTTTAGAAATATTGCAAAATTGCATCCCATGATAGCCTTCTCAGTGATGGAAAATTAGTTAATATCTTTGTTTATTGTAATTTATTAAAAAATTGCAGCACATCCAAAATTCTGCTGCTAGAATTTTAACTAAAAACCAGAATATATTACTTTCCTTAAAAAAAACATACTGAACACAAACTTTTTTATGTTTAGTTATTAATGTATCGTGATGTTCTTTTCATCTGTACTAAATGCATTTGTGAGTGCATTTTGGGGGTCTTTTTTAAACTAGGAAGTTTCAAATCTTTTATAGATCCATTTCAGTTAGAATGCAGTGAGAGCAGAGCTATATTAGCTAGTTAATATTAGTTAATTTGTAGGCAGTTTCCAATGCATGTCTCATTCTGATTTGTTGTCATCAGTTTGTGTTGGAAGGTTATTAATGTTTTATTATTTGCAATTCACTGTGCACAGATAACACATGACAGTACATATGCATGGCTATACTATCATCATTCACAGCCTTTTTTTTTTTTTTTTTTTTTTTTTTTTTTTAATTAAATTTATTTATTTATTTTTTATATTAATTAATTAATTTAATTTTATATACCCTTTTACTTAACCACACTGTGATAGACAAGACCAGGGGACAGAGAAAACAAGAGAGAGAAAGAAGAAAGAAAGGGAAAAAAAAAAAAAAAAAAAAAGGGTGTGGGGAAAGTCAACAAAGAAGGGGAAGAGAGAGAGAGAGAAAAAAAGGAGAATGGGGGATAGAGAGAGAGAGGGAGAAAAAGCAAAAACAAAAAAAAAAACAGACAATTTGCTTCAATACCTGCTGACAAAAAGAGAAAACAACCGAAGACACAACATCAAAGAGACTGCAGCAACAACCAACATCTGTATAAATCACAATAAATTCTAAATGTTAAATGTTATTGAGCAGCACACATAACTAATATTACAAAATAAGTTTTGAAGCAACAGCAGATCAAGACAATGTGTGTCTGTGAGCACCTGTTTTTACACCAATGTGAATGCTTGAGTGTACACCTGTGTGTGTGAGCGCGCTTGTGTTCATAAGGTTCCTCCATGTAAATGTTTAATAGTGTGTGTGGGGAACAACAGCCCCATCCCGCAAGGCATGAAGCAGGCACGGAAAAGACCCGGGCCACAAACATCCGTAGGCCCCCCAGGGCACGGGACCCCAGGAGAACCACCGCAGGGACAACCGCGGCCTCCACCCAAAAAAAAGGGCAGAGGAGAGCCCGAAGGCGGGACCTCCGACAGCCACAGTGTAGGCGCCCCAGGGTGCCGTGGCGGCAAGCCCGCAGGCTCCACCGGCAGCCGACCACACCAGGGCGGACCGGGCCCTGGGCTCGGAGACCCAAAGGCCCCCCACCCCACAATCGGGGCCCAGCAAGGCCAGTAAGGCCAGGCCCCGCCAATCGACCGCCGAGAGTGGGCCGGCGCTCGCCCGAGCATCCTGCCCCGGCGCGAGAAATCACCAACGCACCGGCGGCATCCTCCACCGGCAGGGCATGGTGGTGGGGTGGGGGTCGACTAAGATGATGAGTGAAGCGGAGTCTAAGGCCCGACCTGACACATAGACGTAGACGACAAGCACACATATACACAAGCATATGTTCCCACCCTCATGCACGCAAACAAATATTCACACCTTCGCCCCACATGTAGACACACAAAAATGAACACGGTACCCACACTCACACTCCCCATATGCACTCTATACTCCTAGGTCCAGGCACCCCCACCCCCAGAGGGGTAGCCAGCGCCCGATCCCGGAGCTAAACCCCCTTCGCTCCGGCGTGGGGACAGGAAGACCACCCCGGTCCCCGCAGCAGCAGAGAAAATCAACAGCCCAGACCCCGACCGGGCGGCCAGCTCATCCTCACATCCCCCGGCCCAGACAGAGAACAGAGAACAGGGGTGTGAGAAAAAAAAAAAAAAAAAGGAGACCCCATGCTTCACCCCACCCGCTCAAATGTAGTGTTGGTGTGTGTTGTTCTAAGGTGCTTTAAAACAGGGGTGCTTTAAAACAGGGGAGGGGCACCCTCCACAAGCTTGTGTCAGCTCGTCCCCTCCCTAGAGCCCTCAATGTCTATGTGCAACTTAAAATTGAGAAGTGGGCACTGGCACCAGAGGGAAGGCTGAATGAACAGACCGCCCTCCGGATGCCATTCAGTGTGCCCACCCCCAAGGCCCTATATGTATGTGTCATGTGACAGTAAGTAATGAGAATGTCTAAGCTGTAATGTGTAATCGAGATGCAGGCGGCCACGAGGAGACAGAGGAGTACCACCTCCCCCGCATCCCAGCGACTCACCCGCACCTCAAAACCCTACCTATGTGTTGGTGTGATGGAGCGGGAGAAGTGAAGCCTTAGGGATGGGGAGGAAAACATCAGAGGGGGCAAAATACCCCCCCCTCTGGAGCCAGCTCCCCCGCTGACCCCCATAGGCACCCCTGTTACCCCAAATCTGCCCAGGGCGGGGACCCAGGCCCATCCAGACCAGGGCCCATGGCAGCCCGGGGCGGCCCACCAGACCCCACAGCAGAGGAAAAACTACCCCACCCCATCATCCAGTCACTTCCCAAACTACATAAGACAATAAGACACCCAGGTAAAGCCCGTATACCCCGCCTCTATTGGACCCCCCCCCCGCGGAGGCACCGATGCATCGAAGACCCCCACACCAGAGCCGGGCCCAAGCGCATGCACCAACCCATGCTCCAGGCGGCACACCAACCAGGACCCAAGCCCCCCAGGCCCAGCCGTAACCCCAAGCCGGAGGCAGAGCGTCCCCAGATCCCCAAACCCCCCCCGGACCAACCCCGGAACAGTGCGGCCGCCAGGCTGGCAACCTACGTCCGCCGGCACAGGCATCCCCAGCAGCGCCGCATGCCGCCGCCAGAGAAACAGCATCCAAGAGTCACCAATACCCCATCCAGGTCAAGGCCGCAGCCCCAGCGCCAAACCGCCCAAGAAACCCATCCCCAGGGAACCCCCAGATGCCCCAGGCCCATATTGCCACCCCACGCCAACAACAAAAACCACAGCCGGACAGAATCGGGACCCCCACCCACACTAGGTGATGGAGCTGATCAAAGGAGCCCAGAGAGATTGATCTAATGTGTCAGCAGAAGCTGTTTCAAGGCTAATATAATCCCACAAATAATCTCTATATTGGTTGATATTAAGATTATTTTTATTTTTCCAGTTCATGAGGACAGTCTTCTTAGCAATGCATAGTGCAGTGAAAGCCATGTGGATTGTGTTATCTTCTGTAGTGACACCATCTAGGTCGCCCAACAAGCAGACTAAAGGAGAGGCTGGAATAGAGCATTTAAGACACTTTGATAAGTCTTCACAAATCCTGTACCAGTACCTCTGAACAGGTGGACAGAACCATAGAGCGTGGATGTAATTGTCAGGTGTATTGTCTTTACAGTGTGAGCAGTTGTTAGAAGCTGTAAAACCCATCCTGAACATCCGATGACCTGTGTAGTGCACTCTATGCAGAATTTTGTATTGTATTAATTGTAATCCAGGATTTCTAATCAGTTCAAAGGTTTTTAAACATATCTGAGACCAGAAATTATGGTCCCAGCTTACTGATAGATCTGCTTCCCATTTTGCAATAGGAAGTGATACTGATTCATCTATATTGGAAAGTACCCTGTATATTTTAGACATTAATTTGGGGGTTTTGAGATTAAGAAAATCTGCCACACTTGGTGGTATTTGTAAATTGATATGATTAGACTTAAATTTCCTTTTTACAATAGATTTAATTTGTTGATATTCTAAAAATCTGTTCTTATTAATCCCATATTGTTTAATTAATTTGTCAAAGGGAATAAAGTCTGTCCCTTCGAATATATGTTCCAGGTATTTAATACCTTTACAACTCCAATCTGTGAAGTTTATCATATTGTTGTTTAGCAATATGTCAGGATTGTTCCAGATAGGGGTACGTTTGCATGGGATTAGTGAAGACTCCGTCATTTTTAGAAACTCCCACCATGCTGTCAGAGAAGAGCTGATACTGATGCTTTTAAAGCATACGTGTCGTTTACTGATCGAGCTAATGAATGGCAGATCCGAAATCTCTATATTATTGCATAATGCCTGTTCTACATCTAGCCAAGGCTCATCTAAGAGGGTGTGTTTTAACCACCCTGAAATGTGTTGAAGCCTATTGGCTAAGAAATAGTGGTAAAAGTTAGGTAGATCTAGTCCTCCTTTATCCTTGGTCTTTTGCAGCGTTTTTAAGCTAATACGCGGGGGTTTACCTTTCCAAAGGAATTTAGAGATAGAGGAGTCCAAAGTTCTAAACCAGTCAGGTGGTGGTTTGCTCGGGATCATTGCAAATAAATAATTAATTCTTGGCAAAACCATCATTTTTATTGAGGTGACTCTTCCCATGAGTGATATGGGTAGAGACCTCCATCTGGTTAGATCATCTTCTACCTTCTTTAAAAGTGGGATGTGGTTTAATTTAATCAAATCTGCCAGCTTAGGAGAAACATTAATACCTAAATATTTAATATTTCCAGATTGCAGTGGAGTGGAGGAATTCTGGAAGGAGCAATTAATTGGAAGAACTGTTGATTTTAACCAGTTTATTGAATAATCTGAGACTCTTGAGAAAGAGTTTATTAATGTAATTACCTCAGAGAGAGTGGTTTGTGAATGTTGAAGAAAAAGTAACACATCATCTGCGTAAAGACTAATTTTATGTTCTACATTCTTGCATTTAATGCCTTTAATCACTGTTGCCTGTCTAATTGCTGCTGCTAGTGGTTCAATAAAAATTGCAAACAGTGAGGGGGAGAGGGGGCATCCCTGCCTGGTGCCCCTCTTAAGACAGAAGCTAGAGGACGTTTGGGCATTTGTCCTGACACATGCTGTTGGAGAGTTATATAATATTTTTAACCAGTTTATGAAATAGTTTCCAAAACCAAATTTGTGTAAAGTTGCAAATAGAAAATTCCAGTTAACCCTATCAAAAGCTTTTTCTGCATCTAGAGACAATATTGTAATTTGAAGGTTTCTATTGCATGAATAGTCTATCAAGTTAAATAACCTACGTGTATTTGTTGAGGAATGCCTCCCTTTTATGAAACCAGTTTGGTCGTAATGAATTATGAGAGGGGTTATCTTCTCTATTCTTTTTGAGATAGCTTTGCAGATTATTTTAGTGTCCACATTAATAAGGGATATTGGACGATAGCTAGTAGGCAATACAGGGTCTTTGCCTGGTTTTAGTAAGAGACTAATGTTGGCAGAATTCATATTTGGTGGAAGTCTGCCATTTTCTTTGGTTTCCTGTAACATTCTGTAGAATGTTGGTGCCAGAATAGCCCAGAATTCTTTATAGAATTCTGCTGGAAAGCCATCTGGACCTGGAGCCTTTTTATTGGGCATACTGTTCAAAGCTTCCTGAAGTTCATCTGATGTCAGTGGAGAATCCAATGCCATCGCTTGATTGTCTGTTAATTTCGGAAGAGTTATATTGTCAAGAAATTGGTCAACTTCGTCTTTAGATGGGTTTATCTGTGGAGAATATAAAGATTCGTAAAAATCTCTGAAAGTGTTGTTTATTCTTTCAGGGTCATATACTGTATCCCCAGTTAAATCTTTAACAGCACATATCGTTGTTTTTTCTTTATTTATTTTTAACTGGTTCGCTAAGAATTGACCTGATTTGTTACCATATTCAAATTCTTGCCAGCGAAGTCTTTGTGCTAAGAATTTAGTTTTTTTATTAATAATTTCATTTAATTCTAGTTTTGCTTTACATATTTTTTTCAGCATTTCCTGTTCCTGGGAGGATACGTAGGATTCTTCTAAAGTTTTTATGGTTTCTTCTAATTCCTGAATACATTTATTTTCTCTTTTCTTTTTATGCGATGAGAATGAGATTATTCTACCTCTCATCACAGCTTTGCCTGCTTCCCAGAGAACAGATGCTGATGTTCCAGGCAGGTCATTATAGTCTAAATATAAAGCCCACTCTTCTTTAAAATATTTAATAAAATCGTCGTCTTTAAGCAATGATGTATTGAATCTCCAGTTATTACTTGGTGGAGTGGTCTTCTTATTTACTAGAGTTAAAGAAACAGCAGCATGATCGCTGACAGCTATAGTGTGTATCTCTGTGTCTGAAATGTCACTCAGCAGTGAGCTGCTGACTAGGAAATAATCCAGACGAGAGTAAGAGTGATGGACATGTGAGAAGAAAGTAAATTCCCTACTGTTGGTGTGGAGAGAACGCCATGCATCGCAAAGTCCATAGTCGCTCATGTACTGTTTAACTATATTTGTGGATTCCCAATTGCGCTGAGTTCCAGCTGTACTTAGCCTGTCCATTTCTTTATTTAGTCCAAAGTTGAGGTCTCCCCCAATTATAAGTGCACAATCTAGTTGTTCAGAAAGTGCGGTAAAAAAACCATGAAAGAAAGAGGGGTCATCAACATTTGGACCATATATACTAACAATACATAACTTTTTGTCAAATATAGATAATTTAATGATTAGAAATCTACCTTCTGGATCTATAACTGTGTTGAGTACTGTGAAATTAACATTTTTATGTATTAAAATTGCTACCCCCCTTTGCCTAGAGTTATAGCAGGCTGAGAACACATTAGGAAACTCAGTTGTTTTAAGTTGATCTGTAGCTGTGGCAGGTCTATGAGTCTCTTGTAATAATACAACGTCTGCTTGTAGTTTTTTAAGCTGGCTAAATATTTTTAACTTTTTTTCTCTGGAGCCAGTTCCATTCACATTCCATGTGACAAACCTTAATGCACCCATAGATGTGTGTGTGTAGCTAATGCTGCTGGCTGCGTGTGATGCTCAAATGAATAAGATATGAGCGGGCGTGTACGCGCTTGTATGCGAGTATGTCCTTCATGTCTGTGTGTGCTGTAAGGTCTGAGTGGTTGCGTTAATGCTGAGTGTATATGTACATGGTCGTGCCAAGCAGATGTGTAATATAGTGTGTTTTGTTTATATGTGTAGTAAAGCAGGTGATCGGTGCCGTGAAAGGAGTTGGAAGTAAGAAAGACATACAAAGAAGCAAGCATAGAGGGATGAAAGTAAAAACTTGACAGAAACGAAAACATTGCAAAATCATTTAAACGCTGCGGAGACTGACTGTACGTGTTTGTTATGATATCGTATTAAATTATCGAAATGACATAAATATTTAGAGGTAAATGGAAGAACAAGCGAGGAAAGAGAGAAAAAGAAAAGATAAATATAACGGATTCTTATCTGGAGTGGTGTTAATATAACCACGGAGTGGTACGGAGGTTGCGGTAGAGCTGTCCGTCCACGTAGAGCCGGTCCACGGCGATGACAGCTCGGGAGCCCTTTTGGATGAGACTGCGTCGGATTGGGAACAGAAGTTTGCGTCGCTCCAGGATTTCTTTGGGGAACTGGTCGTTTACGCCGAAGTCTGTTCCTTTCAGCTCCCTGCCGCGACTCTTCACCTGCTCTTTCTGCTTGAAGTATCCGAATTTGGCCACAATTGGACGAGGCCTCGGGGCTCCAGGTTTCTTCGCTCCCATCCGATGGACTCTTTCGAAGCAGATGTTTTCCACGGTGTCTTCCGGAAGCTTCAGGTACGTCTTGATAAAGTTTTTTACCGTAGCTTCTGGGTCCTCTTCGGCAGATTCCGGGATGCCTGAAAACACCAGGTTATCTCTCATGCTACGGGCCTGGAGATCGATGACAGTCTCTTTTATTTTTTATTTTCTTCACTTAGATGGGTCATATTTTCAGTTAGAGATTTGACCGAGTCCCGTAGAGATGCGTTCTCAGCAGCGAGTGTTTCCACCTGCTGCTGGCTGAATTCCAGTGATTCCCTCAGGGATTTAAATTCACGGTGCAGGATCTCGACCAGGGACAACCTCGCGTCGAAGCTGGACAACCGCTTGTCGATTGACTCCAGGATGTCGGTAAAGCTTTTACCCGTCGGCGATGTTGTTTCAGGCGAGTCTGCTGGGCGACTTCTTTTGGAAGACGGCGTCTCGCTTTTGGCTGGAGAACCTGCATTTTGGTTTTTCTTCATGACTATAACGTCGAAGCACCAGTCGATGTATTCCTGAAGAGTTTCTAAATTTTCCTCGCTGTCCTCGTTGTTCATTCAGTTTTTCCGCCAAGTCTCCAGCGTCTGACGTCACCTACAGCATTTCCGGTCAGTCGTTTATCTAGGCAGTTTCCAATGCATGTCTCATTCTGATTTGTTGTCATCAGTTTGTGTTGGAAGGTTATTAATGTTTTATTATTTGCAATTCACTGTGCACAGATAACACAATTTGAACCCGGATTCATGGAATTCCTAGAAAATGCTGTTTATTTGTAAATGTGAGGCTGCAGGTTTTCTGGGCTCCTGGTTGACCTGTACAATGTGAGCGTGCAATACCTGGTTGTGTTTGCATCATTCTTTCACTAGATGTGTCATGAATATTGCACTATGCTGCTTTCTCTTGTAGTGTGTTTGGGTCACTGTCCTGTGCATGATAACCTGGAATCAAGATGTTTCTCTGGATTTATCTGTGCTTTTATTAGAATAGTAGTCCAATAATGGTTGGTTAGTTAGTTAGTAAATGAGTGAGCAGGAGCCAGAATGATCATTTTTAGGAAGCAAGCGTGCCTTTATATGAAACAGTTTTCATTTCTGAAACAGTTTAGTGGGGAAATCTTTTTCACAGCACTGTATGTGCACCAGGACAGCTCTGTATGTATGTGTGTGTGTGTGTGTGTGTGTGTGTGTGTGTGTATGCATATATACACACACAGTGCAGTGAAAAGGTTTTTGCCCCCTTCCTGTTTTTTACATTTTTTGCATATGTCACACTTAAAAGATTCAGATCATCAAACTAATTTTAATATTACACAAAGATGGTTATCTTTAATACAAATTCAAAAATACAAAATGCAGTTCTGAAATTATGATTTCATTTATTAAGGGAAAAAAGCTGTCCAAACCTGTCTGGCATGATGTGAAAAAGTAATTGCCCCTAAATCTAATAACTGGTTGTGCCACCCTTTGCAACAACAACTGCAATCAAGCGTTTGTGATAACTGGCAACAAGTCTTTCACATCGCTGTGGAGGAATTTTGGCCCACTCTTCTTTGCAGAATTGTTTTAATTCAGCCACATTGGAGGTTTTTTGAGCATGAAAGGACTGTTTAAGGACATGCCACAGCATCTCAATCGGATTTAAGTCCAGACTTTGACTTGGTTTTTCTTGAGCCATTCAGAGGTGGACTTGCTGGTGTGCTTGAGATCATTGTCCTGCTGCATAACCCAACTGCGCTTGAGCTTGAGGTCACAAACTGACGGCCGGATATTCTCCTTAGGATTTTCTGATTTCTCATGGTTCCATCAATTATGGCAAGTCGTCCAGGTCCTGAAGCTGCAAAGCAGCCCCAGACCATCACACTACCACCACCATGTTTGACTGTTGGTATAATGTTCTTTTTATGAAATGCTGTGTTGGTTTTACACCAGATGTAACGGGACACAGACCTTCCAAAAAGTTCAACTTTTGTCACATCAGTCCACAGAATATTTGCCCAAAAGTCTTGGGGATAATCAAGATATTTTTTGGCAAATGTGAGACGAGCCTTTGTGTTCTTTTTGGTCAGCAGTGGCTTTTGCCTTGGGACTCTCCCATGGATGCTGTTTTTGCCCAGTCTCTTTCTTATTGTTGAATCATGAACACTGACCTTAATTGAGGCAAGTGAGGCCAGCAGTTCTTTAGATGTTGTTCTGGGTTCTTTTATGACCTCCTGGATGAGTCGTCGTTGCACTCTTGGAGTAATTTTGGTTGGCCGGCCACTCCTGGGAAGGTTCACCACTGTTCCAAGTTTTCTCCATTTGTGGATAATGGCTCTGACCGTGGTTCACTGGAGTCCCAAAGCCTTAGAAATGGCTTTATAACCCTTTCCAGACTGATACATGTCAACTATTTTGTTTCTCTTCTGTTCTTGAATTTCTTTAGATTGCGGCATGATGTGTTGATCTTTAAGCATGCTTCACTTTGTCAGACAGGTTCTATTTAAGTGATTTCTTGATTCAACAGGTCTGGCAGTAATCAGGCCTGGCTGTGGCTAGTGAAATTTAACTCAGCTTTCTAAAATAATGTGGTTAATCACAGTTCTTTCATGATTTAACAGGAGGGGGCAGTTAATTTTTCACGTAGGGCCAGGTAGGTTTGGACAGCTTTTTCCCTTAATAAATGAAATAATCATTTAAAAACTGCATTGTGTATTTACTTGCATTATCTTTGTGTAATATTAAAATTTGTTTGATGATTATACATATTAGGCGGTCATTGGTTCAATTCTTAGGGAATGCATGAACTGATAAAATGTACAGTATACCTTTAATGCAATGTATGGATAAAAACATCTGTCAGATTCATAAATGTAAATGCAAAGGTAAATATATTACGTACATCACAACCAGTAACAGTTGAATTTGAATTAAATCATAAACTCCAAAGAGAGTCTTTGTTGTTGCAAAGGAACTGATTCTGATTCTAATCGGATATGAATAGAAGACTTTATGTCTTTGGTTTACTTTGGGAAACACTGGAAAATGCCTGATTTGAGCTCTTGAGTTCACATCATGTTATCTAGTGACCGCCGGTCACTGTCACTCATGAGAAGAGCTTGTGCTCTAAATGTGATGTAACTGAGCGGATATTTCAGGTAATGGGGTCTACTGTAATAGGATCAGCTCGTGGATTTACAAGTTATTTGAAGTGGCTGACGCACTGCATTGTGGGAATGCACACATGCACATAAACATTTCGGATGTGACCTCTAAATTTTTCAATATACAGCAACTCCAAAAAGTGTTTGTCTCAATAAGTCACTTTCCTAAATGTCTGAACATTATTTCATCAGATCAAGTGTTTCTATCTGCACATTTAAAATGATGCACGGATTTGTTCATCATGACTGAAGTCTCAGTGTGTTTGAATCAGCTGGTGATTTTTAGTGGATGTATGAAGTCAGTTTTTCCTCAGATTTACAACATAGGAACCACAGGAGAATCACATTAACTAACAACATCATCCACAAACTAAACTAAACAAACACAAACTCTCAGGAAAAAAGGCACAAAACTGTCACTGTTGCAGTACCCTTTCAAAAGGTACTAATATGTACACTTTTTGTACTTTTAAAGTACTAAAATGTACCAGTTAGTGGTAAATAAGATGTACCTTTTAGATTTTACCGCCCCAATGACAGCTTTGCACTTTCTTTTTTTTCTTCTGAGAGTGTACTGACTGTCTTCATCTATTGATTTAGCATTTAAAACCCAACAAACTTTTATCTGTCAAATGTTGTTTTTAAAAAAATGTGTTTGTGCATCTTGCTTTACAATAAATGACACCTGGGCCCGTATTCATGAAAAATCTTAGTGCTAAGAGTTGCTCCTAGTAACAAAATTCTAAGAAAATTCTTAGAAATGTGGGTGTTTCCTCTTAAAATTAAAGAAAAGATCCTAGTAAAGATAAAAGTAATTCAGAAAGCATCTTAACCCTTAAAAGAGGTCTTAAGGTCCAAAATTGTTAGGAGTACGGACGAGGACTTTTAAGAGGCTTGAGAGTTTCTTTAGCAGCGGAGAAGATGAACCAAACATGAAGAAATGTGTTGCACACAATGCATGACAGTGAGTTAATAAGACGCTACACATTAGATCGTGCAGGGTTCATGTTTGTGACAGATCTTATTAGAGACACGCTAACATCTCTGACATCGCGCAGAAATGCCATAGCGCCAGAAATGGACGTAATCACTAAATTAACTACATTAACATATTTGGCAACTGGAAAAATGCAACTATGCAGCAGCGATGATTTGGGTCTGTTACAGCACTTTCAGAACCTTATTGTGTCGCTGTTCATTTCCTATAAAATATGTTAAGTATGACAGCATGGTAAATAAAAAATAAAGAATATATATACATATATAATGTGTGTGTGTGAGAGAGAGAGAGAGAGAGTACGATAAAACAGGAGCCTGTAATTTCAAAGTGAAGGCTTATAATAGACCCTACTCTTAAAAGCGCTCTTTTATTTCCTTCTTGGACACCAATCACAGTCTTCAAAAGACCATGTCATAGCTAGCAACGGGGTCAGCCCCGCCTCCTCACTAAAATAAAAGTTTTTGTCTTTTCCTTGCTCAGAGTTGCTCTCAGATTGGTCCTGAATCACTTTTAAGCTAAGACTCCTAGTTAGAAGTTTTTAAGCTAAATTAAGATCTCTCTAAAAGGATTCTTAGAATCTTTAAGAATACGGGCCCTGATTTTTATATTTTGTACCTCATATAATCACATTCAGACATTTATAAGTGTGACTGAAGTGTCCAAATACTCTTTGTGGTCACTGTAGATGAGACTGCAAAACAAATATATATTACATATTGTATATTTGTTTCTAAGGTGCTGATGTTAGGGAAGAAATCAAAGGTTTCAGCATCATATTTGTTGGACTTTTTCTGGACCGTTGGTCGTCTTGGCTTTCAGTTGTCAGTTTAGTTTGGAAGGTAGTTTTCTTCTGTCATGGTGATGAATTAGTTTGCTGTAATTGAATGTTTAAACCCGAGAGTTTCAAACTACTCATGCTACGTCATCTGACCTGGTTCTGTATGTCCGTACGATTCTGTGAGCGGTTCACGACGTTCACGAGGACACGTCTTACACATCACGCTGCGTGCAGATTATCAGTGCGTAGGGTGTGTGTGTTTATGGATGCAGGATTAGAGTAATTGAGTGTGTCTTTGGGTTAGTATGTCAGTGTATCAGTAAGTCAGTAGGTTTCACCGGAACATAAACGTCTTTGCACAAAGAAGCTGCTTCTTGCATTTGTGAACATTCACTCAGTGCATGTGTATGTGCACACACACACACACACACACACACACACACACACACACACACACACACACACACACACACACACACACACACACACACACACACACACACACACACACACATGTTTGTTTTTTGGTTTACGGGGACTCTCCATAGGCGTAATGGTTTTTATACTGTACAATCTGTATGTGCTATTGCCCTACACCAACCCTACACCTAAACTTAGCCCTCACAGGAGACTGTGTGCATTTTTTTTAAAAAAAACACCATTTAGTATGTTTTTTAAGCCTTTTGAATTACGGAGACATAGGCAGTGTCCTCATAAACCACCTTCAAATTGTAATACCTCTGTCATACCCATGTTATTAAACAAATTTTGTCCCCGTAAACCACAAAAACCAGTACACACATACACACACACACACACACACACACACACACACACACACACACACACACACACACACACACACACACACACACACACACACACACACACACACACACCCTTCTCTGACCCAACACAGGTCATGATGTTGTAGTGTTTACCTGCATGGAAAAATGACCTCACAAAAAAATGACCATAGTACTGTACTATAAAAATTATTTCTCAAAGATGTAAATGAAACAAAGATTATTGGATTACAAGAAAATTCTATTTCAGATTTTTGTACTTAAAGATTTCACATTTAATTCAGTGTTACGTGTCATTTCTGTGTAATTATTTGTATCATTTACAAGCAACTTCTGAGTAAACGTTTCTACACCAATTGTTTTTCAGTGTGGAGTAGCTTCAAAACACAAAACACTACAATTATTGTTACTGTAGTTTAGAATCATTATAAATTAATGACATTTATTTATAATGAAATTTATAATGAAATTTATTTATAATTTATAATCTTGTTCAAAGAGTTTCAGAAACTTTTTAAATTTAATTTGTCCTTTGGTTGATTGTAGTGGCTAATACAAAGATTCCTATATATATATGTATATATATATATATATATATATATATATAAATGTACTGTTGTTTTTGTAGAAACTTTGAGTGCCATGGTACATTTGTACATTTGTGAAGTGAAAGTCTGTAATGAATTATGCAACTAGGAGTTTAAATAAATCTTAACAATCTACATTATATTAAGAACCCTTCAGTTTATTGGATAATGTTGCTTTATGTATAAGCTTTATTTTAGGGTATCATGCAATGCTTGTTTGAGGTTGATTCATGAGCATTTAATGATAGATAAAAGCATTGCTCTGTTTTCTGATTTATTGCATCACTGTTTTGGTGTTTTACTAATATTACTGGTATGTTTACTAAGTACAATGAATGACACCCTTTTCAACGTGACAAGACTTATTTGACCTGATGAAATCAGTACAAACGGACGGTCTGAGTCACAGTTACATATCAAATCACGCATACAGGTGCATGCACCGTCAGTCAGGGACAAAATGCAACTCTTCTGTACACAACCTGATGAGAACTGCCAAAGAGTTTATCGTTCTCTATATCTCACGTACAGTTAGGTCCAAAAGTCTGAGACCTAGAATGCTTCTCTTTCTGATTTAATACACTTTTGCATTACAAATTATTTTAGCATGATTTGAGAGAGCAGTTTAGGTTTAAAATGAACATAAAATGTGAGAATATCTCAGTATTTGTTGTATGTCTCTCAGCAGCACTGAAACTACATGAACTAAACCTGATGTTCATGTTCTCCAGCAGGATCTGAGATCATCCAAAGAGCATCTTGAGCTTCAGTCAATGAAAGAAGATTGTCTGACCATCAAGTCAAGTCCCTTTATTTCTAGAGCACTTTATATAATACAGATGGTGTCAAAGCAGCTTTACAGTGTTAAACAGGAAAATAATGTTTCTGTGATGCACACAAAATTCAATTCTGCTGTAAAGCAGCTCTAAAAAGAGGACAATAGTAAACAGTCAGGTTAAAGTCAGTTCATTGTTGATTCAGTTCAGTTTAATAACTGTGTAAGGTTCAGCTAACAGAAATATCAGAAATATTTATTCTTCATTTCACATCATAACTTTTCTTTGTTTTATTTGTTTCAAAATGCTAAAACTTTCTTTATATCCAGGTTGAAATGAATCTCAGCTTGTGCTGTCAGACTTTCAGACGCCGCTGTACCTCGACTGCAAGAGTTTGTGTTGTTCGGTGAGGTTGTTTATATTTATATTTCATGTCATGTTTGCAGCTAAAGCAAACAAATGCATTTTTATGATGAACAACCCTTTTTATGTCTTTGTAATAGCCTGAAGTCATGCCAGAAAAATTGCACCGTTGTTTACTCGTCAAACATAGACATCTATAAAAACTAATTCATTTATTTGCCCAAGCAAACACGCTCTTTGCCTTTTAGACGTTATTGATTGCCTTCATAGAAATACTGGCTTTTTCTGAGGATAATAATCAATTAGTTGTTAAGTGATAAGAGACTGTATGACATAGAGACGGTGAAATATTGTAATATCGGTCTGGATTTGCTCATCAAAGGGATACAGAAGAACATGTCAAATATTAGGGGTTGTTTGCTTTATTGATGTTTGACATGACCTTTGTCCTTATTCAAGTCCTCTCATTAAAGCACACATGAAGTAATAGATAAAATATTTATTTTAAAAAATACACATATTCAGCAAAATTACAATGTGCAATACAGTACAGATTTCCTCTCTCTTATAAGAAAATATTCCTTTATTAAAAAATTATAGAAATTAATCTCAGTGAGTTTTTGCTCCTTCAAAGAGCGTTAATGAATAGTTCTAATATTGTGCCACAAGTTACAGTATCATTTTTGTCAAAGCAAAAATAAACAACACATGTAAATCAGATTTGCATGGCTTGATTCGTGCTAACTAAGCAAAATAACATATAAAGTGCAGTTGCAGATTCCCTACACTATGCATCTCTAGGAAGTGCTTCAGACTAAACAAAATGAGAAAATAAGAATAAACACTTAAAATAAACACAAAACATGGCAACTGTAACACGTACAATGTAGGTGATTGTACTGTTTGTAGATTATTTTGTAAAGGCGCTATATAAATAAGACTTATTATTATCAATATTACAAATAAAAGTAAGTGTATCTGCTCAAACAGAATATAAGCAGCTTGAAAAGAAAGCCAGTACATATATTTAGTTGCATTTGCTGGTGCTTAGCGTAAACAGTCAAAAGTAAGCTTTGAGAACTGTTGTGAGAGAAATATTGAAATATGTATTAGATACTAATGCACCACTTTCCCTTGCTGTGAGACCTTTTCTGGGACGTGTGGCAGTATCTAAATGTTTACTGTCATGTTGGGTAACCGTGCCGAGTCAAAAGCGTGGCTTTTACAGTGGCTTTGATTCCCTGAGTATTCCAACATCTATAAAAATCCATAACGAATAAGCTTTGCTTAGACAGAAAGCCTTGATTAGAGCATATTTCACCTCTTCCTGATAGAGCAGACAAATAAGTGTACTGTTAAAGGGTTAGTTAGCTTTGCTCACCCTCGAGGCATCCCAGGTGTGTATGACTTTCTTCTTTCAGACGAATCCAATCAGAGTTATATTAAAAATTGTCCTTGCTCTTCTAAGCTTTATATAAATAAAGTGCATCCATCCTCAGTCCTACGTCATCTGCCCAAAACGACAGTTAGCAGAAGTGAGAGAAAAGTGTTTATATAGTTTTAAATATGGATATTTTTCTTACAAAAATGCATCGATTCACTACAGGAGGCCTTTATTAAGAGCAAGGACAATTTCTAATATAACTCCGATTGGATTCGTCTGAAAGAAGAAAGTCAGATGTGATCCTGGAGCACAAAAGCAGTCATAAGTAACACAGGTATATTCGTAGCTAAAGCAAACAATGCATTGTATGGGTTAAAATTATCAATGTTTCTTTTATGCTAAAAATCATGAGGATATTAAGTAAAGATCATGTTCCATGAAGATATTTTGTAAATTTCCTACCGTAAATATATCAAAACTTCATTTTTGATTAGTAATATGCATTGCTAAGAACTTCATTTGAACAACGTTAAAGGTGATTTTCTCAATATTTAGATTTTTTTTTGCACCCTCAGATTCCAGATTTTCAAATAATCGTATCTCGGCCAAATATTGTCCTATCATAACAAACCATACATCAATGGAAAGATTATTTATTCGGCTTTCAGATATCTCAATTGTATCCCTTATGACTGGCTTTCTGGTCCAGGGTCACATATACACTCAGCATGCCTTGAGGGTGAGTAAATCATGGGCTAACCCTTTAAGTCACGTAAGTGTTCTTTATGTGCACCCGCAGGATTCGACGATCATGTCCGGGACGTCGGTCTTCACGATGGTGTGCTGCGAGTTGAAGTAGACCATGGAGAGCGGCCGTCTTTGGATGGGAACGCAGCAGGACGACACGGCCGTGTGGATGCCGTTGGCCTTCAGCTGACTGAAGACGGTGGCGTGGAACGAGGAGGCGATGCCGGGCGAGCCGGATAAATGCTGTGGACACTGTCCCATGCAGTAGTTCATATGGTAGCCCTCAGGCGCTATGATCCAGTCCTGCCACTGTATGTCACGGAACTTGATGTAGAAGTCTTTTTTGCAGCACACGCTCACGTCGTCGCCGCAGCGCAGCGAGCGTTTGCTCAGCGCATGTTTGTCGGGGTCTTCGCGCAACTGCACCTGCGCAACTAGAAACGGCTGATTGGAAGATTCGCCCGACGCTTCGCGACCGCACAGGTTGCGTCCGCCATCTTCGCAGTGCACCTCCAGACGGAGACTCCGCTGACCGCCGTCCAGAAAGGCCTGCAGGGCTGCGGTGACCGGGAACGTGTGCCATCCGCCTCGAGACACATCCACGCTCCTCTGGAGCAGCAGCGTGCGATTAGCGCCGTTCGCCGCCGGCAGGGAGATTTCTGCGTTTACGCGGCCGCCGTGATGAGGAGCGTCGGCCGGACGCACGTAAAGCCACAGCGACGACTGCAGCACCAGAACGCTGTGACCTTTCTCCTGCAGGAACTGGAACGACAGACTGGTGTCGGTGCCGTCAGAAACCTGGTCACCTGGAGAGAAATCAGACAGAGGTGCTTAGAAGAAGTGCGTTTGCAAGCGAAAGTAAGATGTTTTATGTGAATGTGCGAGAACTATGCTATAAAAATATTTTTTGAAGTTGTAAATAAAACAGAGATTTTATAAAAGACTTATAAACGATTTTATAAGAAAATACTGTTACAGTATTCATGTTTCACAAGTTTAAGTTTAATTCACTTCAATTTCTTTGTAATACATTTTTACATTTAGTCATTTTTGAGTGAAATTTTTTTGGAATAACAAACTGCATTCTGTTTTATGATTATGATAATAAATTAAAATTATATGATGACAAAAATGTCAGTTTACAATATCAAGCAGCATAACGGCTGATTGTGTACAGCTAAAATAACTAGAAGTGATAATACCGGAAGTCCAGCACATTCCTATTAATAATGGCCACGCCCACTCTTAAGTCAAAAAGAAGGTGGATCGGAACAACATTCTAATGTTTAGTGCACATGCAGTTTTCAGCGTGTAGATATGAAATGTTAAATGTATGGTTTGCATGTGCACGAGGTGCCAAACGTTTAAAAATGCTTTTATGAACGATTTAGATGCACAAAGAGTCAGATGTAGCCTACTTAGGCTAACTTTTAGTTTGTAAATATGTATATAACATTGTTTAGCGTAGGCTATAGTTTGTTCTGACCTTTAAAAACCAGTTAATCATTGAAGAAACTGGATTTGAACAGTGTAAATCGTTCTTAAAACCATTATTTTCAGTATTTCTATAGTTGAAGAAACTGGATCTGAATATGCGTTCTGCCTATAAAACCAATATTTACATACGTGTGCGCTTACCAATGTACAATGAACGCAGAACGTTTTAAGAACGCTTCAATGAACGATTCATTAGTCAGATGCACACACGTTTGTAAATATCTCTATAACATATTTTAACATATAGTTTGTTTTGACCTCAGAACGCAGTTTGTCATTTAAGAAATCAGATCTGAATAGTTTTTCTGTATAAATCGTTCCAAAAAACATTCAATTCAGTGTGAGAATTTGTAGAATGCGCATGATGCCATAGAAGAACGTCTGAATTTCCAAGAACAACCTGCTTCTTTGTGACGCAAGAAGGTTCTTCAGATTATAAAAAGGTAAGAAAGAGATGTTTTTTAAAGAACCTTTGACTGAATGGTTCTTCTATGGCATCGCTGTGAAGAACCTTTTAAGCACCTTTATTTTTAAAAGTGTAAGTCAGATGCACTCACCGACATTTCTGTATAAATCGTTCCAAAAACCATTCAATTTGTGCGCACTGAACGTTTTAAGAATGCTTCTATCAAGTATAAGTCAGATGCACTCACCGACATCAGCGAAGCTCACTATCTCGTATGCCTGGTTATTCGTGTGCGAGTTTGGCCCGTTATTGTCCAGCTCCAGAGTCCCGTCTTGTCTGAAGCGGCCCGCGTGGAGCTTGCGCAGCGCCGTCATGAGCGCGGCACGCGGCACCGTCTGCGTGATGTTTGGCCTCTCCCGCAGGTGAAGCTTGCTCAGGATCTGCTGTTTGGCCATCTCGACCAGGTAACGCTGCTCGGTGCCCTTCTCCATCGCAGGCATGCCGCACGTCGTGCAGCCGGTGGCGGCCGCGCTCGTTCCCTTCACCGTAAACGCGCTCAGCACCACCAGCGTGGACAGCACCGCGGACGCGAGCCCGCACAGGTGCTCCAACGAGAAAGACACTAAGATCATATTGACTTTGCGTTTGCTCGTTTGAGTCTGAGAGAGTTTGGAGAGACGCGCACTAGCGAGTGGATGGAGAGGAGTGAGCCGCACTTGAGCACTCAGAAGTTGGGTAATCCATCAAAAGTTGTGACACGTTTAAGGGACGCACCAATGACTGTCACACATGTGCACGCGTGCGCTCGAGGGGAGGGAGGACACGCTGCTGGGATACACTGCACAATCCTCACTGAAGCATATATATAGCTCTGCTGGGGTTAATCATTAGCGCGAACAAATAAACATACGACACTTACAGTGCCACGTCGAGACGCGGCTGCTCAAGCGAAGTCCAAACGCTCACCTCTGTCCCAATGACCTCCAACATTGTAACCCTAAAGCATCCAAACCAAACAGATCACGAGATCGGTAAATATGACGCAAGCCCGGCTGTTTCAAACGGGGGAAAACCAGCGTGGTGCAGATGCACTAGTGTGTGAAGTAACTTTACCAATTGTCTATATAGCGTAAAGATCCCAAACTATGACAATCAAAGGTGTAGATCACCCAAAAATGAGCATTCTGCATCACTTACTGTCTTTCGGAACCTGTTTGGATGGCTTGAAAAATGGGTAGCACTTTATTTTACAGTCCTGTTCCTCATGTAGCCTATGTAGACTACTTATTATAGTTATTACAATACCTAGGTACTAATCCTGAACCTACCCCACCCCATGTAGTTACCTTATATTACCATAGGTGCACTGTACATGTAAGTACACATTAAAAATAAAGTGCAACCGACAAATGTCTAGTCAATGGAGCGCAATGTTGTTTGGTTCCCAACGTTCCCAAAGCCAAATAGGTAGGCTAGATGATAACAATATGACCCATTTTAAATAAAAATAAATACATGAATGTGTTCATTTATTAAGAGGACAGTAAAATAAGAAGTGCCAGAGTTTCGCTTAGTAAGCGACTGAAAGTCGAACATTGTAAAATATTATTTTAAGAAAAAGTGCTAATACACGAAAACAAAAAGATGTTTTGAAGTGGTAAATATTACAAAGTTAAAAGTATAAATATTAAAAAAAAGTCTTTCTACTTAACAGTTTCACGTTTATAGTGTTACTTGCCAGTTCTTTGTAGTCGAGTTTTTTTCAGTGCTGAAATGTTCAAACTAGAGGCAGTGAGTTTGTGCATCGGGTTCTCGTGCTTTAAACCCTGTCGGAGATGTTTAGTGAGTTAATATGTTAATATGCACTAATATGCAATGTCTGGCCATTCTAATGTTACTTTACTGAATATTGCAATAAGCGGGCAGCACGAGTAACAAATAAAAAGCAACGGGAAAGAATATGAATACAATCTTCATCCCTACATGGACATGTGGTGTAATTGAGGGTGATTAATTGACACAGATAATGAACCCACGGGACATCAGGTCATCAGACTCGCAGTGCGCAGGCGCCGTCTAGTGGACACACATCACCAGTGTTTATCTGGACATCACTGACCAGACAATAATGAACGAGGAATGCTGTCATATGACATCTGTGCATGGGTTACGTTATGTTGCATAGGACTATATTCGATTTCGATGTGTGCATGTTGTCTTGTCGTTTCTCCTCTCTTTTATTAAAGTTTGATGTTATTTGTTAAAGTTGGTTCATCATATGGCATTTTACTTTGGATAAGCACAGAGAAATGGTACATGAAAGGTTTAGGAATCATTTGTATTCTCGTTCATGTCGTGATGCCACTAAATGTTTGCTGTACCAAATGTGTCCTGATAACCTTTAACTCTCCGACTTCTTTTTTAGTCACATCAGTAAACAACACATTCTATTAAATGCTTTGGTTTGGTTTATTTTGTCTCTCAGGTTATATTTAAATGTGGAATTTGGTCATTCCAGACAAACATTACCTCACAAATACACGCTTTTTAAGTTCTACACAGACAACTATTATACATCACAATTAAAATGGATCACAGATGGGTGGATTCTGAAAAATGTAATTCACATCTTATCTTTTATTTGGGGAGATTGAGAACTTTACAGAAAGTTTTACATGTTTGCTGAAGCTAAAACACAAAACAATGTATTTAGATGAAAACAAGGAGTTATAGTAATAAATTCTGATGGTCAGAACAAAAAAAAGTATTTTTAGTAATATTTATAGTCCATTACAGATTACATGAAAACTGGAATTAGAAAAGTCTATATGTTACTCATTTTAGATTACATTTTTTTTATCTAACTTGATTTAAAATATCCATTACAATATAAAAAGAACATATATTCAATTTTTTGATATCAACATCATAAAATGCATAAAATATTACATTAAACTAGTGTTTCCTAAACTGGGTTTATAAGAGCTGCAGTGGGTTTGTGAGTTGATAAAAAGCTAATAATTAATAATAATAATAAAAAATTAAACATGTAATCTATAAAAAGTAACCGTAATCTGATTATGAGCATTTTAAAATGTAATATACTCTAATTACAAGTAATTTGTGGAATCCAGATAACATGATCCAGATGGCATGTAATCCAGCACTGCTTAAAGTAAAAATGTTAAACGTTTTTCATAAATTGCTACATCTCAGTTTTTACACTCCAACACACTGCAGTTCATGTTGATTAGAATGGTGCATACATTTTCACATTGCTTACAAACAAAACTTAAATTTTAACTGAAAAAGTAACATTTCTGACTCTACAGTGACTAGTAAGCAATGCATGAGGTTTAATTGCCTCATGATGTTTTCTCAATCCAGTTTTATCCAGTGCAAGATAGTAATGCATCAGTTTGTTTCTGTCAGTGACACTGATCCAGCAGATGAGTCACACAAAAATACCCAAGATTGTGAAAATAACCCTACAGAATGACCTAAAGGGCTCAACTAGTGTTTAAGAAGAAATATCCATCAATACATTACAGGTACAGGGCACGCTATATAGGAGAAAGGTGAAAGTGAAGCGTGAGTTTATTCTGTGCTTTATTTGGAATGTTTCTGAAGAAAGATCAACAAGAGACAGATAGATAGGACACATGCACTGAAATTAGGCCAAGTTCTGTGGATCTGCACGTCGCTCGTGAGAACCGGTCTATCATGCACACAACGTGCTGAAAAAACCACAAGCTCCAGCCTTTGATTTGACTGATATAGCACTGTATTTGAAATTGTTTTAAATGTAAAATCATGAACAATATGAGTCTGATGTCTAATTTAGACTCTGCTTTGTAGAAAAGTATTGAAATATTAGAGTGGAATAGCCAATATACACCATGCCAGCATATTTACAATACTCCTATTATAAAATATAAGCTGTTTTGTGAAAATATAAATAGAACTGCGTTTTATTTTCTACAATTGTTATATTTTGTTATTTTGTATTTTGTACAGTATCCAATATACACAATGCCAGCATAATCACAATTATTTTTTGAAGTTGAAAATAAAGATTATTATTATTATTAGAGAACATTTTACAGGGAAATAGTATTTTAGTTTTTCTACTTCAGAATTTCACATCTAATTCAATGTGCTTCTTGCTGTTTCTTTGTAATTATTTGTGAAATGTATTAGCAATTTCTGAGTGAAAATGGTTTCTACATCAATTTTTTTCAGTAATACTTTATTTTAAGTTGCCCTTGTTACACGTTACATGTATTTCCTATTATATTAACAATAAATTATGTATAATTGCATGCAAGACAAGTAACCCTAAAACAAACCCTAATCCCAGGGAAAGCAAGAGCTGGTCAAATGTAAAACTGTAACTTGAATGCAATGTAAGTCGCTTTGGATAAAAGCGTCTGCTAAATGCATAAATGTAAATGTAATCATAACCATAACCATATAGTAAGTACATGCAGTTAATTAATATTACTCAGTACTTAAATGTGTAAGTACACTGTAACAAGGACACCTTAAACCATAACCGTTCTTTCAGTGCACTATAAAATACTACATAAAATGTTAAATATAAAATATATGCGATATTTATATTGCTATTTATGCAATATTTATATATGCTATATATATTGCTGTATATATATATATGAAGAGTTCATTTGCAAAAACAGATAACTCAAAAATCATATTTTTTCATCGTGCTTTCCAATTAATCTCAATCAAACTGCTGTTGGGTTATTTTGACTAGGTTAAAAATAACTTTAAAATACAGCTAACTAACACAATAAAAACATGATAACATAAAAAAAAAAAAAGATTTTTGAAAATTTTAAAAACCGGAGTTATCTGTTTTTGCAAATAAACTCTTCATATATAGCTTTGTTTTGAAAAATATAAAAGTGGTTAAACACACACACACACACACACACACACACACACACACATACACATATTTATATGCGATAGATTAGATAGACAGATAGACAGTGATTTTGAGGTTTACTCTTACAGAATAAATTGCCAGGCATTACAATATTTAACTATCAGAGGCAAAATATTCTATTTTTAAACCTTGTTTGCATATTCATCCGAATCTGAAACGATGCCGACAGCGCCATCTTCTGTTTCCTGTAAGCACAAACACATGGAACTGTGACGAAAAGCACAGAAAGAGACAGCGTGCTTGTTTCAGTGCTTCCCCGTTATTGAATTCCTCCGTTTGCTGATCACGAACGCATGAGAATGCAGATCAGGACTCGTGTTGTTCTCAGAAGCCGCGTGTTTCTCAAACTCTGTGTTCTGTTGGGGTCTTTTTGTAGGGGTTACCTCTGACGTCACGGCCCCGCCCACTCAAGTTCTGTTTGATCACTGCGCGCTGTTGACAGAGAGCTGCCGCGAACTCGTGCTTGGAGGCGATTAAACGGCGTTAAGCGGCAGCGGGCTGTCGTTATTCGGTTACCGGGGGGCTCGGTGGGTTATCACTTTAAACATGTTCACCTAACCCATCCTGAGCGGTAGTAATGCGCTCACGAGTTCGTGAGGCGGCCGATTGTCATTTTGACTTAGCTCGCGTTCGCTTAGCCGCCACAGGCTAATTAATTAACCCATAGTGTGAGGTAAATATTCACTCCAAATCATCGGAAACACGACAAAAACGCCACAACGCGTCCAGAACGCCGCCCTACAGCGAGGACCAGTGCTGTTTCGTCGTATTGAATGAACGCGAGGGATTAACTGGTAAGTACTCATGTTTGAACGCTTTAAATGGAACAGGTATCGATGTGTGTGTATCTGTGTATCGCTAGTAAAGCTCACAAGAGTAGTCAGTGAAAGGGTAATGGCTAATTCTTCACTTAAAGCGTGACTACACTGACTCGTGAGAAGCAGAACGGTGCCGTTCTTATTATGGTAGACGTTGATTTGAACGGCGGCGTTCTAGATGCGTCGCGTCGTGTGGCGCGCGCTTATTATTAAAACTCACCAGAACAGAGTTCTTCCGTTTAAAGCGCCGTTCACACCAAGAACAACAAGTAAAGAGATAACTAGAACAATAAAGTTTTAATAATCGTTCTAATTTCACACCACAACTGTAGTGATAATAGCACAGAGGAACGATGTGGTTGGAATCACTTTTAGAACGTTTTTTCCATCTAATGAACTTGTAAAAACATTGACAGCCAATCAGAATCACCTAACTTTAAAGAGCTCATTTGTAAATAAACAGAACGTTATCGTTCCTGGTGGACATAAATACTTCAAGTTGTAGTATCTTCCTAGATAGCAGGTGCGTTTATCATATTTCACAAAAAGTACTGAGATAATACCATGTTTTGTTTTGGACATAATCATGATGGTAACACTTACCGTTTAAGTACCATGGTAAATGTGGTAATGTCACAGTACTCATTCATAAACATACATAATGTGAAGCAGGAGGAGTTTGTTTAATCAGTGCTTTACTCTGAAAAATCAAAATTGAGATTACCAGGTATAGAAAACTTGTGGAAGTTGATGCAATGAATGCATGTTTGTAGTTTTGATTATCTATAATTCATCAGGTTAAAGGGGTAGTTCACTCAAAAATCAAATAATTTGCTCACCCTCATGTTGTTTCAAATATGTATTCATTTATTTCTTCTGCTGAACACAAAAGAAGATATTTTGAAGAATGTTGGTAACTGAACCATTGCCGGTAGCCATTGACTTCCATAATATCTGTTTCCATGCTATGGAAGTCAATGGCTACCGTTAATTGTTTGGTTACCAGCATTGCTCAAAATATCTTCTTGCATTTACATTTATGCATTTAGCAGATGCTTTTATCCAAAGCAACTTACATTGCATTCAAGTTACAGTTTTTACATTTTTATCAGCTCTTGCTTTCCCTGGGAATCAAACCCATGATCTTGGCGTTGCTAGCGCCATGCTCTACTATTTGAGCTACAGAAAAGTGTTCAACAGAAGAAAGAAACTTGAGGGTAAATGATGACAGAATTTACATTTTTGGGTGAACTATCCCTTTAATGTTGCTCAGTATAAAACTTATTTGTATGAATTCTTATCCAGTAATTCACGTGTGGAGAAGTCAGACTTATTTATTAGAAGGTGAGATGATCCTCAGCTTTACGTCATGAATCTCTAATGCTTTTGCCTCCTTTGGAAGTATTTAGAAGTGTAGTCTACTAGATGTCCAGCACAGTTTCCTCTTGTTTTAGAGCTCAGTTGATTTGTTTGCTTGATGAAATGGGAGTAGGAATGTATTGTTCAGGTAAGATTGCTCATATGAGTTATGCACAATGTACTGAAGCTAACAAAAGGATGTTTTGAGTAACGAGATGCTCAGATTTTCTGTGCAATGTCTTCAAACGTTGTATTTCACCAAGTGCATGCTTCAGGAGTCTGTAATTGTGCACAATGCAGTGATCTTCAGTCTTGAAGTTAATATTATTTTCAGAAGGGCAACAGGTTATCCTTTGTCTATTTTCTAAAACGCTTGTCCTGCACTCTTAAAAATAAAGGTGCCAAAAAGGTTTTTTTTCCACAGCAGTGCATTAGAAGAACAATTTTTGTTTCCTCGAACCTTTAAGTAATTTTTTTTCTTAGTGTGAAGAACATTTTTATTAATCTGAAAACCATTTTTTTGTATTTTGTTTTTAATAAAAACTTTCTGTGCAGTGGAAAGTTTCCATTGATTTTAAAGATTCTTCATGGAACCATCAATTCCAATAAATAAAATTAATTTTTAAGACTGTAAGCAGGTCACTAGGAAATTCCTGTCCAACAAGTAGCATTTTATGTGACGTCTGTATGTAGAGTTTTGGCTTTGCATGGAAGAAAGAAATGTTTAGTGTCGGTTAGAGACGTTCAGGATGGATTTCTTGAGAAATCTTGAGTGCGTGTAATGCTTTAGATCCCGTCACAGCAGGTTTCCCTTGAAATACAGTAGAACAAATCTTTAAAACTGCTTTTTAAATCAAGCTTGTCAAGTCTTGTTTGAGCGACTGACACTACTTCATGATATTTACACAGTTTTACTTCATTGAAAAGCTGAAGATTCACACCTAACGCAGCCTCAGGCAGAAGTTATGACGTCAGATCGTCAGGTGTGTCGTGTTTAAAGCTGCTTTGAGCTTCAATCAAGCTCTCTGAGAAGTCAGCACTCAACCACCAATCACTCTCAATCCGTGTCCATGTGTTGTTGGTGAAAGGAGCGTAGAGTTTGTCTTTCAGAATAGATCTGATATCCAGCTGATCTGTCTTTTCCATTGAGGTTTATATGTTGAGGTTTGTGTTTGGCTTTGCATGGCAGAAAGAAATGCTTAGTGTTGGTTTAAAATTCCTGGACGAGTCTTGAGTCTGTGATTATGGCTATCATATAAACAGACAGATTGTCCTGAGAAGTGACGTCCAAGCGTCGTGGTCAAGATGTTCTGTTCCTGTTGTCACTAATACAGTAGATAGGGGTAGTTGTTTTAGTAAACAAGTGCAGAAATGGGAAAATCAATCTTTGCTGAATTATTCACGAGTGCAGAAACACTTAATTATCAGTGTTTTGTGTTAGCTGAGGAGTGTCTGTGAATTCTGCTGTTCTGAGGCCTGCTGATCTACAATCACCTAAATATCAGTGTTTTAAAAGGGTTGCATTGGATAGATGAAGAGCATGAGATGCTTAATGTATGTCAGCCATTAGAAATACTTCAGCAATGTCATGTAGAATACGAATAAAATGATTCTTCTTGTAAACCTTGTGCTTTAAATTGGTTTTGTTTATTTTTATTGAATATATGTGCTGCTATGTACTCGCATGCACTTGTACTTATATTTAAGAAAATTCTGAACTGAGCTGTTGGTTCACTTTAGAACTTCATAAAGTTCTATTCTTTTATTATTAAATGAGCTAATTTGATATTCTCATTAAGGACTTCACAATTTTGACCAAAAAAAAACACTTTTTTGATTGTTACGCTTGGTTGTAATTGTAATTGAATTAGCCTTGAACAGTTATGAATCGGTGTTTAAATTAGTTCATAAGCCAATCAGTAACTACAAATAAAATCTAAATGATTTTGCTGTAATTTTATTAGTTTTTCTCACAACATCTCTATTGCTTTCTCTTGCCGTCACAGTCATGCGTATTTACGGATATAAATAACCATTTGATGCATATTGAATGTATTTTACATAGGGTTGCAAAAAGGTGGAAAATTTCCAGTAAATTTTTTAAAATTCCAGGGATTTTTGGAAATTTTCCACCCCTTTGCAACCCTAATTTTACACCATGAAATGGCATTTATTTGACCAAATTTTCTTTTAGATAGCATGGTGAATTTTTTTTCTTTTTATTCTTTCAACAATGAACCTGCGTGCTCCATGATTGCTAATCTTTCCTACAACAAAGCACTCGAATGCAACTCATAATTACAACTTCAATTTCTGAGCTCATGAAGGCAGCATGAATTGCGATATAATCACACTAATATTCCTGATTGACAATTAATATTCATTGATATTATCAATTCAGCTGCACTGACACTGTCAGATGAGAATGAAATTTTAATAGAATAACACTAACTTAGCAACATCAACACTGATATTGAACTGAACTGAATCGGTATTGAATAATGACACGATTGTCTTCTGTAAAGCTGCTTTAGGGCTGAAATTGAATGTTTCATAATTGATGTTATTTTCCTGTTTATTATTGTGAAGCTGCTTTGAATCTGTATTTAAAGGTGCACTGTGTAATATTTAGGATGATCTATAGACAGAAATGCAATATAATATACATAACTACGTTTTCAGAGGAGTATAAAGACCTTACTTAATGAACTGTTATGTTTTTATTACCTTAGAATGAGCGATTTATAACTACATATACCGTGGGTCCCCTCACATGGAAGTCACCATCATGTTTCTACAGTAGCCCTTAACGGACAAACTGCTCTACAGAGCGCGTATCGTCACTATGTTGTTCTCGTGAAAAAACACTGATACAATGATGAACAAGTAACAGTAATATTCGCAATGACATCGTTTATTGAATAATTAAGTAAATATAATTCCTTAATTTACCTTTGTAAAGAAACCTCATTGCTCTCTGCGGTCTCAGACGACGGCATCTTAGCCCTGTATCGGTCACCGTAGCTTCTCTAAAGGGAGGGGTGAGCGGGGGACTGAGCCGTTGGTTGCAATTCGCAAACTCAACCGCTAGATGCCGCTAAAAACTACACACTGCACCTTTAAAGCACTACAGAAATAATTGTGCAAATAATTAATTGACTTAAATTTGTGGCCCTTCTCTCAGCTATTAATACGAATGAAGTGCAATCAACACAATTCACTACATTTCAATCTGTTCTGTGCATTTATTCCCCAAGAACATGTAGTGAAGTCTGCATATTCTGATCTGGGATGATCTGGAAAATGAAATATTGTTGGCAAAAGAGTTTCTGTCAGATGTTTGCTGGCATTGCAGTGTTATTACCTGTTGAAACGCACATCTCTGCTGCATCGCCACCAACTTTATCATTTAATGCACATTCGCTTGGAGTCAAGCGTCAGATAAGGGCTGTTAATCTGGTTGTTCAAGACTGGCAGATAATCACGCCTTGATAGATTAATTACCCGTCCAAAGTTATAAATGCACGCATCTGACATCTGATTGATGAAACGCGCCTCACGGGCTTCACATTTTAATAATCAGCCCAGATCTTGAGGTGTGTTTCTAAAGTTGTGCTTTAATTAAAACACATTAGGATGCATTTGTGCCGTGGACTGTAATGCGCTTGGAAGGTGCACATTTGGCGCAGTCCTCCCACATATGTGATGGCGGGTGTTCGCTCATATTTAGCTGGAAGGGCTGCTGTAATATTGATAAGGAGCCGTTTGTGAACCTTAACATGCCGTTTTCCCCGGATCCACCGCCGGCCTCGGTGTCGGAGCGATTGTGCTTGTGTTACAGCGTGCATGTGTGTGGTTTCAGTCCGTCTTGTGTTGGGTTTGCAGCAGCGCTGTGTTTTTTTCTTGGGAGATTTGAAGAGCTATTTATAGCCGCCTGCTGGAGCAGCGAGCATGTGCTGCGCCTCCTCCCTCCTGCTCATCTCATCTCATCTCATCTCGCCTCCCGGATTCATGATGCTGTTAGATTCTCCTTCCTCATCTCACACCTCTAATTCCCGCTCATCTGTTGTCCCTGTCCTCATTTTGTGTTTCCTCAGCTCTTTCCCTCTGTGCTTTCGGCACGACCACCTCCCCTCTGCTTCCCTGGGGGTTTCTGCTTGTGAATTATTAATGGTTGCTGGATGGCAGTGACTGGGGCGACGCTAAGAATCACCGATCTAACGGAGGATAACCGTCAGTTATCTGCCTTAAGACGGGACCGAGACATGCTGATATGATAGACAGACAGGGACTCCACCGGGTTTCATTGGCTCTCTGTGTGTGCGAAATTGCATGCTTTCAAAAATGAGTCATGCACCGAAAATAAAGTTTTCATTTAGTCACAAACCAAAACAGAAAGTTTGGGTACCATGTTTTTCAGAATATAAATCTATTTCTTTTTTTCTTTTTAGTAATGTAAAACATGCTGCAACTCATTCCCTTCATAATATACGTTATGCAGTTAACTTCAAGCACGCAAAACACTCCCTGTTTAGAGTATTTATAGAATGCTGGAGTACATTTTACAAGAAAAGTCTATATTTCAGTCTTTCTGCTTCAAAATTTCATGTTTCTTTTAATGCATTACCTGCCGGTTATTTATTATAATTTTTTTTTGTGAGTTTAACAGCAATTCTGAGCGACAAACGAAATCCTACTTTTTTTTTTTTTTTTTTTTTTTTCAGTGAATTTGTATTTGTGTTAATTGAAATAGCTACATGAGCCCATGTTTATTTGTATAGCGCGTTTCCCACACAGTGTTTTCACTATAAATAAATTAGTTTAGGCTTGGCATTTATAACAAACGTTGTTTCTAATGAATGCCACTGTAATTAGTTTTTGTTATATTATTCCTTTTCCGAATACTGATACATTTAAAGAATTTGTTTTGGAGTGAGAGGAACTAAAATACTAAAATGTTGCTTGTTTGTAAATGTTTCATGTTATATACCAGTATGTTACTTTATTTCTGAATGTAACAAATAAAATGTGACTTGTTAAATGATACAATGATGCAGCTTTGTCCTCTCAACAATGCAAATTTGACCCAGTGCAACTTATCTTCAAGAAAATGCATAATTAAGTTGATTTAAGTGTGGTGTTCTCAGGTCATATATTAAAGCAGTCATAGTAAAGTTCTTCAGCAACAAATCACATCTCAGTATTTCTGTTTACTTGTTGTAGCTTATCTACGTCGTGTGCATAAAATAGATGCTGACACGGTCAAAATGCATCACTGGAGAATCGTTAATTAAACATCACTGTTTCAATCCATTATTTTAGTACTTCAAAACCAATTTGGCTAAAACTGAAAAAAAAAAATGTATCCAAAATTTAAGCAATAGTTAATCCTCATGTTATGCTGAACCCATTATCTTATTTAGTGGAGCTCAAAAGGTGAAGTTTAGAAGATGATCATGCTGCTCTCTTCCATCCAGCAACAGATTATAGTCTGCCAGTCTCCAAAACAAGGCAAAGAAACAGATGAAAACACCGCAAAGTTGGAAATAAGGATTATTGGAATGTTTTGCAAGAAGTCTTTCCACTTTAAATTTCATGCTTGGTTCAGTGTTACTTGCTATTTCATTTTAAATTGTTTGTGAAATTTACTAGCAGTTTCTGATTATGTAAAAAGGCTTGTTTTTAGTGTGCATTTCAGACAAGGTTTGACAGATGTGGTCGCTGTAAACATTTGTACTGCAGAAAATCCTGGGTTGGCATGAGGATGAGTAAATGATGACATGATGAGGCGAGTGTCTGTCCTGTTGCTGGAGATGGACAGTAAAAGCAACAGAGACCGACAGCACAAACACGCATCTCCAGTTTCTATTGATCCGTGATAAAGAGCTACGCTGTCCAGGAATCTCTGACCTACTGTCACAGTCCTTCCTAGCTGCTTTTGCTGTGCTACACAGATTTCACATGGATGTCAGGTGGTGACCAAACACGGCGCTCAACACACCGTCAGAAGGTGTTGGGCTCATTGTCAAATTAAGACAGGAGTGCTTTTTCTTTAATATCAGTATAGGTTTGCAGTTGGCTTTAGCATTGCTTTTACAGACGTCTTTACCTTGATGTCTGCATGTCCTGTTCCTTGTCTTTCTGTTCCATCCAGAAGTTAAAAATAAAATAAGCATTAACTGAGATAAGTATAAAAACTTATTTATTTCAGCTAGTTGCCAAAGCATCATTTCTCATTTAAATTGAGTTTTTTTTTTACAAGTACTAAAATAAATCAAACTTAATAAAATCTATATAGACATTTATTAAAAAAAAAAAAAGTAAAAATGACAAAAACACACAACACGATTACTTTAAACGTAAGCTAGAAATTAAAATGAAAACAAAAAATATATAAAAAAAATCAAAATATTAACAAACTCCAATATCAATGATGATAAAATAGCACTGATTTATGTACTTGGGCTTAGTTTATGTGCTGTACTGTCTGAGTGTCTAACTAGTGCATATTTTTGTACATTTATTTATTTGCGTTTTAATTTATTATGAATATATTCTCAGTAAACTTGTAATTGTGTGTATGTGGGCTGCTGACAAGTGTAATATTACTGTGATTGCCATATTTTTTTAGTTTTTTTTCCGTTTGAATTTCATAATTTGGCTAAACACCAAAGAAAGATTTTGGCCATAAACCAAAAATATCTATTCTGTATTTGTTTTTAGTTACTCTTCTCATGGGGATCCTTGGAAGACTTTTGCATTCTACTGTTAGTACAGTTCATAATATTTTATTAATGTTCATTTATTCAGTTCTGCAGTGTGACGCCTCCAGAGATTTTTATCATAATATAAGATAAAGTTTACAGATTTTTGTGGAATTAGCAGCAAAGAAACAAGTTGGAAACAATGAGTCAGAATAGATGAACACTTTAAATTTCATACAATGTCACACTTTAAATATCAGCTGCAAACAGGGTTATTATAGTTCATTAAAACAAACTATAACCATAAAAACATTTTTTTTGTTATTTGAACATTTTCAAATAACATTTTAACAAATTAAAATAAAAACAGAAAAAATTAAAATTAATTGAAAATCACACAGATACTAAAATGCTAGTTTCAATTATTATAATTTTTGTCCATGCATTTTTTTATGAGCTCATATTAATTAGGAGATACATGGAATATTTGTGCTTTTATAGATTAATTTTTAAACACAACAGGAACTAGTTTTGCACCCAAAACATACACTTTCTCCTATGCCATTATATTATTTTAACCTATAATCTAGTCCCATCTGTTTGTGTGCATTTGGCTTTAGCATGGCGTTTTCATTAGCATTGAGTTTCTCATCAATACTGTTTCACTCCGTCTCAGAGCAAATGAGTGAAGGAGACGGGAGGGAGGATGAGTAAATGAGCGCATGCTCTCTCGCTCAGAGAGAGAGAGAGTGAGAGAGAGCGGCTGTGCTTCATTCAGAAAAAGCAGGGGGGCGTCAGAAACGAAGCGAGGTAGGAAACTAAGCGGAGAGGTGGAGAACTGTCTGTTCTCTGTTAGTGTAGACTGAAATGCGCTCGCCGCTGCCTCAGAGCCGCAAGCAGCTAATGATGCGTAGAGATCAGCGATAAACCAGCGAATACAGTAAGCCGTGTGTGTGGTGCATGCATGTGAAAACTGTTCTGAGGCTATTGCATCTTGCATTTATCACGCTCTCACAGCTATCTTAAAATCACACTCTGAAACCATTGTACTTATGACTAAACCCGCAGGTGCATTATGGGATATGTAGTCAGAAGCTGTGTGATTCTGTATGAGACGGGAGAAAATGGGTCAGAGTTTAGAAGAGATGCGCTGAAGTTTAAGGCTGTTTAAAAATGCATTAGTATGTGTTTGTGTGTCTGCATTCAGAAGTGACACACATCTGCAGCTTTCTGGGTTTTGACATCATTCGCTGACGTCAGATGGAGCCGCTAGAGGTGAATGAGCGGAACCGTTTTGTGAATGTTATGCAATCGATTTGCTTGAGTGATACCAGGATGCATTTCATGCAATACTTCACATGCATGTTGTGCATCATGTTAGGTGTTTGAGCGACAGGCTTTGCGCGGGTCAGTCGCTCGTGGGTGTGTGTGTGTGTGTGTGTATGCTATCGCCAGCGCTCCCCGTCTGCCCACTCGCGTGCAGGTCGATAGAGAGAGACAGTGTTTGCTGAGGTAATGAGGAATTCCCTTCCACCGCGTCCTCGTCCCTCGCGCCGGGGGCGGATTGTTAGAGAGAGGCGTCATTCATGTCAGCGCGGAGGAGACCAGAACACGAAGGACATCAGGAGGCGGCATAGCATGGGAGCTTTCTTCAGAAAGGAGTTATTTAATATCTAGATGCTTCAGCTATTGCACTGTATGTGGTTTGATTTTTATGCATTTGCTCTGGAAGTTGATGAGGTTGGTCTTGGATGAGGATGAGAAAGGAGCCATCATAATAACCAAAACCTCTAGCATTGGAGGGATTGTTGACCCAAAAATGAAAATTAGAGATTAATAAAAATAATAACAATAAAAATTAATATAATTATTATATTAATAATCATATTACTACTACTAATACTCCTAATAATCATTATTTATAATAAATAGTAGTTATTTTTACTAAAATGTTAAACCAAATAAGAGATTAATTGGAGGGATTGTTGACCCAAAAATGAAAATTAGAGACATTAATAAAAATAATAACAATAAAAATTATTAATATAATTATTTTAATAATCATATTACTACTACTACTACTACTAATACTCCTAATAATCATTATTTATAATAAATAGTTGTTGTTTTTACTAAAATGTTAAACCAAATAAGAGTTAATTAAAAAGAAATCAAATAAAATATAATTATTATGGTATTATTGAATTGTAGCATCAAAAATATTGCATTTGCAAAATATTGCACAACATTATTACTTGTAATCCAGAGCCTCAGGCTAACGCTGAATTCTGATTCTTGTCCAAACAGGTAATAATGTTGTTGTTATTATAGCTGTTTTCATAAATACACTTTTTTTTTTATTTCACCGTTAAATCTATTACAATAGAATTTCCTTATGTTGTTTAATATTTTTAGGATTATTACTATTATGAAGGAGCTCAGATTTAATATCTGTGTTTTTAGCTCTTTTACAATATTCAATATGTAGTTTGATTTTCATGCATTTGCTCTGCAAGGTGACGAGAAGAATTATTATTTTGGCACGATTAAGCAAATTGAAACCAAAATTGCAATATGGCTCAGTGCGACTATTAAATCACAAAGACTGTGATTGAATTAAATAAATAGGATTGTTTCATAGTGAAGCATGGCATTGTGTTTATTTACACGTGTGCAGCTCATGATCCAGTGTCTTGGAGCTGGGGGAGTGCAATACTGACACAAAATATACCTTAATATAATTATTATAATTTTTTTTTTTGATAATCATTAAATTACATTTTGCTGAGAGTGTTTTTGTGATGTTACTTTGGTCATGGATGAATAAATATGACACTAAAACTGCCAGTAGGTGGCAGCAAGTCCCTGTCTTAACGAGTGATTTATTGAATCATTCATTTAATTGATTCATTCAAAATGGCTGATTCGTTTAGAAACAAAGCAAGTGACTCTTTATGAATGGAACATTGAATCACAGACTCAAATGATTAGTTCAAAAACAGATTCATTCAGGAACGAAACATGGAGAGTTGCTCTGAGACGCACAAATACTGTGCTCTGTTTTTTTGGAACTATTTTTGTTAGTAAAACAGACAATATTGTGTCCTGTTTGTTGAACTGTATAAAACGGGTATCACCGAAAAGAGCTTGTTTCTGGGTTGAGAAATAAGGTTGATATAGGAGATATGAATATGTTTGGCTTTAGTTCAGCGCAGAGTGACGTGTCATTTACGTCAAGCGAGCGTTTCACAGGAAGAGCAAGCTGAGATATTCTGATTAAAGATTACAAAGTCAACTGTTTTTGTATAAAAAAAGGTTGGTGCAGCACGTTAGAAGTCACAATTTTTTTTTATGAATTCTATGTTAAATTAATTCTGCATTAGGGTTACACAATTTGGCCCAAAAAAATATTTATTAAAAAGTTGAAAACTATAACGCCAATACTACTACTACTACTAAATACATGTATTATTATACAATTATTAATATTATAAAAATAATTTATTTGACTAAATATTAAAAAGTATTAAATGTAGTAATAATAATATTAATAATTTTAGAATTATAATTATTAGTTATAAATATTTTTTATTTTTTATAAAATATTAAACCAAATTGGAGATTTTAATAAAAAAAACATAAACAATTATTAAAATAATTATAATATGAATAATCATACTATTGCTACTAATACTCATAATCTTTATAATAAATAATAGTTGTTTTTACTAAAATGTTAAACCAAATAAGAGCTATTAATTAAAAAAATATATATATATTATTAAAATAATTATAATATGAATAATCATACTACTACTACTACTAATACTCAATCTTTATAATAAATAATAGTTGTTTTTACTAAAATGTTAAACCAAATAAGAGCTATTAATTAAAAAAAAAAAAAAAAAAAAAAAAAATATATATATATATATATATATATATATATATATATATATATATATAATTATTATTATGGTATTGAATTGTAGCATCAAAAACCTTGCACGCTTGTTTTGGCCATTTAACAACTACAGAAATCTTTCCGATATTTACGATTAATTACGATTAATTGTAAATCAGTGTGCGTTTATAGTGAATATTGTTTGTGGCTGGGTCTCTCCTGCAGAGCCGATCCACGCGTGTGCGTCTCCACCTGAGCCTCACGCAAACACACGGGTTATTTTTGGACGCCGTGTGCCAGAACAGAGTGTCATCGAGAGAGAAACAGAGCGAGTGAATCCTCAGCAGAGATGCGAATAAAGCCAGAGAAATGGAGACGGCACAATGCTGCTCTCCTGAATAAAGTATCTGCGTCTATAAATAACACGCAGCGCTCTCACACTGTTATTTCGCCACATTTTCCCTCCTCATCGTGTAACGCTCATTTGATCGCTCGCTTTGCATTTTTCAGCATGTACTGAAGCGGTTATTTGGAAACTAATCACACGTTTGATGGCTTGGGTGTGTTAATTGATACTCAAACACCTGTTTGGAGACATTTGAGAGTCATACAGCTTCGGATTACATGCATTGCATGAATATATATTACATAATACATGAATATGTGCAGGTGGCAATAATTTGTGGTGTTTGTTTAGTGATGTGAAAACCTGAAGCATTAAATCAGGCTGTGCGATAAATTAAAATAAAACCATGATCATCAATTCACAAAGGCTGAGATTTAATTAAATATGCAGAGCATGTTTCATAGGGCACTGTGTTCATTTACACGCATGCAGCTCATGATTTGGTGTTTTCAGTGTCTATTAGCGACTCGTTTCGCAGTAAATGTTGCATTTTCCCAAACGTGTAATGAGAAGTGCTTATAAACAGATTATCAACAAGAAAAATATTAGTATATTGTAATTTTGTAATCAATTGTACTGTAAAACAGAATTCTATTTTTCATAAATACTCTTTTTTTATTTTACAGTAAAATATCACAATAGTATTTTAATATTTTACATTCATTATTAGTCTTATTTTTGTAATTTTTCAGCTGTGCTGTAAAAAAAACATTGTAATAATTTTCCTAAATGCTCTTATTTTACAGTGAAATATCACAATATATTATTTTAATTTTTTATTTGTTGTAATTTCAGTTGTAATGTAAAAAAATTATTATAGTATTTTTCTTAAATACTTTTATATTTTACAGTAAAATCGCAATAGTATGATTGTTTAATATTTTTATTATTGTTTTTGTAATTTTTTTACTGTAAAATAAACTTATTGTAATATGTTTCCTAAATATTCTTATTTTACAGTAAAATATAAAGATAGTATTATTTTGTTTGATAATTTTTTTTTTTTTTTTGTAATTTCAGTTGTACTGTAAAATAAAAGTATTAGTATTTTCTTAAATATTCTTTGTTACAGTAAAATATCACAATAGTTTTATTTAATTTCAAATGTAATATTTTTTTAGTGTTGTTGTTATTATAGTCATATTGATATTATAATCACAAAAGTTGTTCAGCCCTACAAACAAGCGCCGCAAATCTGTAACTTTTTTAAAATTGCATTTTAAATCACAATTTTTATCAGAATTTCTTTTTATTTGCCTTTTTAAAGTAAGTATTTTTCCCCAAATTGTGCTTCTCTATCACTAAGTATTATGATAACTCTTTTGAAGAGATTTTTAACAGAGTTAAGCTAAATACAGTTAAATACAGCTAAATAAATTTTAAAAACATGATATAATTCAGCCATGAATTTTCTCGCCATGAGAATAGCCACAGAAGCTGGTATGGCGGTAAACACAAACAAACTAAGTATTATTAAATTATTTGCATGCATTTATAGAGTAGTTGGTAATTTGCCTGAGCAGCTAGTCAGTTTTGTGATATGTAATAAATTGCACACTTGTCTCAAAATAGGCCTGTATAGTTAAGCTGACTCAAGTTCACCTGACAACTAGTTAATTTAGCCAACCATCATGACGCATCCACATGTTTATTAATTTCATATTTAACGTTTTCACTTCTCTAAACCGATTGAAATCCGAATCCTGCAGATTAAATGAGTTAAAGCCGTGTGTCTCTGTCTCTGTCCTCATGAATATTAACAGAACAGCTGCCGGATCGTGAAGAACTCGACATATTGCTCATGACTCACGCAGCTTCTGACAACGACACGCAAGATGTCCGAGCGCTGAGTCAACATGTTCCCCGAAAATAAATATTTAGCCTTTTGTTATCGAGCTGTGACAAATTAGCGCAGTCTCAATTAGCTCAATAGACAACATTGTGCCAGTCTGGAGTCACATTTGTACAATCTAGTCCATTTATAGCATTCGTTACGATAAATAACCGATCTGCTGAACAAGTGATTCACCGGAAAAGATGTTGCTATCCAGCAAGTGCAAAAATTAGATCTTGAATTCTATTAAACAGCTATACGTCTTTAAATAAGTGAATTAATGCTGTGAAGTTGTGCAGGAGACGGTATGTGATACTGGATTGATCAGATAAGAAGTGTTTAGTAAACTCGTATTGTAGTTTAGGATCAGCTTGTGTGTTAAAGGTGGAGGTGTTTCATCTGAATATAGGCATATGTGGATGTAAATATGTACGCATTTAAGAATTTGTGAGTATGCACGGTTAGGAAGGGACATGTATTAAGTGTATGTATAAGTGGTTTGTAGTATATGTAATTTCTTGTGTGTAGGTGTGGCTATATAATATATATAGGTGTTTGGATATATGCTATATGAATGTGCGTGTAGGGGTATATATTAGGGCTGGGCGATAATTCGATAACGATAATTATCACGATATAATTTTCCTCGATAAAACGATGTGAAGAGTTTGATAAATGTTCGATATACTGTTTATGCGCCAAAAGCGGAACGAAACAGCGCGACTCATTTGAATCGCGCCAAAAGGACCGTTAATCCGTTCGGATCAAAGTTCAAAGTGCCGCACGGCGCCACTAGAGCAGATGCGTTTACTCAGTCACAGGAGCACTAAACAGTGCTGTGAGATCCAATGTGAAGCGCGAATTCAGTGATGAACAAATTACTCTGATTTAAACTAGCCAAAGCCAAACAAGAGAAACACTGTGTGCAACCAGACAGTCAGAAGGCTTTTCAATCTACACATCACCATCATTTACCATGGATTTACTGTAGTAACACTCACTGCACCATGGTATTGTGGCAGAAATGTGGGATTTCACATAGAATTTTATTACAGGAGTAATGGTATATAATTATAATATGTATTTGTGATTAAGCTATAGCATGTGTGCATTTGTACTGAATGTTTTTAAACTACTGTTTTTCATAGTTATATATTTATTTACCATGGTATTGAGGTGCTAAATGTGTGGTTTTAACTGTGTTTATCATGATTTAAATGTATGCTACAATGGGAGACCAATGCTTAATAAAAAAAAAAAAAAAAAAATCCTTGGTCAGAATAAATTTAATCATATAAAACTGAGGTTGCTACAATTTTTACAGATGTTACTGATTTTGATAATGAACAAAAATTTAACCTCTGCATCCTAACTCAAGCTACTATCAAATGTGCATTTCTAAGAGACAAAAAAAGTGATATTATTAATATTATCATTATTATTATTAATATTATCAGGCAACCCAAACCTGTTTCTTGATTTGAAACAATATCACTCATTAGACCATGCAGAAACTAAGAAATACATTTTTCTATTTAGATATTTATTTTGTTAAGGAAAATTAATGGTCTGGTTTTTACAACTTTCACTTTGGAGCAAAAATCTGTCTTTAAACTTGAAAGAAATAAAGATTTGACATTTATCGTGATAATTATCGATATCGACTGATATGAAAAAAATTATCGTGATAATTCTTTTGGCCATATCGCCCAGCCCTAGTATATATTCATACATTTACATGTCTTATGTAGTCAGTTCTATCATGACAAATCTCGGAAGGTTTTAGCATGGTAATGGTTAGGGCTGGGTGATATGGCCAATTAAAATTATTTTTTTCATATCAGTCGATATCGATAATTATCACGATAAATGTCAATTTTTTTTTTCTTTCAAGTTTAAAGGCAGATTTTTGCTCCAATGTGAAAGTTGTAAAAACCAGACGGTTAATTATAGTTTTAAACTATTCTATATGTTCAGAACATGACAAACACTTCCTTGTTGAATTCTATACACTTTTCCAGTCATCTTTCCTTATCAAAATAAATATCTTAATAGAGAAAATAATTTCTTAGTTCTGCATGTTCTGAGTAATATTGTTTCAAATCAAGAAACAGGTTTGTCTTGCCTGATAATATTAATAATAAAACATTTTTGTCTCTTAGAAATACACATTTGATAGTAGCTTGAGTTAAGATGCAGATGTAGATTTATGTTCATTATTGAAATCGGTAATATCTGTAAAAATTGTAGCAACCTCATTTTTATATGGTGAAATTTAATTAATTTACTTCCATAGTAGCATACATTTAGATCATGAAAATCAGTTAAAACCACAAATATAGCACCTCAGTACCATGGTAAAAATGTTATATGGCTTCTAGGTATTTGTATGAAAATACATTTAGTATAAACACACAAATGCTGTAGCTTAATCACAAAAAATACTGTAATTACATTCCATTACTCCTCCTTCAGTACATTTAATACATGTTTACATTAATAATATATAAAATAATATAATAAGAATACCCGTAGTTCTGACACAATTTTGACGCTTCAAATGACTAGTGCTCTTATGTTCTGCCTTTGCCTCATAAACATTGTATCGAACATTTATCAAACTCTTCATATTGTTTATCGAGGAAATTTCTATCACGTGATAATTATCGTTATCGATTGATCACCCAGCCCTAGTAATGGTTTTGACAATGTTAATGTATTTGGTCTTGGCAGAATAGGTCTGCGATGCTGCTGTTGTTGTTTATTGCTGCAGTTGTAGATTATTGCTGCTGCAAGCAAGTACAGGAACTTGCTACTGCCAATGCATACGGCGATACAGTGCTTAAGACATACTGCTGCTGCACAAATAGCATATAAAATAACCCGTTGCAGATCTACACAGGTGGAGCTGGGGAAGATGGAGGCTACAAAATGCTCAAGTGAATGCTAACCAGCCATTTAAAATCCGTGTAAAGTGATATTAAAATGTGTTCTGAGTTTGTCACACAACAGAAAAATTTGTTATTAACCACCCAGCTAAATTTGAATGATAAAAAACCCCGCCAAGTAACTAAAATAAGTTATCAAAATCTTTGAAAAATAAGCAGGACTCTCTGCTCTCAAACGCTGGGGGCGTGTCCGCTGTCGGCGCTGAAACCACGCCCACTCGCGGGAAAGCGGCCGTCTCTCTCAACTGTCAAATACCGTTACAACCTGAATGGCGAGCGCGGCTCATGGTTGCTTAGCAACGGCAAACACCACGAGAGCGCAAGCTCCGGTGTGCTTTGAAAGAAGAGAAAGCGGTACAGCTCGCGTTTCTAGATGCGAATTGTGAACGATCCATGTTTTTAAATTGTATGTATTCTGCCATATATTGATGTCTCTGGGCTAAGACCCGGGTATCCATTCACCCTAGAACCGTCCCTGCCTAGAATCTGTATATCTAACATCACAGACATTCAAAAAGACAAACAAAGAACTTGACCTCTCAACATAGTTATTATAGTGTTAGGGGCGGGGCCACGCTCTGTGGCTCCATTGCGTCATCGAGCCACCGTTTTAGCCCCGCCCAAAAAATCCTGAACACAGAATTGGGAAAAAACTGTTTAACAGTTTAACTCCACAATTCAGTACTACATAGTTCAGAGTCTTTGTAATGTGTTTCAGCAATACATTTCTAACATTTGTAATGTGTTTAGGGACTTTAAATGTAAAGCAGCAAGCTCATTGGCTGCGTATGCAACATGAACCAATCAGCTTGTGCCAAGTCGTTTAACACTGTGAATATCATCAGTTACGTTAATACTCATCAGCCTGCACCATCTAGAGTTTAATGAAAGAACTAAGCATTTAATTATTCAGCTGATCACTTTGTGCACAATATTTTCAAACGATGGCTGTGTAAATCTTGTTTTCTTACAACTGCAGGATGTATTGTTCATGCTATTAATGTTCCCTGCTTGTTAAAAGCAAATAAAAAAATAAAAAAGGTGGAGGTGTTTCGTCAGCCTGCTCTCTTTCAGGTCCTCTGTGTGTGTGTGTTGTGCTGTTGATCTGGCTGGTTCTGCATCGCTGCTGGTGTGTAGCAGGTGTGGTTGAGTTTCTTCAGGTTCAGTCACGCCATCTTCACGCTTACTGTGAACCCGCCGTCATTCACCGGCCATCTGCTCATGTGACGCCCTCGCTTGACACATCGCACCCGCATTGGCTCTAAACCGTCAGATCTGCGGCAGAGCGACAAATAGTTCTGTGTTAAATTAAATCTATATTAGGGCTGCACAATTTCGGAATTTTTTTATTAATGTTTCTGATAAAAAAATTGTTTGTTGCTGTGCATGTTACACAATTTTGCCAAATATTTGATTTTTATCAATCAGTTTTAATAATAATAGTAACACAAATAAACTAAAATCCAATAATAATAATAATAATAATAATAATAATAATATTTAATTATTATATTTAATTATTTAATTATTAATATTATAAAATAATTTGTTTTTTTAAAATAAATATTGAACAAAATATATTACTTAAAACATTAAGAAAACAATAATAGTAGTAGTAATAATAATAATAATAATAATTGTTATTATTATTATTATTATGTATTTTAAAAATAAATATTTTTTATACAAAATAAATTAAACAAGCAATATTAATTAAAAATAACAAAATAATATACAGAAAATGTTATTGTTGTAATAATAATAATAATAATAATAGTAATAATAAAAATAGCATTTATGTAATATAATATAATGCTGATATTAAAATGAAATAATAATAATAAATATTATTATATAATTTTACTAAAAATATTAAACAAAAGATATTACTTAAGAAATTAGTATTTAAAAATAATTGTTTTATAGTATAACTAAAATTATAATGGCATTGAGCTGCTTGCATGTTAATGAACACAGTGCTGCGCTTCGATCTAAAAGAAGCAGTGCATATGTATATTAAATAAAATTTATGCCTTTACAATTTGATAATTGCACTCTGTATTGTGATTTAGATTTTATTTCGATTAATCGTGCTGCCCAATTCGACCACTACATAAATGATGTAGTCCTTTTTTTGTTTTTGGTTGTTTGTGTGCTTCTGTTGCATGCGAGTTCAAGCTTAAACGTATGCTTCATTCATAAATACACATGAATTTAACATGCATGTCAATGTGTGTGTTTCATGCCTATTTAAACACTTCCATTAAGTGCATATTCTGCATTTACTGGTGTTTTATCGTTTAGTCATGAAGGGTTTTACACTAATGATTCATGTTTTTTTTCCTGATGAACTCATATAAGAGTGATCGTAGTTTGTGAGCGTCCCAGTCGTTTAGGAGTCTGTTTATCTGTGCTGTCTGTGTACTTGATAGCTGATGTCTCCTTTGCATACTAATGATCAACCGTGGGAAAAAGCTGTATAATTGTGTGTATTTTCTGTGTGTGTGTGTTTGCTAGAGGAGAGATTGAGGCAGAGGAAGGAAAAAATCAATAGCAGCCCATAGAGAGCAGCTAACGGTGTAATTGGCTTCAAAGTCATCAGGTTCACTGCTTTCCTCTCATGTACGGTCCTAATGTGAAATCGGCGGATTGTGTGTTAATAATATATTATACAGTAGCAGCCGTTGAGCGTCTGTGTATTACAGTGAATCCTGGCCTGAAACAAACGTCACTATGACCCTGTTGCTGGTCTTATTGTGCTCGCTTCTCTGTTTGTCTGCTCAATCCTCAAAGTATTTCATCATTGACTCATGTGCAATTTTTAATTAGTTTGTAATTGATTTGATTAGGTGGAGTTTTTGCTTGATTTCTTAAAACATGATCCATTTATTCTTGGCGTTTTAACAGTTAGAGATGCTCTGTAATGGTTGGATAAATAGCGAAACGCAGATTTGCTTGGATATTAAAAAGAACTAAGGTGCTCTGGATGTCCTCATTGCATAAATAAATGGTTTATTATTATGATGCATAAACAGATGAGAGAAAAGGTGTTGATTGGTCATTCATGAGCTTGTATGTTTCTCATCTGCTGTTTTATCCTGTTTATTGGACTTTCTGCATATGAATGGATCAGCTCTTGTTGCGTCCATCTGTTAGTGTTCATAAGAAGCTGTATTGAAGTTATAGTTTGAGTGCATCTCCTGCAGCTGAAATCACACGCTGTCCTGCTTTCAGAGGCGCATTGGGAGCGTTTGAGGAGTGTAACTGTACTCCAGTGTTGATGAGCGTCAGTCATGGACTCCAGACGTGGTGATTTGTGGCTCAGATGTGTGTGACCCGCGGTGGATCTGCCGGCACCGCCGTGACCCTGATGCTTTGGCAGGAGCTGCTTTGAGTCCAGTGTCTAAATTCAACTCTTGACACTCTGTAAAGTTTCGGAGGATCTCTGCACTGACGTCTAAAGCTGGGTGTTGACAGTGTTTATGTAAATGAAAATATATCAATGCAAGGAACTAATGATATAGCTACTAGCTATTTGGCATTCTTTTGATGAACATGTAATTGCTCAAAGTTACATATAATGAATGAAATATGCATATTTTTGTCATTGTTGTATATATTATTTTGTATGAATGACCAGGACTCGCAAAATCGCTAGCCCGACGTCCCGGGGGCTATTGTGTTTTCCAGTCGGGCTACCAAAATGTATCACCACTCATTTTACCTATAATTCCTGATTAAGCAGCTTTTATGAGCGCGGAGCTGCTTTGTGTCCAATCGTTACCGGGGAAACCACAATATTTCAGCGCTCCTAAAGCGCCACCTCGTGGCAGAGAATGAATTTGCATTTCCAATAAGCCTTTCTTGCTGTTTATGGTCAGATCAATGCAAATATCAACTCAGCAAACACATAGAGTTCTAAATGAGAAAGAAGTTAATGTGCCTTCTAAAAATCTAAACAATTAAGACAGTAATATTTATAAGTTTTAAATTAACAATAATTTATATGCTTGATTTATCCCTTTTCATAAAAATGGTCTAAAGGCTGAAATGCTGTTGTATAAGGTTTTTGTGAAAACCTGTTTCTGAACTGTAAATCATGTAATTTTATGGCTCAATACTCTGTTACCCTAGACATTGTCCAACCCCGCTCATACTGTTCATTTTACTTGTGCAGCTCTTAAAATGGGCCATAAATTGCTTTAAATTTATTAAAAAAAATTCTGCAGATACCCTGTAAATAGTGAAATAAAATTCCCTCCTTCATATTTGTTGATATTTGTGATTTGAAAATATTTTTGATTGACATTTAAACTCATAATCAGATACTCATATAAACTCAGAGCTGTTATCTTGGGCAACTAGAAAAATTTTGGTAGCCCGAAAATTAATTTAACTAGCCCAAAAAAATAATAATATTATATTGTAATATTAAACTGTATAGATATTTTAAATGATAAAGTGGTTAAAACACAACATCATTTCTGAAACTTAAACTAAAATTAAAATGACTATGGCAAATATAAAAACTCAAAATATAAGTAAAGTATCTCGGTGATACTAAAATAACCACCATATGTGTCAAAATGATCAAATTATATATAAATTATATGATCAAAATTATATATAATTTTAGATTTTGTATCATGTAAAATTAGGGAAATTTAACTCGAAAGTTAAGTTAAAGTGCACCACACATGAAGTTGTCAACACGATGTAGTAAAAAATCTTGTGTAATATAACTTAATTGTTTGTTTGCTGGTTTTTATTGTATTTGTTATACTTGTATTTTTTTAAATGGTTTTTGCCCTGAAAATAGTCTAAGCTGACATGGCATTAAATAAATATATACTACTACTACTCAACACAATGTAAATGTTAAACAAATCATTTGTTAAATATATTTGCAGAAAAGATGCATGAACTACAACTACATCTTGTACAAACTTGTCTTATACATATATGTTCAGAAATAATATGAGGAAAATGCTTTTAAAAATCTCAAAAGTCAAGGTAATTCAAATTCAAAATGACTGAAGGTATAACACAAGTAGACTATTATTAACTAGTAATGTTCTGTAAAAACATCAGCAGCATTTCAGTCTGTCACCATGATTCAAACATGAAATATCAGACATAAAGTAGTTTTTTTTTTATTCACTTGCGCTGCTTTTCAATAGTTTTTTTTCTATGTAAACATGGATGCGTTTGACTGTTGCGCTCATGTCTCTTGCATGAAACTGCTTTCTAAAAATGTAGCTCTCAAGTTAAAAGAAATATATATATATATATATATATGTGTATATATATGATTTTTAATCAACTCTAATATTGTTTAAATCGGAGGCACTATTAAAATGTCCTTGTATTAATGCTTTCATGCTTACGATTGTATTAAGTAGTCATAAATATCAAGAATATTCAACATTTTGCCAAGTCCTAGTTTAAATATTCAGTCTTTGTGAGGAAAAGAGTGGCGATTAAATGGAGATTGTACCAGCACAAGCTCTAGTGACCCACAGCGAAGCGTTGTCTGGATTCATGCGGTCAGTATGAGTGGCGGTCGATTGGTGCCAGTTTGAGTGCCAGTCCGTGGCATATGCCAGGCTAATGCAATAATCCTCAGTGCGTTTTTCTCAATCTCTATTGAAAACGGTTGTTTGAAGGTTTTGCTGCTGTCTCTCTCTCTCTCGGCTGAAGCAGCAGGAGGATGGATGAAAATAGACGTGTTTTTCCACACCGAGAGAGTTGGAGCTGTAGGAAGGAGAGTGTAAGGACGGGATACAGTGGTACCTGAGCAGATGGCGTGGCGCAGTGTGAAGCGGGCAGCGCCAGGGATAAACACGTCACCGAGGGCACCACTATATCACTGAAATGCGCTCAATCAGCCATTGCAAATCATTGCATTACATATAGGATTTAATGCATTCATTTAGTGCAATTAAAAATAGGAAAAAAATAATGCATTAAAATGATTAAGGTATTTAACGCCCCGTCCAGACTCCAGACCTGTCCGTCATCTTTATTGATGCAGTGTCTGATGAACATGATGCAGGACGACTGACTGTGTGATGGATTCTAGTAGAATGCAGTTATATGAGCCTAAAATTCAAGATATGAGAGAGAAAAAAAATTCTGTAAATTTAAATCATACAATATACTTTAAAATATTGTAAATTTATATCATACAATATACTTTAGCAGTATCACACCAGCAAGACCCTGGAGCACAAAACCAGTCATAAAGGTCAACTTTTTTAAATTGCAATATATACATCATCTGAAAGCTGAATAAATAAGCTTTTCATTGATGTATGGTTTGTTAGGATAGGACAATATTTACAACTATTTGAAAATCTGGAATCTGAGGGTGCAAAAAAATCCAAATATTGAGAAAATCGCCTTTAAAGTTGTCCAAATGAAGTTCTTAGCAATGCATATTACTAATCAAAAATCAAGTTTTGATATATTTACGGTAGGAAATTTACAAAATATCTTCATGGAACATGATCTTTACTTAATATCCTAATGATTTTTGGCATAAAAGAAAAATCGGTAATTCTGACCCATACAATGTTGGCTATTGCTACAAATATACCTGTGTTACTTATGACTGCTTTTGTGCTCCAGGGTCACATATGATATTGATTTTATGCAACAGTTCAATAAACAAGAAATTAATGTTATTACAGTATTGTCAATATTGTCTGATTTGGTCAATTTTGCAAATGGAAATTGTTTCAGTCAAAGCCACAGCAGAACTGTTGAACGTGATTTGTTTCTGAGTGAATCCACTGTTTTGAACGAATCGAGTGAGCCAATGATTCAGTGACTCATTCATAAAGACAAACCGTGAGTGATTCAGTGACTCATTCATAAAGACAAACCGAGTGAGTCAGTGATTCAGTGACTCATTCATAAAGGCTGCGTTCCACTCCACTTTTAGACACTCACTCGTGAACTTCCCTAAGCACTTCCCCTCGGGGGAATCCCCGCTGCCATTTTGAAGTGTGTTCCACTTCGTGAAGTGGACGAGGGAAGTTTATATGGACAGACCCTCGACCCCTCGATTTTGACCGCGGAGGTGAGTCTGCTTCATATGCACACTTCAGGCAGCTCCATAGACCACAATGCAACACAATTATGACATCATTGTTCAACTCCATAATATATAAATTTTTTTTTTTTTACATTTGTAACATCCCAAGAATACCTATGTACATAGAATGCTGCGCCAAACAAATTCCTAAGGGGAAAAATGTAAACCATAAACCAAGTCCATAGCGGATTCTAAGTGATCAAGGGCTTAGGACGTTCCAATTCAGCTCATTCCAAGGGTTCCGCCAGTAGTGTGCATTCATGCAGCATAATCAATGACGTACATCCGAGTAAACGAGACGGAGGGAAGTTTGTGAGTGAAGGGCATAAAAAAATGGACTGGAACGTAGCCTAAGACAGTCACTGGCTTCATTTCTGAATGAATGAGCCATTTGAATGAATCAGTTGAGTGAATGATTCAATGACTCACTCATTAAGACACTGATTTGCCGCCACCCACTGGCACTTTTAGTTTCATATTTAGAGTATCATGTCATAAAAAAAAAAAATCATATCTGAACGTTAATTTTTCTAAAAAAAAAAAACAGCATTAATACCTATTTATTACAATTATGCAATCAAAATACTTCTTTCTAATGCTGCTTTTTGTAATATCTCTTTAATGCTTTTCTCATTTAACACAATGACTTTAAATGATCTTTTGGGGTAATTTCTCGGCCAAAATTGATGTGATTCATTTACAATTAATTAGACTAATTAATCTGCAAATAATGTAATTACATTACAAATTTGAATAGCTTGACGGCCCTAGATAAATGTTATGGTGCATTTTTAATGTTAAGAATTGAAATCCCCTCTAAACCATGTAAAATGCACACCTCTGTAATGGAAATCCAGCGAGCCGAAGCGAGTCCAGCAGTCACGGATCGTCCTGCTGCGTTCTAATCTTACAGAGCGCTAGCGTGGGCTGCTCATGCCGCTGATTGTGTCTGTGTTTGCTGCTTATTTCTGTGTGTTTATTTATTAATTCAGCATGGCTGTCCACATGAATGTGGTGAGCTGAAAGTGTTGATTTATTTGGTGCATCTGTTCATCAGAAACTACTGATTCTGGGTGTTCAAACCCTAAGAAGTCCTGTATAATTAGGCTCGTTTAGAGGTCTCGTTGCATGGGCTCTGATGCATCTGTACAGTCTAGTCATGTGGAAACCCTTCTGAGGAGCTGATTCAGATTTGATGGCACAAATTTGAGAATCTAATTCATTAAATGCAGATCAATCAGATGCTTTTTTGTGTGTGGTAGAAGTGTGTCTCTTCAGAACCCATTGATGCATAGATCTGCATTGATCTGAATTTCAGTGCATCTGTTATGGAATTTAATAATTGATGTGTTAACAAGTGTTAATTTCCAATATATTAATTCTCTCACCTGCTTTTTAGCTGTTGAAACCAACCAAATCCAGATGCCCAACTTCTTCTTTTGTCCCTTTGCAACACATTTTTGACTATTTATGAATCATTCCAAGATCATTGAATCAAATCATGCCCATGTTTTAGATTTTGTGATGCATCGCTTCATTTAGTAAAGAGCTGTAATTGAATCAAATGGTTGTCATAGCAAATCATCACTCATGCTAGCTGTATGCTGATTTTTTGGGAGCCCTTTATTTTGCTCTCAATTCTAGTTGGTTATTTTGTTTGCACACTTGTATAATTATCAGAAAACACTAGTACAAAATACAGCGCTGTACGCAACAACTCTCCTAATATAGGCTTTAATGTGTGCCTACTTTTGCATGTCATTTTTATATAGCTTTGTAATAATTCATGAGTGCTCCGAGTGAACCACTGCTCGTATTAACATCATGTTATGTATGCAAACATCTACATCTTTGTCAGATGAATGTCCTGGATGATGCATGGCGTGTGTTTCATGTGGTTCTGATGCTGATCAGTTGTTGCTTTGGACATGGTTTTAGTTTTCAGCTCTCAGACAGCAGGGTTTAATATGAGAACTCTTATAGGGTTAGTTCACCCCAAAATGAAAATTCTGTCATTAATTACTCGCCTTCATGTCATTCCAAACCCATAAGATCTTCGTTCATCTTCGGAACACAAATTAAGATGTTTTTGATGAAATCGGAGAGCTATCTGACACTCCATAGACAGCAATGCAACCAAAATGTTCCCAGGTCCAGAAACGTAGTAAATATATCGATAAAACAGTCAACTGAAAACAATTCAGTTTTGCGATGCTACGAGAATACTTTTTTTGCGCAAAGAAAACAAAAATAACATTATTTACTCAACCAGTCTTCTCCCCCGAGATACGTCTTCCGTCATTTTACAAAGTTTGAGAGTTTTTGTTAGGCTATATCTGTGTTGCACTATTGACAGTGTAGCTGTTTTTCTGTTGAACTGGAAAGACTGTGACCTCCATTTATCCATTAAAGATTGAAAATGAATTCTGATCCTGAATTTAAATTTTGATCTGATCAGTGTTACTTTAGTATCATTGAGATAAAGTTGATTTTTTTTTTTTTTTTTAGTATTTTGAATTATTTTTTTTTTTATTATTTTTATTTTCCGTTATCATTTTAATAGTAGTTCAAGGTTTTAGTAATTTAGCCTTTTTTTTTTAATTAGTTTTTTTTTTTTTTAATGTCTATTTAGTTTACGTTTTATTTCAATTTTTGTTTTAGCTACAGCAAGTTAAACTAAATGAAAATGAGAAATTTTGGCTTGGCAACTAGGCCTAGGTAAAACACGTATTTTTTAATTTTTTTTATATATATATATATTTTATGTAAGTATTTTATAAGTATTTATTTAACATTTGTTTTATTTCAAGTAGCTTTTCTTTATTTTTCTCTTAGTTAACTATAATAACCCTGGATTTGATGAACACTCACTGAACATTTTAAGGCCAAAAGAACCAAAACTTTAAAAACTATGAACTTGCATGCAATTATCTCTAAATGTAGTCATGTTTAACTTATTCTACCAGAGTTAAGGCCCATTCACACCAAGAACGATAACGTTAACTAGGGCCTATAATAACTATATTGCCATCCGAATGTACAATAACGTTCTGGTTTTATGAGTGTCAGCTGCAATTTTGTCGTCTGTCCCTTTAAATGCCAAAGCTCTTTAAAGTCATATGGATTCTGATTGGATGTCGATGGTTTTATTGTATATAGCTGCTCACATGATTGACCTTGATTACCAACAGGTGCAATCAATTGGAACTTTGCTTGAATCTTAGTACTTATTGAGCTGTTGCTTTTGCTTGTATGTGTTTGCCTGACGAAGGTCTTTGGACCGAAACGTTGTTATTTTACATTTTTGAATAAAGGGAATAACAGTGTGTAGATCTTTTTTCCACTTTTTTGATGGTTTTATTGCTGAAATATGTTATTATCTCTGAGTCAGAACAGCGATCATGGAAGAGAGAACACAGGCAGACAGCGCTGGAAGCTGCTAATTCTCATCAGTAAATCAGTGGAAAATGAATAGAAATGATGATTCTGTCTGAGCTATGCGTTTTAAAACGAGCATGCACTAGTCTAGTGTAAACGTAGCCTAACAGATGTGAAAACTGAACACTATTTGAACTTTATTAAAACTATTTGCACTGATTTATTGTGTTGGTTACATTCTGTTCCTTTGTGCAGTGGCTCAGGAGACGAGTCTTTGAGTCTGTAAACATCAACAAGCTGAAAAATAAAACCAAAGTTTTTTTTTGTTTTTAGATAATGTAATCTTGTTAAAATTGATTTCATAAAATTGGTATCGGAAAAAAGTATCGTTCAGGAACCGGTATCGTAGTCAAGGTATCGGTATCAATATTGAAAATTTTTGAGCGATATCCAGCCCTAGTATACAGTATGTGTATATTTATCGGGATTGCGCGCTGGCGGAAGCGCCGTAATGTGCGCGATTCGTCTGTCAGCGGCAGCGCCAAAAACTTACAAATAAAGATCATTTTAGATGTTTAATTACTATTTGGAGCATTGGGATCGCTAGACAAGGCCTTAACTCATTTTTTATAAAAACCTGAAATCAAAATAGTTTTTTTTTTTTTAAATGTGAATAAAAATGGTCTGTAGCTCATAATTAGTCCATGCACATTCTGACACATTTTGCCGGCACGGGTCACATACCGTTTTGTGGCTCTTTAATTTGTCGTGTCGTGACGGATAACTGTAGCGCCTCAATTCAAGCGGCACGTGAACCGATTGTCTTTTCATATTTACTTAAAGCACGAAATAAACATGAATGAACATAAGAAAGTTTTTTTTATTTCAAACCGCGGAAAGACGTCAATACACAACGTTTTTCAAGTTTAAGTCCACAGAAGTTAATCTACTCTCCTGTCTGATTTGTTTATCGTGCGAGATGGCAGATTCAGCGTTATGATTGGTCAGATCACCTGTCAATCAATTGACTGAGATTTGACTGACGATGGCAAACCAGCGTTCTGGCATCAGAAGTCTTGATTGCATTTCTGCTTGCGCCGGTACAGAAATAGCAAACATTATTGGCTGTTATGTCGCCTACTACCTGTGTCAGTCCGGAAGGAACAGAGACGTGATTGGCGTTCATCTCTGCGAGCGACTGAAGACAGAATGGATAGAGAGAGAGAGAGGGGTGTGACGGGGTGAAGTGTGTTTGTTCTGCCCTTCAAACACCCACTCGGGTAACTGGGGTGATTCACAGACGTGTGTGTGTGTGTATAATTGGGGTATGGGGCAGATGTGCACCACATGGGGTGGAGGGAGATCTATTCTCTCTTGGTGACAGAGCCTGTTGCCATGGAGCTCCTTGTGCTATTGGCGGAGGCCTCGTCCAATGAGGCGTCAGCTTCATCATTGAGAATTTTCTCTGTCTCAAACGGAGGGAAGTGAGGATTGCATAAGGCTCGTAATGGGAGCCAAAACAGGCCCAGATTTGAACCTGACACACTTATTTTTAGAGAATAAAAGATGGAGATGGGCTGAACGATATCTCTCCCACACAGCCTCGGCTCATCCACTGATGCATGGTGGTCTAGCGGAGCGCTGTTTGTGTTATTCCTGGATCCGAGTTCCTAGTCTTATTAATCAGAGTTCACAAGCTGTGTGTCTGATTGTGTAACGTACTGTACTGTTCCTAACAGCACATGATGCAGATGCATCTGGACATCAGCAGCCAAAAGTTTGAATGCATTTAAGTTTGTGATCTTAGTTTTGCATAAATGCTTGGATGTTTGTTTTGTAGAAGAAAGTTGTGAAGGAAAAGCATTATGAATCACACGTTCCTCCTTAACTTGTTTAAAACATGCCAGGGTGCATTTTTGGCCATTTTGACATTATTGCATTACCTTTTGAGTAAATATTCTGCAAAATGTATGCTTTTCATTTCAGTCATTTTGTGCTAATCTTATTTAAATTGTATTAACCTGAAAGCACTCTTAAAAATAAAGGTTCTTAATTGGTAGTTTCATGAGGAGCGTTTAACATCTGTGGAACTTTTGCATTGTACAAAGGTTAGATAGATAGATAGATAGATAGATAGATAGATAGATAGATAGTAAAAAGGTTCTTTAGATTTTTTTAAATGGTTATTTTAATTACTGCTTGTTGGAAGGTTCTTTCGGGAACCAGAAATAAAAATGTTCTGTGCTTTATATCTTATTTTTTATTCATTTTATTTTATGCATACTTCCCTTGTTGTATTCTACAATATTTGCACTGTCCATGGAGCGGACCTGACTCACATTTCATTGCTGGTTCTACAATCTCTGTATAGTCGTGTATGTGACAAATAAAAACTTGAACTTGAAATTAAACTTGGGTAAACTTACAGTGATGACTTCTATAGCAAATATGATTTTTACATTACCATTTATTCTGGCAAAAGAAAAATGCATGATGGCATTTCCAAATGAAATTAAAAATATTTGTTAAAATGTATTTAGTTTAATAACAACAAAGCCAATAAAAAAACAAGTAAAGAGCATTATGTAACAGTTTAGAAAATGTGAGATATAGAACAAAAAAAATAACAATACACAATACAACTTTTGGGCAGTGACATGAAATTTTGAAAAGCTTTAGATTTTTATTTATTTATTTTTATTATTGTTTTCATAAGTTTCCTGTTTTTGTTCTCATGTTTGAAAGGGTTTTAAAGTACATCTTTACTAAAGTACCCAAAAATGAAAATGATCACAAAAGAAGATATTTTGAAGAATGTTGGGAAACCAGCAGCTGACGGTAGCCATTGACTTGCCATAGTATAGAAAAATGCTCTGGAAGTCAATGGCTACCGGTAACTCTTTGGTTAAATTGAATGGTAAAATAACACAAGTATAAAGTATAGCACTATAAATGTGCAGTACATTAAAAATGAAAATAGAATTTATGGTTTTAATTTACACAACATTTACAATAATGGATTTTTGAAAACTCAAAAGCAGCAGAATCTTGTGCAGAACCTGTATGTAGTGATATTGACCTGTCTGATTGATTGAGGTTATGATCTGGAGACGGGACCCCCCCTGCAGAGCCACCTCTCTCTCTCTCTATAGGTTGTGTAATGCTCGTTCGCTCTTGTATTGTCAGGTCATGTGACGTCATCCTCCCCCTCTCAGCCCACTCAGTCCGGTGGGACCGACTCTGACTCATCTCTCTCTCCTCTGCTGTTCTTTAAATCCATCCCTCCTTCCCATCTCTCATTATTGGTTTCCTCACTCGCTCGTCCTTCAGTCTGTGCTGTCGCTCGCCTCACGATCTGTTAAAGCAGGGAATCCTTCAGTGACGCATTTTCCCTGCAGTTCAGCGCGTTCCAGCGATCTGACCATCAATGAGCGTTCTCTCTCTCACACACACACACACACACACACACACACACACACTCACTCACTCACTCACTCACTCACTCACTCACTCACACACACACACACACACACACACACACACACACACTCACACACACACACACACACACACACACACACACACTCACACACTCACACACTCACACATACACACACACACACACACACAGAGCATCTGCCCACACACACAGGCAGTGTTATAAAACCACAGCACAGCATCACAAGAAGTCCTTCGCTCTTTATTCTTGCTCTCATTCTTTGTCTGTTTTGAGTGAATCTCATGAAAACATGTCCTGCTCACATTTCATCTGCATTTACAATTATGCATTTAGCAGATTTTATCCAAAGCAGAACAAAAGCAATTTGTCAGAGCCAACAATATTCATAATATACAATTGCAGGTTTATTACACAACTAGAATCTATAAGAAATGATGTTATGCATTAGGAAAATGAATTATGATCCATTGAGATATTTTTATAGCATGACATTATTTTGCATATTTTTCTAATTTATATTGATCTTAAAATAGGCTTTATTGTTTTTATGCAAAATGCAATTTCCTTCATTTCACTTTGGGCTGAAATGTGGGATTTACACATCAAAGATGCATTTTGACATTTTAAGATGTTTGTTAAAACATTTTGACCTTTTTTTTATGTTTCACTGCATTTCTCAAATAAATCAGTTGTGTTCATGTTGAACAGTGATGGGCTTTTCTCACAATGGACTGAGTTTCTTTCTGTTTTTAGCTTGATTTGTCGTTGCTGTTTTAATCTGGCTTTCATACATGTATATTTTTCTCCTTGGTTAGTATTTTAAATGGCTTGCATTAAGCAACTAAAACCCAAAAACAATAAATTAAGAACAAAATCATGATGCATCTTCACATGTTTAGTTAGATGCTGTTTCTCTGAAAGACTGAGACTGCCATGCAGATGCCCTAAATCAATAAATGAATAAATAAATGTTTATTTTGTTAAATTAAAATTCATTAATTTATTTGTAATTAATTTATTTTACATATTTATATTTTTAAATTATGCATTTATGATAAAAATAATGCAAAACTCAAATTCAATGGCCTTTAAAACTTTTCCATCCATCATTGGCAGTGTTATTTTTGGAGTTTAATCAGGTGAATATAAATGAAAATATTATCATGTGTTCACATTGTGAACCATTTAAAACATAGCCTAATTATTTTACTATATTTGATGTTTTTGTTACTTCTCAGAACAAAGATATAGTTATTGTTTTGAACTATTTTCTTTGATATATGCTTGTACTGCAGCGAACGAACACGCTGAGGTAATTTGACACAATAGAGTGTGTTGTCATCGAAGCAGTCTTAACTGGGTCACTGTGTGTGTGTGTGTGTCAGCACATGTGTGCACAGCTGCTCAGGTGTGTTGTATAATATGTCAGTGTATGACAGATTCGGCTTTATTTATATCCGGCACCATAAGGTGGTCCGGCTGAGCGATGTCCTCTACTTTACACCTCGAAGACATTAGTGTTTGCCTCATATTCATGTTTAAATCTCTCTCTAGCACAAGCAGCTGAGGCTGACGTCTTCGTCTCCTTGGCAACCGAGAGAGAGAGAGAACGAGCGACGGCTCATTCATGAACGCTCTTCTCCCTCATTCAGAGCTCTTCATCTTCTTCAGTTGATTCTTAAGGATGGCCTCGTCGCTGCAGCGCCCGTGTGTGTGTGAATGATTGGTCGGCGGTGTCATGTGCTGCCAGTGACGTGGTTTCTGCAGTCGGGAATCCCATCTATCTGAGCGCGCTCAGTTGCTCTCTCCACCCGTCTGCTTCAGTCTCTCTGCAGTATGACGTCAGCGCTGGAGTTTCCTCCGCTCTCTTGCCTCAGTCGCTCCGCTGCTGCATTATGCGCTTGACTTGTGCTTTTAAAAGCATTTTGTGTGTGTGTGTGTGTGTTTTACAGCAGATGGCAAGTTACTCAATCCAGAACCTAGTGCACAAACTGCCCCCCCCCCCACACACACACACGGGTCTAATGTATTTTTGGACAAATGCTCGAATGCCACACTTCAGTCATTCCTGTCATTATTGTGTAAGAATCACATACTGTCACGCTCCTCAGTATGTAGTGTGTAAACTGCAGTATGTGAACGTTCTGCTTGCAGAAATTCTGGATGACCTACATTTCCCAAATGTGCAGTACACTGCATTAGATACACTGTATCCCACAATGCATTCTTCTATTTCAAGTATAATGAATGAACATGAAGTGATGTCGTCTTTGATATCATCCTTCTTCACTAAGCATTTGGTTGGACTGTGAACAGATGAGACATTTGTACAAAATTTGTTCATAAACTTTTTTTTTTTGCTGCAGTTGAATAAATGAATCATGCATTCAATTATTTTTATTAAAAGTGCCTCTACATACAGTCACAATTTCCGTTTAATTCATTTCCCATATTTCAATATCTGCATAAACATTAATCTGTTTGTACCTTGTGTATTTTCTTTTTTTTGTATTTCATTTTTATTTTCTTTTTTAATTAATTTATTTGATTTTGTTTATTTTTAATTGTATGTTTTTATTTGGATTTTTTTTTTCATTTTATTTTATTTAATTGTTTATATTTTCATTTTATTTATTATTTTGCTGTATTATTCTGTGTTCTTCTCTCACCAAGACACATTTCTGGTGTATTTTTAATTGTATAATTTTGTATATTTTTAATTTTATAATTTTATTTTATTTAATTATTTATATTTATTATTTAGCTTTATTTGTGTTCTGGATGCTTCTCTCACAAGACACATCTCTGTTGTGCTTGAACAGTCTTGGCAGTAAAGCTCATTCTGATTTTGTTTCTGATAATTGGGTCATGTGACAACTCTGTTTATTATTGCATACTGCTGTTTTTAACCTAGTAGGCGGTGTACAGTATATACTGCACACACTTCAGTAAGTAGTGTGCTAGTATTTCATGCCAAACAGAACTTATGACTTCATGCACACACACGCTACTGCTGCATGTCTATTTACACACGCAGAGAAATGCATTCATACTGTCTGCTGCTGTATTCACACTTAAACACATATATCTTGAGTTAATCTGTTTATATTGTGCTTTCCTTCTCATCTAAGCAGTGTTTCTCTCCAGCAGGTGGCGCTGTGACGTTTGTGTCTATAAGAACGTCGTACAGGATGCAAGGACACTCGTTCAACATGACGTCCCCCCCGCCCTCGTCTCAGCCATAGGAACACACACACCCACACACACACACGCAGAAGAACACACACCATCACACTACAGCCCCAGGTGTGTCAGGTAAAGACTGACTGAATTGTGTTTGATAACAAATTACTGATGACCAAAACAATCTAACTGCATCTTCTCCTCCTCACGTGTTCGTGAGTTCAGGGTTTATGAGGTGTGCGCTTTGAGGGATCATGTCTGTGGTCTTCACACCCGACGGGATGAAGGAGGGCGATGACTCTCTGCCCACCGATGCTCCCGCAGGCATCTGTGGTAAAAGCAGCCTGTCGGTGCCCGCTAAAGACACCAACGCTGACAGCACCGAACCAGACGACAACCTCTCCCAGGATGCACAGGTGAGACACAGAAACATTAGCTATGTTTCCATCCAAAGATTCGAATTAAACTGATGTGCAAAACTGGAATATCGCATAAAACATTTGCGAATAAAGCACCGTTTCCATCCAACGAGTCAAAGAGAACAAAATCCTGGTAAACTGGCACTAAATATTAGGAATGCACCGAATTGAAAATTCTTGGCCGAAGCCGAACAAAATGAAACACTGGGCCGAATACCGAACACGGCTTTTTGCATTTTTTCCCCCCAAATATTTTGCCAATTTGTTTTCACCATTGCATAAATTAAATAGCCAAAATGCAGTGTTTCCCACAGGATTTTGTGGGACTTGTGGCGGCAGGTGACGTCACATATTAATTTGCATATTCATGACGTCATTGCGTCACTTGCGTTCAGACGAGTTTTGGCACTTAAGATCTGTTCTAAATGTCACATACTGTAATTAATACAACTGAATGCCCAATAAAGCTGTTCACATTATATTTTGTGTTGTCATACATAAAACAAGTATAAATAGTAAACAGGACCCATTAATTTTACATGTTAACCCAGGAATCACTCTCACTATACTCCTTAAATCCTGTTATAATCGCGACATTGTCTGATAAAATCATCTAACTTACACTAAAAAGCGACTATATGCGGTGGTTTTGGCTATATTACTGTTTTGTCTCATTCAGCGCACTGCCTGCGTCTGAGTAACAAACTATGTGCATATTAACAGATGAATTATGTTCATATTTAAAAGTCCAAACAGTCAGTAAGCGACAGGTGCTTGGAAACGCTGTTTTGTAAATGATTTACTGACGATTTTGTTGCGTTACGGCCAACTGAAAGCTCTGTTTCTCTGGCGCTCACTGCACAGAATAGACGCAGAGAGAGGTGACACTGCACCGGGAGAGTCAGAGCTAGCACTCACAGGGCAGTACTGGAGACATCTTCCAACTGAACGATAGCTAAGGTTTTTTCAGAAAAGTCGCTAGGTTTGTCAGTATGTACCTGTTGTGGGAAAAAAGCCACCAAAAGTTGCTAAATACTGTGCTAAAGTTGCGCTCTTGTGTGTGAGATGCGGGAGCTGATGGCAGCGGGTGGTGGATATTGTTGCGGCCCGCCACAAATAAAGAGAGAGAGCTTGTCTGTGGGAGTGTGGACACTTCTTGAGCACACAGAACGAGCAGTGCGAAACGCGTCGGGCGAGGGGAGATTTTCAACTAGTTAATCGATCGCGGATGGTTTCATTATCTCGGGCGGATAAAAAAAAAAGTGTAAGAGATAATAATAGTAATAAAAACAAAAATGTGTCACCAAATATACTTGGGCGGCCGTTAATATACCTGGGCGGCCCGCCCAGGTAAAGTCTATGTGTGGGAAACACTGCAAAATGTGCTTTTTACTTTTTTGTCTAGCTTTTCAAAGAACAAATCAATTACAAAACAACAAAATATTTACTTAAAGGGTTAGTTCACCCAAAAATGAAAATTATGTCATTACCGTATTGACCCGAATATAAGACGACCCCCGTTTTTCCAGATGTACCTTTTGGAAAAAGGCTTTTTGAAAACCAAATCTTTTTTTTTTTTTTTTTTTTTTTTTTTTTCATATTGCATATTTTTCCTATTTTAATTTTTTTTTTAAAAGTATGGTAAATACTGGTAAAATGTACCAACAATGACATTTCAAAATATACACTTTTTGATATACCATAAAAATAACAGGTAGCCCATCATCTGAATCTCATAGTAGCCTGCCAAAATTGTATTAACAGTAGAAGTGTAAATCTTATTGTAGTCTTCAAATCTGTGTACTGTCTTATGTTTTAAAATCACTTACAGAGGAAGTTTGTTCCCATCATAAAACATGACAGTCATGAATCATGTCACTGTAAGCTTTTCTTTTTCTTTTGTTTTCACTCACGATCTTTACAACACACATACATATTACATTCATGGCACACTCGTTTTATGCGTTTCTGGCGCCACCTATTGTGGGTGTATTATTGACATGTCAAAGTCTAGACCCCGAATATAAGACGACCGCGTTTTTTCAGATGTATTTCCATGAAAAAAACATTGTCTTATATTCGGGTCAATACGGTAATTACTCACCCTGATGTTGTTCCAAACCCGTAAGACGGAATACAAATTAAGATATTTTAGTTTGAATCTGAGAGCTCTCAGACCCTCCATAGACAGCAACACAACTGAAATGTTCCCATGTCCAGAAACGTAGCAAGGAGATTGGTAAAATAATCCATGTAACATCAGTAGAGACGAAAATGTGGAATAAAATCTTTATTTTTGTATTCTTTGCACAAAAAGTATTCTCGTGGCTTCATAAAATTACAGTTGACAGACTGATGTCACATGGACCACTTTGTCGATCATCTTGGTACTTTTCTGGACCTTGATCGTGTTAGGATCCGTGCTGTCTATGGAGGGTCAGAGAGCTTTCAGATTAAAAAAAAAACATCTTAATTTGTGCTCCGAAGATGAATGGAGGTCTTACGGGTTTGGAACGACATGAGGGTGAGTATTTAAGGACAGGATTTTCATTTTTGGGTGAACTATCCCTTTAAGAGCTGCACGGATCCAATTTACTGTTACACATGTATTTTCACTCTCAACTCTTTACGTCCATTTATAACATAGCTGTACTTGCAACTTGCAAAAGTCACGATTGTACTGATTTGCAATAGGGATGCACCGATCCGAACGCAGGATCGGTATCGGCTCCGATCCAGTTTTTCCGCGGATCGGGATCGGTGAGACAAGACCGATCCAAATCCGAATGTGTGTATACATTCTGTGTTATTGTTAAGCCCCACGAAAGCACAAAAGCATTATAAAGCACCATAAAGTCAAAGTCCAAGGTTCTGAAGCCGTTCAATTTAATGTGAGGTACGTGAATTTAAGTCTTAAATTCAAGTTCATAAACTCTTCTCTCTGCTGCGTCTGTCTGTTATCCTGTTCAGCGTTCAAACTGCGTCTGCGTTCGGTTATACAGTCAAAACAATGAAACTCTCTTCAAGAGCGCTCAATAACTGGATTTAAAACCGTTAAAAGAAAAGGCTCAATAAACTATCGGAAATAAGCATGCATCAATATCTCTCCTCTGTGTTTTGAACTTTCGACCGGAGCTTGCTGTGACTCCGTGCTGCTTCAAGCGCATCATTCTGCGCACGGGAGCCATAAGAGCTTTGTGCCGTTCTCTATTGGAGCTTTCATATTATAATACTTTTGCGCAATGAAATATTATTTATAGCGTTTCTTGTACTGCCCTAAAGGCTATTAATAATCTTGTATGCACAGTAATGGAGGCAGGACTCCTCTAATATGTTGCTGCCTTCAACTGTGCTATAAATTTAAAAGAAATGTCTTTTATTTTGTAGTTTATATTTATAAATAAATACTTTACCTGTTTTCATTAATGTTTTTACAACAATGCAAAGAGCAATTGTCATTTTACCAGGTTTAGTCCTTCAATATTCCTTTTATTTGTTCTCCACTAAATAATGATTTCACTAAATGTTTATTGTTTACTGTATTTCATTTTTTCCTGATCGATAGGCTATCTATCTGATTTGGAAACGTTTCCATTTACACTTGGCCACATAAATTTCACAAAACGGTATAAATCTGATCTTCAATTCCCGCGCTGTAATAAATTTAACGAAGTTCATCAACGAAATCAAAAGCGCTATTTTATTAATTATCAGCTCATTTCCAGATCAAAGACCGCAATTGAGAGTGCGCGGCATCAATGGAGAGATAAGCTGTCTTAATATTGAATATTTTGTTGAGCGTCTGCGTTCTTTCAGTTTCCGCGGCAGTTTGCGCGTCTGCTTGCTGAGAGATACTCAGCTCACGTTGCTGCGCAGTCATATCTGAAAAATCATATAGCCTATAACACTGTCTCACACGTTTATTATTTTTACATTTTGGGAGGAGTAAAATTCACATATGTGGCTTCAACAACCAGATGATTTAACGTCCAGCCAAGGGCCCAGACCACCTCCTGAAGTGTTTTGAGAGATCATTTATATTACAAAATGCATGAGGACAGGTGTAAACACCCCTATATATATTTTCATGTTATTTTTCATTAAAATGAAGTTGTCAGTAGATTGTGTTTCACACAAAAGAGTGGAACAGAAGTATAGAAACTCTACATTGATTAAAAAAAAAACAAAAAAACACTGCGCTCGGACACGGTATGCCGATACTCAGAATTTTCTATCGGATCGGATCGGATCTGAAAAAATTATCGTTGCATCCCTAATTTGCAAGTTAAATTGGGATTTTAGGGAGGAGCGAATGTGCACAGGGGGTGGAATGGGGCCCAATAATCGTTTTATCTCGATTATTGTATATTCATTATCATTGGAGGCGGAAATCAAAACTGTATTTCGATTAATTGCACAGCCCTATTTTGACGTAAAATCTTGATGTCTAATAAAATGCATTTTCTCCATGTTATTTGTCAGCAATCCATTTGTGAAGTATCTGTAATTTTCCCGCTGAGGTTTTGTTTGGTGCTGAAGTTCATCATTAATGAATGATTTAAATGGTACTAATAAATATTTTGGTCTTTCCCCACAGCGACGCTGTCAGAATCACGGCCACACTAGGAAACGAGCCAAGGTAAAGCATGTGAGGACACACACACACACACACACACACACACACACACACATGCTGCTATCTCTAGTTCAGTTCTAAACATGACAGGTTTAGCAGTCAGTCGAGTTTAACCTCGACGTTACAGACCCGTAACATCTGTGTTTTTGGATGTAGGTTCAGTCACATGTCTCACTGCATGAAATCTTGTGTGTAGGTTTTGTGTTGTTTATATATTAGTTTTCAATGCAAAAATCAGAATGAGCCATTCAGTTGTATGCAATTGGCAGTATTCGAGAAAAATACATGTATAATAATAATAATAATAGAAATATTACATAACATTAACTCATTTAGCAGATGCTTTTATCCAAAGTGACTTAAAAATGAGGACAATGGAAGCAATCAAAACCAACACAAGAGCAATAATATGCAAGTGCTATAACAAGTCTCAGTTAGCTTAACACAGTACACGTAGCAAGGTTTTTTAAATTATATAATAAATAAAAAGAAAATGGAATAGAAAAAGAATAGAGCAAGCTAGTGTTAGAGGCCTTTTTTTGTTGCTTTTTGTTAATTGTATAATAAATAAAAAGACAACAAATAGAATACAAACATAATAGAGAAATAAATAACTAAATTACACAGATATCCAAAAATCATAAAGAATATTTGCTAAAAAATATTTCTTTAAAATAATACAAATAATTAAATACAGGTGGTCAGTTAATAATTAATAATGCATTATCATTTGTTTGGACTTGGGTCAAAGGGTTCATGACAAGTCTCAAAGTTTCCCGAGTCTCTAAATAAAGCATTTTGAAGCTGTATGTTAAATTGCTGTCAAACGTTTAATCGTGATTAATCGCATCAAAAATAAAAGTTTTTGTTTGCATAATATATGTATGTGGACTGTGTATATTATGTGTATATATATATAAATACACACACATACAGTAAATATTTTGAAAATAGTTACATGTATATATTCTTATATTTTATATTATATATAAATATATTGAACATATAAACATATTTTTCTTAAATATATACATGCATGTGTTTGTATTTATATATACATAATAAATATACCCACATATATTATGTAAACAAAAACTTTTATTTTGGATGCGATTAATTGTTTGACAGCACTAATTAAATGCATATGAAACCAGACCAGTCCTTTGAATGAATGCAGGGTCTGATATCTCGTTTTCATCACTGCTGCTGGGAATCGAAAGCGAGACTATCTTCCCGTCGACCTCTGGCTCAGTTCTGTTGCCTTTGCACTAGTTGGCAAACCTGCCAAGTGTGCTGATTTGTCCTTTCCAGATGTTCTACAAACACACACACACGCTCTCAGCCCACATTTCACCGCCCTTACAAAACTAAATTAAACATTTCCAAAGCGTTAACATGCATGATGTAACATTAGCGAAACATTCAGCAGAAAATAAAGCATGACTGTATGTTAGTATCTATTAGAATCTGATTGAAAACACATATTTAACCCATTATGGTAAGTTCCTCTTTAGGGTTTCTGAAATTATACTTTCAGCATGATGTATTTTCGAGTGCAAAATAGATGCATTGGGCAATTTCAGATTTCGCGATCTCATTATGATTCTTTAATTGACAGGCTTCCTGTCAGAGAGCTTCCAGCTAGTAATTACCACATTGTATTAGACGCATAAATATAATCATCCAGGCAGCATATGATTCCTTGCTGTCACAGTCTTGCTTGCATCAGCAGAAAAGATGCTATTACGTTTTTAATGGAAGGTTACGAATGCAGAAGTTTTCACACGTACAATAAGAACTGAAATGTGAAATTGATTTCATATTGACCTCTAATTAGTTGATGGACAGCACCAGAAGCAGCACAGTATTCAAAACTAACAGCTGTTTTTCTGGTCCATTTGCCTGAAATTTATTTCCATAATGCATCTCTCTGTCCTGTATCTCTCATCTCTGTCTCAGTCGAATGCAAAGCTGAAGCTGGTGAGGAGTCTTGCAGTTTGTGAAGAATCTTCAGGACCGTTTTCAACCGATGGTCCTCCAGAATCACAGGTAAATACACAAACACTGGCGGCATGAATTGTGCATCATTCAAGATGATATTTTGACCAAAACTCAGACTCAGATTTCAAAAGGTTAGACTGTGCAAAGTGTGTTTTGGCAAATAAAATACTTGTGATCTCACTAGAATTGATTCTGTAAGCCACTATTAGGATATGGTCATTAATATTCATACTCCACCCATGAAGGAAATCATTCAGCTTCACATCAGCTGTCCATCCGATAAAGAGGAGGAGAAATCCTCGAAAGACGAGTATGAGAATGAGGAAAGGGAAAAGAAGGATAAAACTCCACGCAAGATGCTCTCGCGCGGTAAGACCTTCCTTTTTAATGGTTTGCTTTGTTGAAACTAGTTCCTGTTATCATCATACAATACAATAGAGCACAACAGTCGGTTCCAGAAGTTAAAACTCCATTAATTTTCTCCATAAGGAAATTGATTATAAACCTTTACAGACAGACGTTCGTTGAAGCCATCCGTTTACATTAATTCAACGTATTTAAAAAAAATAATCATGCTATAAGCAGAATTTGTGGTGAAAAACTACATTACCCATGATGCTGTACAGAAACATTCCACCAATCATAGTGTCTCAGCGAGCAAAGCTAGGCAAAAGCTCCGCCCACTCCCATGATGCGCCGCAAATGACATAATCGGGCCAATTCAAAGCACTTAAATATTTGTATATAAATGCATATTTTACAATAAAATTAAAATGTTTCTAAAGTAAGCAACAAACAAACTTTAAATGAATACTTATGAGTTTCTTTGTCATTTTTAATTTGATTGTCATTCAAAGTGATTGCAGTTCTTTCCATCATTAAAACTGTTAGGTAAACAGTCTTGTAAATTTGTCTGATTTTTTAAATATATTTTTCTGCTTCAAATTTGTTTGTGATGATGTGATTCTCCTCGTAGCTGATTGGTTTGATTCGTGGTTAATAATGCTTTAACGTAGAATTTTATCAAATCCGTATGGGAAAAATGAATGGGAAAAATACTTCTGGAACCAGCGGCAGCACTAATGCACTCTATATGAGTCATGATGCAACAAAATATTATAATCCTATAAAAAAATGAATAATAATGACTTCTGTTTAACTAAATAACCTGTAGGTCTGTTCCCAGCAGGCACCAGACGTCTATGTAACGTCAGGTTGACGTTGGACATGACGTCAGACAGACGTTGCATTTTGGTTGAAAATGAAAATCGGGTTACGTCATTTTGACGTCAATTTGACGTTGACTTAATGGATTTTGGTTACACAACCTAAAAACAACCAAATCTCAACGTCAGCTGACGTCGGTATTGGACATCAGTTTAACATTGACATTAGACGTTGGATTTACATTGGATTTTGGTCACCCGACGTCGCAACCAAAATTTAACCAAATATCAACGTCTTATGACGTTGTGTGCCTGTTTTGTGCCTGCTGGGTTTTGAACTGAACTGAGCTGGATGATAACATCATGAACTGCCTTTAACTGAAAATTTAGCGTTTGCTATTGTCCTTTTGCATTATTGACACACTATTTTCCTATTTAATACTGTAAAGCTGCTTTGACACAATCTGTATTGTTACAAGCGCTGTATACATAAAGGTTGAATTGACTTGACTGCAACCTGCTTCTTGATTGAACCGTCATTAATTCATCGAAGGGTTAGTTGTGACGTTCCCATCTGATTCTGTTTTCTGTTCTCTTCCAGACTCCAGTCAGGAATACACTGATTCCACAGGGATTGATGTGCATGAGTTCCTGGTGAACACACTGAAAAACAACCCCAGGTACGACGTTCAGACACAACACTGATATCAGACACCGCCGGCGTCTCACACAAACTCATCTGTCTCTGGTTACACTCGGCTTTCCCTGTGTCAGGATCACTCTGGCTGCGTCCCAAATCACATACCAAGTATACAAGACGAAGTGAGCCTTAAATCATAGTAGCGAGTGTGCTGAAGGAACCCAGATTTCAGTGCAGAGAGAAAGAGTTTGTGATATTTTCCATCAACTTTCAGGGAATTTCAGTGTATAAACCTAAATGTGACCCTGGACCATAAATCCAGTCATAAGAGTCAATTTTGTGAAATTGAGATTTATACATCATCTGAAAGCTGAATAAATAGCTTTCCATTGATGTATGTATGGTTTGTTAGGATAGGATGATATTTGGCTGAAATATTTGAAAATCTGGAATCTGAGGGTGCAAAAAAATCTAAATATTGAGAAAATCACCTTTAAAGTTGTTCAAATGAAGTTCTTAGCAATGCATATTACTAATCAAAAATTAAGTTTTGATATATTTACGGTAGGAAATATCTTCATGGAACATGATCTTAATATCCTAATGATTTTTGGCATAAAAGAAAAATTGATAATTTTGACCCATACAATGTATTTTTGGCTATTGCTACAAATATAGCCTGTGTTACTTATGACTGCTTTTGTGCTCCAGGGTCACAAATGTGAATGTGTAGTGAATTTTAAGGTGATGTATTTGTATGCTAATGTTTGCATGAATATTTTAAGTGTTCAGTAGTATCAAGATTAGTATTACCTGTATAACATGAAGTTTTAGGACATGCTACATTGTGATAATGTTACAAATAGGGATGTAACGGGATTATCAATATCTTCATATCGCGATAGCAAAACTGTCTGGATATCATCGTGGTCACATGACGATATGAAACGATAGGTCTTCCAGGCAAAAAGTGTAGTTTTTAAAATATATTTAAACTTATTCTAACTTAAAAGGTCTTTAAAGTTGTGTTTTGGGCAATATGACCGAAAGCACAATATGATGTTTGCGCTGTGTGTTTCGAAGCACGCACTTGGTTCAGACGATCAGCTCGTGATCCGGTGTTTTCTGCGTCTCAGAACGGCTTTGTTCACACTGAATGAATGCAGTCAACTCGTTTATTGCACATTTGAGAACACAACGGCCACCAGTTCTGCTTTATTTTCTCGGCAGATGATTACAGCATTTCACTAGATTTGTAGTGAAGACGTGTTTTTGTGCCTGTTTTCACTGAAGCTGGAGTTTTCCTTCAAAATAAAAGCTCTACTGCCGTTTCCATCGAAATAAAAGGTTAAAGTACAGTATTAATTCCTGACAGCTAGCAGTTTAAATGCAGTCCAAATTCAAAATATCTCTTTCAAGTGTAGAAATTAGGAAAGAAGTATTGTAATTTCTCTACTGCAGTGTAAAGCAAAAATAATATGTACCTATGAAATATTCATTTTCATTTATTTTACAGTGCAATTGTTTTAAAATGCATAGGCTATTACTGTCATAGTTTAATAAAAATAATACAAAATATGTTCATGTTATTATTATTCTATTCTAATTTGTTTTGCTTCCTAAAACAGCAGTGTGATTGTAATTTAGACTGAGACAGTAGATCACAAATAAAAAGAGGGTTGAGTCCCCTTTAAAGTCAATTCACTCACTTTTTTCTGACTTAAGTTTTCTTAGTTAAGAAACATGGGTTGGAGCTCTTAATTTTGAACTCTTAAAGTGCATTAGATGGAATAATTCAACTTTAAAATGTACAAAATTTTCATTTTTTTTCCAAGTCTTCATTTGTCTTTTTTTTTTTTTTTTTTTTTTAAATATCGCAATAAATATCGTACCGTGGACTTCATATCGATATATTTTCGTATCGTGAGATTTTTATATCGTTACATCCCTAGTTACAAATGAATGTAATTTCATGTGTGTCTATCATCAAAGTACGTAGTGAAGTATGTGAATCAGCTTCCATTTGATTAGTTTTTTCTGTTCTTCTGCATCACTTTTACCTGTAAATCCTCTTCTATTGTTTTAGAGACAGAATGATGCTGCTCAAGCTGGAACAGGATATCCTGGATTTCATTAGTGATGAGAAGTAAGTCTGTATAATAATTCATATTTAATGAAAATAAATTAAATTAAATATATATGAACTTAAATATAATAATAATAATAATAATAATAATATATATTTGCTTTATGTATATGTATATAGTCTCAAAATGTTTGTTACATTTTATGTATCCAAATAGATGTAGTTGTTACAATTAAAATTTATTAAAAATTATATATTTATATATTTATATTTATATATATATATATATATATATATATATATATATAATATATCTATATTAAGTCAAAATTAAATTAAAAATAAAATAATGTAATATCTTTATATTGTCTCCTTATTTGTAAAAATGTATGCATGTTAAATAGATGGTTGTAAGAATTAAAATTTGTTAAAATGTATTATATTCTATATATTATATAATAAATAAATGTATATATTATATAAAAAATATATAACTATTTAGTAAAAATATGATACATATGTATAGATGATTTATACATATACATATGTATAATGTATAATGTTTGTTTTCATAAATAATTTTTTTTATATAAAAAAATATAATATAATTAAAATCGTTCAAGTGTGTGTATATGAGAATGTGTCTCTCTGCTGCCAGTAGTATATGCTGGTGTTTTTTTCCTTTATTGTGTAGATGATATTTGTTGCCCCCTTTTGGTGGATTGTGAGCATTGCAGTACTGTGGTTGTTTTGCTCTCTTACTTAGCATGTTTTTGCATGAATTTCAAGGATAATTTTTATTAAACAGTTAATTTAAGTTTTTTTCTATTATTATTATTATGGTGAAAGGTGGTGCTGCTGTGATAAATGTGTTGTCAATTTCAAGTAAATTGTACTAAGGTTGTTTTTGCATCGGTATTTTCAGTAATCAGTATAAGAAGTTTCCTCAAATGACCTCATATCATCGCATGCTGCTGCATCGGGTCGCTGCCTACTTTGGCATGGATCACAACGTGGACCAAACAGGCAAAGCTGTCATCATCAACAAGACCAGCAACACACGCATGTAAGACAGCGGTGGATGATGGGAATGATCACGATGCATCGTCTATTAAACTAATCAAAGTCTGTGTGTTTCAGCCCCGAGCAGAGGTTCTCTGAGCACATTAAAGATGAGCGCAGCATGGACTTCCAGAAGAGGTTCATCCTGAAGCGAGACGATGCCAGCATGGATAAGGACGATAATCAGGTTTGTGTGTCGCACCGTTTCAGTCTTGCATCACGTTTCGGTCGCGTTTCTGATTGTCTGCTACGCTCAGATCCGAGTACCGCTGCAGGACGGCCGTCGCAGTAAGTCCATCGAGGAGCGAGAGGAGGAGTACCAGCGCGTCAGAGATCGCATCTTTGCACGAGAAGTAAGAACACAGGCTTATATGCAAGCATTCTGGTCACATTTCAATTCAGTTATTTATAGGGGTGGGTGATATGACCAAAATTCAGTTTCACGGTATGACTAATTTTATTTCACGGTGACGATATACACTGCCGGTCAAACGTTTGGGATCAGTAAGGTTTTTTAAAGAAGTTTCTTCTGCTCATCAAGGCTGTATCTAATTGCTAAAAAATTCAGAAAAAAAACTGAAATATTATTGTATGGGTCAAAATAACAGTATTCCATTTTAATATACTTTTATGCCAAAAATCATTAGGATATTAAGATCATGTTCCAACGCTGAAGATATTTTAGCATACATTTCCCAGTCTTCACTGTAAATATATCAAAACTTCTAATTTTTGATTAGTATTATGCAATGTGCTAAGAACTTCATTTGAACAAAATTTTTTTGGGACACTCTCAGATTCCAGATTTTCAAATAGTTACATCTCGGTCAAATATTGTCCTATCATAACAAACCATAAGTCAATGGAAAGAACGGCATTATTTATTCAGCTTTCAGATGATGTAATAAATCTGAATTTCGGAAAATTGACCCTTATGACTGGTTTTGTGGTCCAGGGTCACATATAGTCATTAATATATGAAGAGTTCATTTGCAAAAACAGATAACTCCATTTTTAACCATTTTCAAAAATTAATCTCAATCAAACTGCAGTTGGGTTATTTTGATTTAAGTAATTGCAAGTTACAATGCATTAAAACAGTGTGTACCGCTATGCACTAACACCTCTTCAATAAAATGCAGCTTCTGTGTTTCCTCTGCATGCAAAAATGAATTTTATTGATAACAATAAAAAACATGATTTAAAAAAAAAAAAAAAAAAATTGGTTATCTGTTTGGTAACAGCCCAAATAAACTCTTCATATATTGTTAATTCACTGATTAAATCGTAAGAATTTGTCTCAAAGGACTTTATATAATAACTCAAATACTTAAGAAAATAAATACTTTAGATATAAATATAAATACTTTAGATACTTTTGAAAAGTACTTCACCTTGTTTGAAACTCTCTTTTTCTTTTATTTGGTAAAAGATTAATTATTTAATAAGTGTGAACTTATAAACCAGCACACTTTAGAATATGAAAACACACTCAACTTAAACTGTCCGCCAACTGATTGGCAGTCCTTAAGATATCAGCACTTGTAGGTGAAATTAACACACTTCAGCAAAATAAAGTCATCTAAAGTGTTTCATTATCGAAAAATCCCAGAAAATATCGATATATTATTACACCCATTCTGTACACATAACAGGCGGAAAGATGCTGATAACTTTACATCATTTAAAGCTATTTTATATTGTTAAATATTCATAATAAATTACATTTACTTCCTTTATATTTTCACGTAAGATACTATTAATTCATAACTAGTCCGTGCGCTCCTCTATATTGTCCGGGTTTGCTCAAATTTGTTCCCTGGAATCTACTTTTTTACATATCGATGTGAATTAACCACGGCCACTTATTTACATTTCGCGGTATGCACTAAATAAAAAAAATCTGTTACGGTTGACATTTTATTTCGCGGTAACGATATACACCGTCATACTGCCCAGCACTAGTTATTTATTTGTATAGCGGTTGTCATAATACATATTGTTTCAAAGCAGCTTTACAGAAAATGCATGTTTCAGTGATTACAAAAGCTGTTGTTTGGTTTCTGTGGAACATCATAACAGTTTCTGAATAATTAGTAGTTCATCTGTCAAGCTCAAAAATACAAAAAAGCTGTTAATGCTGTTTTTCTCTCCTTGTTCAGTGCAAAAAATGCATACGTCAGAATGCACAATAAATGTATTAGTTTTAATTGCAGAATACGTTTTTATTCTATTCTGCTCTGTTGTTGTTTTAATACTTTGTAAATGTTCATACCTTTTAATTTTTCGTTACAGTCCTCACAGAATGGATACATCAATGATAACAGGTAAGACACAAACCTGCTGTAACTGATCTCCACTGCTAGTTAATGCACATCTTTACATCTACACTTTAATCCAGTTGTGTTTTACAAATGAGACATTCCTCCAAAAACCACTGGTTTGGTTTCAAAGACAAAACTGTGCATGATTAGACATTAAGTCATTATATTATATTTTTACATTTTATTTTGTTTGTTGTAAAATGTGATGCTATCACAGTACCATAGTAAAATCACAGTACTTTTTTGTAAGACAAGGTTCAACAATAAGGACTTTTTTTCTGCTAATCTGTTTTTTTTTTTCTAATCTGACTTTTATTATTTATTTTTTCATTAAGTTGTCTTTACAAAACAGCTCAGTGCTGGAAAACGGTGTTATAATTTAAAAAGTTTGTTCAACTAATTATTTTAAATCTATATTTTAAATCAATATTTTTATTATTTAAAGTTTTTGCGAATTGCTGATCTAACTAATGCTGGAATACAGTGTTACAATTTAACATAATTAATGTTCAAGTATCAATTTAATGTTCAAATATTTTCAATATCTATTTTTAGCAAGATTTCTATTGTTTCATTAAGTTATCTTAGTTGAAGCCGGGCTCAAACTGTGCGATTTTAAAAGTCCTTTAGGATTGTACTTGTCAGACTGTACGAACATGATGATCATGTCACACTATGGGATCTCAGATGTCATTAATGTCAGACTGTACGACAGTCAAGACGAGTTAAAAACGGGTGCGTGCAAAAAAAACTTGTCCGGATTTTACATGATCAACACATACACATCCAGTGAGTGTGAACTGCATTGCACGCGGGACTGAAATGTTGGCTATCATGAAAAGTATAGGAACGCCGGCAATACCGGCGTATTTATAGTGTATGCAGCTCTACACACCCACATGAAAACAGCGGCGCAACCAGTGTTTATATAGAAAAGGCAACATATCAGATGAATTCGGTGAGCGCCGGAGTTTATGGCTGATAGAATAATTCTCCAGCATTAATTCTGCTCATAGCTTGTCTTGAAAAACGGAGACAGTTTGACATTCATCGTAGGGGTCGTCACACTGCAGGACTGTGCGCCAAATCTTCTGACACTGACAGAATTTCGTCGGAGGTGAAATTTGATCGCAACAGCCATTAATCGGCTGTCGGTGAACATGTCAAACCAGCGATCAAAGACTACAGATTTTAGCCTAGGATTATAGGAATCTTTTAGGATTTTCTAAATTTGTCTCAGACGACCAAATCGTGGCCAAAATCGCACAGTGTGAGCCGGGCTTAGGTTAGCTGAAAAACAATTTAACAATTTAATGGTTTTTTTAAATAATGATTTATGGCTATGATTGTGATTTGATGATTATTTATTATATTATTTTAAGTTTTTTTTTTTTTTTTTGAAGCTCTGATGTATCTAATGCTGGAATACAGTTTTTACAATGTAACAATTTAACGTTCAACTCTGTTTTAAATATCAGTTTTTAATGAGATTTCTATTACTTATTTTATAATTCACAGCTTAAAAAAGCTGTGAATTAACAATTTAATGTTCAGCTCATTTTAATTGATGATTTCACAGCTATTACAACTCGTCAAAAACCCTTCATCTATGTATCCGTCTGTAGATGATGTAACCTCAGTGACACAGTGTTTAAATCAGCAGAATAAACAATAGTGATGAATACATCACACAAAAACAAATGCAAAGGATGAAACGCACATGCATGATCATCGATGATCAGTCTGAATCACAGCAGTCCTTTCTCTAGTACTGTAATGATGTAGAATGAGTGTGGTCCCGACACACACACACACACACACACACACACACACTCCTCCCTGTAACCCACGGACACTGTTTTCTCCGATGTGACCCTACAGACTGTCCACTGAAGGCTACTCCTCGTCCTCCCAAAAGCGGAGGCAGATTTTTAGGTACAGTCTCTGCTGTGTGTTTTCATGCACTGCGTCTCGGTGGTGAGCGTGTGTTGCTTTGCGTTGGCTCAGTGCACTGTCGGCCCGTGCATGGCTGCTGTGTACTTCAGTCTCTGGAAATGGACCAACATCACTGCACTCTGACATGCAACTGCATTTTGATGTGTGTGTGTGTGAGAGAGAGAAACTGGTCAGTCACTAGGGGTGGGTGGTATGATCAAAGTCTTATATCACAGTATGAGTCATTATATATAAGGTTATTTATATGTGATGTTATATATATTTCACGATTCAGCGAATAAAAAAAAAAGTTTATTTTAAATAATCATGTATTTTTGCCTATTTAGATATAATCCAATGAAATAAATATTTACAATTAAATATATATGAATAGATTTCATAATAATAAAATGTGTGTATATGTATGTGTGTATGTGTGTGTGTGTGTGTGTGTGTATATGTGTATATGTGTATATATAGATAGAGATATAGAGATATATAGATATAGAGATATATATATATATATATATATATATATATAGATAGAGATAGATATAGATATATATAGATATAGATATATATATATATATATATATATATTAGTTATTAACACTTAACATTCATTTAATATATAATTAAATGAATATTAAATGTGAATAACAATAATATATATTAATATGTATTAAATGTATATTATTATTGTAATAAATAATAAAATATTTAATTGTCATTTATTCATTGAATTAATATATTTTAATGTAATTAATAATAATTGTAGCAATGGATACATTTAATAATTTTATTGTAATAACTATAATAATTATTATTAACATTTACCATTCTTAAAAAAAAAAAAAACTATGTATATAAATTGTATGTCTATATTAATATGTATATGTATATTAATTAAAATAGAACTAATACTTTTAATAGTTTTATACATTAATATCTATCTATCTATCTATCTTATAAATATATAATAGGTTAACTTAAGTATTAAAATGTTTAAGTATTAATGGCTTGTAATATATAATGTATATAAAAACAGAGTTCTCTAAATTCTGATTGGATGAGCATTTTCACATTTTCCGTTTCTTGGCAACAGTACACAACTAATTTGTGCTTCATTTACGCCCCTTAACCTTTATAGGTCACGTCCTGCTTGTAAATTCACACTATTCTGCGTTTCTTCATCACTTCCACATCTAAATCGCTGTCATGTCCACAAATACAGCTGAATCTACCGTCAGTCTCTATCCCATCATACCGCCCAGTCCTGCCAGTCGCTATGGTTACAAAACAGGACGTTCTGGATCTGTTGGTTGCTTGCCGTGCTACAACAGTATGACCGATGCCAATGTGTGTGTGTGTGTGTGATGTTTCCTCATGTAATACAATAACGCCAGTGTTGCATTTCTGGAGTGTCTTTCTGCATCTGTGTTGAATGCGTGACGTTACTGCATCATATTCCAGATCTCATCCTCGTGATTATGAAGAGAAATGTGGGAGCGAGTGGATGAAAGAAAGCAAATGTCATGGAGAAGCAGAGTGTTGCGTGTTTGCAGTGAACGCAGCTCTAAAATAGACAAGTGCAGCTGCCGCTTAAAATAGCTCATTCATTAATTACACACACACACCCTACAGATACACACAGATTGCAGGGTTTGTTGGGTTTCCCAGTAGATTGGGGTTTATTACAGACATGTGTTAGTTCAGTGTTCAAATGTTCACAGGTTCATCTGACAGAAGACACTTCATTATGTTGGTGATTCCCATAAGCAGGAGATCAAACACATTGTGCATCAGAAGATTGATTACAGTGACTGGTACACTGAAAACTTCTGCGTTTACAGCTCGCTATTTCAGTCAACAGCTCGCTATTCTGCATTTACATCTCACATTTCTGCGTTTACAGCTCGCAATTCTGCATTTACATCTCACATTTCTGCATTTACAGCTCGCATTTCTGCATTTACATCTCACATTTCTGCGTTTACACATTTCTGCATTTCTGCATTTCTGCATTTACATCTCACATTTCTGCTTTACATCTCACATTTCTGCATTTACTCTCGCATTTCTGCATTTACAGCTCTCTCGCATTTCTGCATTTACATCTCACATTTCTGCATTTACAGCTCGCATTTCTGCATTTACAGCTCGCATTTCTGCATTTACATCTCACATTTCTGCATTTACATCTCGCATTTCTGCATTTACAGCTCAATTCTGCATTTACCGCTCGCATTTCTGCATTTACAGCTCACATTTCTGCATTTATTCTGCATTTTCTGCATTTCTGCATCATCTCATTTCTGCATTTACAGCTGCATTTCTGCATTTACATCTCGCATTTCTGCGTTTACATCTCGCATTTCTGCATTTACATCTCAATTCTGCATTTACATCTCGCATTTCTGCATTTACATCTCGCATTTCTGCATTTACATCTCACATTTCTGCATTTACATCTCGCATTTCTGCATTTACATCTCGCATTTCTGCATTTACATCTCACATTTCTGCATTTACATCTCACATTTCTGCATTTACATCTCGCATTTCTGCATTTACAGCTTGCATTTCTGCGTTTACAGCTCGCATTTCTGCATTTACATCTTACATTTCTGCATTTACATCTCACATTTCTGCATTTACAGCTCGCATTTCTGCATTTACATCTCACATTTCTGCATTTACATCTCGCATTTCTGCATTTACAGCTCAATTCTGCATTTACCGCTCGCATTTCTGCATTTACAGCTCACATTTCTGCATTTACATCTCGCATTTCAGCGTTTACATCTCAATTCTGCATTTACATCTCATTTCTGCATTTACAGCTTGCATTTCTGCATTTACATCTCGCATTTCTGCATTTACATCTCGCATTTACAGCTCGCAATCGCATTTACATTTCTTTCTGCATTTACATCTCGCATTTACAGCTTTCTGCATTTACATCGCAATCGCATTTCTTTACATCTCATTTCTGCATTTACAGCTCGCATTTCTGCATTTACAGCTCGCATTTCTGCATTTACAGCTCGCATTTCTGCATTTACTTCTCGCATTTCTGCATTTACAGCTCGCATTTCTGCATTTACAGCTCGCATTTCTGCATTTACAGCTCGCATTTCTGCATTTACAGCTCGCATTTCTGCATTTACAGCTCGCATTTCTGCATTTACAGCTCGCATTTCTGCATTTACAGCTTGCATTTCTGCATTTACAGCTCGCATTTCTGCATTTACAGCTCGCATTTCTGCATTTACATCTCGCATTTCTGCATTTACAGCTCGCATTTCTGCATTTACAGCTCGCATTTCTGCATTTACAGCTCGCATTTCTGCATTTACATCTCGCATTTCTGCATTTATTTCTATTTAAGCTCGCATTTCTGCATTTATTTCTGCATTTAAGCTCGCATTTCTGCATTTAATTTCTGCATTTAAAGGTCAAAATTGTTTACAGCGATTTCTGCATAAACTCATTTACTTCTCGATTTCTGCATTGCATTTCAGGAAACATTCTAAAAAATAAAAAAATAAAAGGTCAAAATTGTGCGATATAAACTCAGAATTGCAAGGAAACATGTCCAGATTGTGAGATAAAAGTTGCAATTATGTGTTGGAAGCATGCTTTCGTAGTTTTAGACTCATGATAGGAAGAAAGGGAGGCAAGGGAAAATATTATAAAGTAATTTGTAAATAAGTCCTAGTTTTGCCTTTGAGGTCTCTCATTCAATTAAATAGACACTTTTTATTAACTTTATTCTGGTAATTTTGTGCTGGAGTGGATCTAATTTAATCTTTTTTCTGATACAAAATCAAATTTGTTGCATTAGATTATAAGATGAAATACTTTATTTCATCACCTTTTTCTGGGAAAACTTGTTTATTCCCAGTAGTTTTCTGTTCTGTAGTTTTAGTAATCTATGTGCAAAATGTGGAAGAGCACTCTAGAATGTAAATGTCACCTCCAGTCCCATTTCCCGTAAGGAAATTAGTCATCTGGCATCACCAGGATGGGTTTTACAGATCAGTTATTTTAATCATCTTATGCTAATGTGCATTTTTAGCACATTTTTCACTCTTTGCACAAAATATTTGAATTTAGTCTGCTGCATCTGTTGTTCATCTAACGTTAGGTCTCTGAGGAAGTGCGTTTTGTAAAATTGCACATGAAGCGTAATGAAAGTGATGCTCAGACAGACATTTCGCAGGTTCGATTTTTGTCCGTGAGCGTGAAGCGTCTCAAAACAGTGTTTTCCTGAGAGCTGATAAGTGTAATGTAACATTATTGATGAACATTTACTGAACTCTGGAACAGTTTTGAGTGTCTTTAGCTGTTAAATACACTGATTGATTGATTATTGGTTTTCTCGACAGCTGCTCTTGTGCAGGAGGGCAGCGCATTACACAGATCTGAGTGTGTATGCATCAGTTTAACAGTGATGGACCTGTGTGCGTGTGTTTGTGTGTGTCAAAGGGCTGCACGGTAAATAAAACCCATAATTTACACAAGCAAATGTTTGAATTAAGTAGTTTTCAAATGTGCATTTAAACTAGAAAATCCTCATGCGTAACTGCATGAGCAGCACTGCAAACCATACCTCCGCTCCATGCTGTTGCATTAAATGCAAGCTCGGAGGATATGACTGTACGGTGCAGCCCAGGTCTGTATTATGTATCTGATGTTTGAGTATGTCTGTATGTGTGTGTGGTTAATGTTCAGGTTTGTGTTTGTTGTCAGCACTTTGTGTCTGATATCTTGCAACCGAGTTTGTGTGGAGCTCCAGTGATGGATCTGCATGTGTGTGTGTGTGTGTGTGTGTGTGTGTGAGTGTGCGCAGAGGTGGACAGTAGTGAAGTATTTTTACTTTACTCAAGTAAATTTGAAAACTTTTACTTCTCTACATTCCAAAGCATATCGCACTTTTTAATGCATTACATTTCATAAATAAGTAGTTTTTTTTACCTTTTAATACTTAAGAACATTAAAAATGTAGTACTTTCTTGTACTCACGTAAAACTTTGAAGTACATTTACTTGAGTAAAAGTAAGAAAGTACTAGATTTCTAATGTAGTTAAGTATTAAATGATATTTAATATGAAACGTAGTGCAGTAAAAAGTACAATATTATGCTTTGGAATGTTGTGAAGTGAAAGTTTTCTAAAGAAAAACACTCTGATAAAGTACAGACACTTGAAAAATGTACTTTTAAATAGGGCTGCGCGATAAATCACAATGAAATCGCAATCGCGATTAGGCAAAAGCTGCGATTGTCATGCGCATCTTGTCAGTGAAGCACGGTTCTGTGATCAGTAGTAAATCTCCATCTGAAGGCCAGGACTATGACAATATTTATCTGAGTTTTTATTGTAATAAAGTAGTGTTGTCAAAAGTACCGACCTCGATACCATTCGGTACTGAAATTTTAAAAACGTCCATTTCCCGCTAAGATTTGAGCGCTGTTGAGCGGATTATTAAACAGCGCTGATTGGTCATTGTTCACGCGCTCAACAGATAGGTCTGTGATTGGCTTCATTGATCATCGCTTCACGCTCTTCACCGAGCGCTTCATTGATCATTGAAGCCAATCACAGATGTATCTGTTGAGCGCGTGAACAATGACCAATCAGCGCTGTTTAATAATCCGCTCAACAGCGCTCAAATCTTAGCGGGAAATGGACGTTTTTAAAATTTCAGTACCGAATGGTATCGAGGTCGGTACTTTTGACAACACTATAATAAAGTATATAATAATGCAGTGCTACTTGACATAGCCTTTATCACTGCTTAGAATACTATGAAATATGTTGCGTGCCTTATTCTGTATAAGAAGCCACATCATCTCAGAAGGATTTATTTCAAACACTCGACTGACGTTATGAAGAGAGTTTGGTGTAAAAACATGTTATTAAAGGGATAGTTTCACCCAAAAATGAAAATTGTCATTAATTACTCACCCTCATGTCGTTACAAACCTGTAAGACCTTCGTTCATCTTCAGAACACAAATTAAGATATTTTTGATGAACTCCGAGAGCTCTCTGTCCCTCCATAGACGGCAAGGATCCTAACACCATCAAGGCTCAGAAACACAGCAAGGAGATCATTAAAATAATCCATGTGACATCAGTGGTTCTACCTTAATTTTACGAAGCTACGAGAATATTTTTTGTACGCAAAGAAAACAAAAATAACAACTTTATTCAACAGTTCGTCTCCTCCGCGTCACCCTATAGCGACATTTTGGAGAGTATAATATATACATAAAAATATACATACATAACGTATGTACGCAGATACGCTGTTTACATTGTTTATGCTTTGATCTGAACGTAAACAACGTATCCGCATTATTTTTGCGCATTATTATTCGTGCACAAAATGTATTCTCGTAGCTTCGTAAAATTAAGGTAGAACCACTGTTTTTAATTTGTGCTCTGAAGATGAACGAAGGTCTTACAGGTTTGGAACGACATGAGGGTGAGTAATGAAAGCATTTTCCTTTTTGGGTGAACTATCCCTTTAAATGTGGTATTTTCACATGCTTTCAGATAGAGCAGCATTCACTACACAGAGCTGTAGTTCACTGAGAGGCAACACAAACAGCTGTCACTACTGCAGAACAATTTCTTCAATTTCATTATCACGTGATTATATCGTCTGTGAAATGTGTTTTTTTTTTTTTGCGTAGCTTGTCAGTGAACTACGGCTCTGTGTAGTTAATGCTGCTCTATCTGAAAGCATGTGATGGAGATTTACTATTAATCACAGAACTTTCCTGACAAGATGCACATGACAATCGCATTCGATTAATCGTGCAGCCCTAGTTTAAGCAGAGTAAACCACTTCGCTACTGTCCGCCTCTGGTGTTTGGACAGTCAGAATGAGTGTGTGTGAGTGTTTCTGTCTGTTTTCACAGAGCTCTGTGTGTGTTCTCATCCCGTCCGCAGGGGAAACAGGGAAAGCTCCAGCCGGGCGTCCAGCAGTCGCCAGAGCAGCACCGACAGCGACATGAAGAGCCTGGAGCCGCGTCCGTGGAGCAGCACAGACTCGGACAGCTCCAACCGCACGCTCAGACCTCCGGTCACCAAAGCCAGCAGCTTCAGCGGCATCTCCATCCTCACGCGTGGAGACAGTCTGGGCAGTAAGGGGTCGCAGGGCAGCGCCAGGGGCTCACGCACAGGTAACACACACTCATGCTGAGAAAACTGTCTTCTGTCAGCACAATGTAGCAGTAATCCATCATATCAAAGCCGTGATCTTAATATGCTCGTGTACAACAAGAGATGCGGACGCAAAAGACCAAAATCCTGCTGCTCATTGCATCTTAAAGTGTTTTCGCAAAAGAGTTAGAATTTTTTGCCGCTACAAGTTTGAAAAACAAAATATCTTGTTCCAGCATACTTTACTCAGCGAATAATAGTTTTTGCTTTGAAGAAACGTACTTGGGAGAATTTATTTTTATTTTATTTTATTATTTTATTTATTTCATTTTATTTCTCCCAACTATGTATCTTCCCAAACAACTTGCTTCCCCCAAAACAGGAATAAAATGGGGGGGGGGGGGGGGGGGTGTATTTATTTATTTACCAGCTATACATTTCTATTAAAAATAATATATATATTAAAATAATTTATACTAACATTTCTATTAATATTTACATTTCTATTAAAAATAATATATAAAATATATATATATATTACTTTTTTTTTTTTTTTTTTTTTTTGGTTGTTTTTTTTTTCTTTTGCAAAATGCATTGAACTGTTTATTTTTTGAAGGCAAATGAATAACAGGGATGAAATTTTAAATTACATTTTAGAATATATTTTTATTTTTAACTGTCGAATTTTCATAGGAATGTAACACAATAGCATTTTATATGCTTCTATATCATGTGTTATGTCTATTGCTCTATTTCAGGTCAGATACATCATAGTAAATACATTAGATTTTAGTGATGACATTTAGCATTAATGCATTTGAATCGCAAGCGTTTTCATGTGAACTGGTTTGCATCATGCATGCTGGTCTGTGGTCGGATCATCTCTCGCTCTCTGTTGTGTCATTAACATTAATACTCTTCTGTCCTCTCAGGTCTTCCCACAGTCGCTCCGGACATTTGTACCCTGGCTCATCCGCCCCAGCAGAGCCGTGGGCTCCTGCCGTGTCCCCTGAACTGCCCCTCCGGAGCCCCTCAGACCCCGAGCCAACCGGCCCCTCCACCGCTGCTGCCGACCCCGACTCTCACACACGCACACGCACACACACACACTCACACACAGCACGCCATCAGCGCACACAATCACATGCTGCCTCAGGTGAGTACAGGTCACTGTCAATCTGATGCACACATTATCATACTGAACATGATCTCAACTGCTCTTTAAACTTACATTAATTAGCCCTAAAAAATATTTTAATACATCGTACTACTTGAGGTCTGAAAAAAATCACAAAATATCACAGCAGCAAGTGTCATTTATTGTGAAATAAGATGCACAAACACACGTTACGATCCAAAACATTTCATAAAACAATCATGTCAAAAAGAGGTTTGTACAGTTTAAAATAAAAATAGATATAATTTTCAAAATTTAAGAAAAGTATTTTGTTAAAAAAACAAAACATGAATGAAAAACCAAAACAAGCACAAAAGCCCAAACACAAAGTCCTTTAAGAAAATGATTGATCGTGATGATACATGCACAAATTTCTTTTGTAAATTGGAAATTCTAAATTGATCAACTCAATAATTAAGGAGATAATTATTTTCATTTGGAAACTATATTTTTCATTTGTGTGTGTGTTATATATGGGTTAGGGTTAGGCTAACCCTAACCCTTATCAATAAAATAGCTTAATCGCTCAAGAGCTACATTATCTTTCTCAACTAGGAGATGGTAACATCATTGTTTCTAAAGGAATTAAAGCCACAGCTTCACTGTTAATAGAGAAACGTGGCAAAACAGTGCTAATTCATACATGCATACACAGCCTCTCTCTCTCATAAATGAACAGTTGATGATTTACACTTTTCTGAGAATAGAGTATTGAAGTGGAGATCGCTAAACTGCAAGCTAACCGGTGTTTTCAGAAAGCAAGCGCGTTTACACATGATTGCCAGGTTGACAAAGATAAGTAACACACTTAGCAGATATTTCCGTATTGCTCTGTTTCGGGGATTACGTCTCTTTATATCAGGCAACCCTGGTTGTGCTCCTCTGTGGCCAGATTAAACCTTGTTATAGACTATTATGCTCTATTCTTTCTTTCTTTATTTATAAAGCACTTTCACACAACTAGCGGTTGATCCAGAGTGCTGTACAATACAGCTAAAATAAGACAAATAAGAGACCTCAAAACACAATATAACAATACAATTGACATGGCTAGATAGAAGCTATTGACAGAAGATGTTTTTTAAGCCAACATTTAAATGCAGGCAAAGAGTGCGCAGCTCTAATAGAAGCTGGTAATTTGTTCCATAGACTGGGACCAGCAACAGCGAAGGCTCGATCACCTCGATCGAGGAACAGAGAGGAGACCAAGATTACTGGATCTTAGGGACCTATTTGGTTTATAAGTAGAGATTGCCTCCGAGAGATATGATGGGGCTTGATTTTGCAAAGATTTAAAAACAAAAGTTAAAATTTAAAAAAAATATTTTTATTTTTGCAAATTTTATATTTTTATTTTTATTCTAAATGTGACTGGTAACCAATTTAGTGAAATAAGAATGGGCGAGATGTGGTCGAACCTTCGTCTGCCTATCATCAATCTTGCAGCAGCATTTTGGACCATCTGTAAACGCATTATTCATTATGTTTTAGAAACTTTTCTACTCTATTTTAAACGGTGTTCTTGTATTCAAATTAAGCGCGGTCACTGCTGTACACGTGCCACAGTATCAATACAGGTCCAGCTGCATCGATACTCGTATCGTCAGATCTCTGTGAAGATACATCGTCGTATCAAACACAGCACTAGTATTTAGTACAGATGTAGTATTCCAGTTTCTCTGTCCATGAACAGAACATTGTTCTCTAACCTCTCCTCCGCTTGCGTCCCTCTAACTCGATTCCTCCTCCTGAACTCTGAGTCTGTTCCTCTGTTCTCTGTGTCTCTCTGCAGGCGTCTGCGCAGGCTGTGTCTTACTCGAACCCTTCGTGCCCTCAGGTCATCCTGCCTGTTTCTCCTTCCCAGCAGTACAACATGGTACTTCAGCTCTGCTCACCTCTCCTCTCTCTCTCTCCTGTATCTTTCCCTTCAGTTCCCTTCATCTCTGCTCTCTCACTCTTCTGCTCTTCAGCTGGATATTGTGTTTAGTAGTCATTTTTGGAGGGTATTTTTTTTGTGTGCCTGCTGAGCAGTAATGTGCACATTATATTTTTGTTAATGAGCATGTATTAATTGTTTTGTACCAAAATGTGTTATTTGAGATGTAAAGGTTTTAAATCACTATTCTTGGTGGATGAGTTTTTATTTTAATTTAGTTTAGCTTATTAATTTATTTTATGCTTTTTTTTAATTGCATTTTATATTTTATTTTATATTTTATATTTACTTTATTTTTTATTTCATGCTTTTTGTCCTGATTCAACTACTCTAGGTGAATGATCTTCTCATTTTATTTTATTTTAATTTATTTTTTTCATGTAATTTTTTTTGTTTAAATTGTTTAATTATTATTATTAATATTTGTTCTTTTTATTTTATGCTTTGTTTTTATCCTAGTACAGCTATTCTAGATTGAACTTCTCATTTTATTGTATTTTTTTGTATTTATTTATTTTATTTTATTATTTTTGTATTATTATATTAACTTTTTTTATTTTGTTTTTGTTTTTTGTCCTGATATCTAGGTGGATGATCTTCTCATTTTGTTTTTTTCATTTTTTTTTATTATTGTTATTATTATTTGTGCTTTTCATTTATTTTTTTGTTTGTTTTTTTATCCTAGTACAGCTATTCTACGTGGATGAACTTCTCATTTTATTTTATTTTTTTATTTTTTTAATTGTTTTATTTTTGTATTATTATATTATATTATATTTTGTTTTATTTTATTTTATTTTTTAGTATATCTTCAGTAGGTAAGGCAATCCCAGAATGCATTGACAAGCTCATTGAAAATTGTAAAATTGCTGTGCATGATGTCAGATCAGTTGCTTATGAAGCTCCATAACTGTTAGGATGCTGCCTATGTAGACAGTGAAGTTGCTCAGTAGGGTTTAAAGCGGCTCATGCTGATCTCTCTCTGTCTCTGTTCAGGGAGATGAGTTGACTTCAGGTTTTGGGCGGATGTCTCTGAGCCGTCAGGGCTCCAGCGAGGCACCAGAGCCGCCCAGCCTATACCAACATCCGCCTGCCGTGCTATCCCAGCATCCTCCACCCCAGCCCAGCTACATCATGCCCCCGCCGCCCTCTGGATACCAGCCCGCTGCTCCACACCCGCATCCACCTCCACCTCCGCCTCCGCCAACACAACCCATCCTACAGACAGCTCCACCCACGCAGGGATACATGCAGCCTCCGCCGCAGCAGGTACACACACACTTGCACACTCTCTCACATACACGCGCGCACACACACACAAACACACACACACACACACACTTGCACACTCTCTCACATACGCACACACACTTGCGCACTCTCTCACATACGCACACACACTTGCGCACTCTCTCACATACGCACACACACTTGCGCACTCTCTCACATACGCACACACACGCGCGCACACACACACACACACTTGCACACTCTCTCACATACACGCGCACACACACACACTTTCACACTCTCACATACGCACACACACGCGTGCACACACACACTTGCACACTCTCTCACATACGCGCACATGCACACACACAAATTTATAATGCACAATTGCAAGATATAACCTTGCAATTCTAAGAAAGTCCTTCTTGTTAAATAAAATGGTGCAATTACCAGTTTTATTTTTATTCCATGGCAAAAAAATAATAATAATAATAATTTTAAGATGTCAACTCAGAATTCTGATAGAGAATGAGTTTATATCTCTCACTTCTGACTTTTTTCTCAGAATTGCAAAAAACAGTCTGAACTGTGAGATAATTGTCACAATTATATTTATCTATTCATTTATACATTTATTTTTTATTCTAGGGCAGAAATGGGCTTCCATACATTTTAACATATTACAATAGAAAATCACTTTTTTACATTGTAATAATATTTCTAAATGTTTTACTGTATTTTTGATCGAATAAATGCAGCAGCCTTGGTGAGCAGAAGAGACTTCTATCAGAAACATAAAAATCATACCCACCCCAAACTTCTGAATGCTGTGTATTTCACAAATACTGTGCGGTATACAGTAACCAACATTAACTCCTGTAGCTGTGTCTGTGTTGCTTCATCATCATCGTCGTCTCTCCGGTTGAATCACGAGACTCTCAGGATTTAAAAACAAATCACCAGCTGCCAAATTCCTTCAGCTCCAATCCCGAGGTGAAAAGCTGTAATTTCCAGTCTAAAATATTAGCAGACTCTCTCGCTCTCTGAAGAGGAAACAGGAAGTTGTCACAGCAGTGATGGAAAACTTTAGTTAGAAAAGGAAGATGCTGAGTGTGATTGTTGTGAAGGAATGTGTGTTTGTGAATCACAGTTTCTGCTGCGCTTTACAATGAACTGTATTAGATACATTTGTAGAAACTGTAATAATGTAAAACTACTAGGGCTGTCAAAAAAAATTCGAATTTCGAATATCTGACGAATTTAAAATATAAATCCACATTCGAATGCAAAAGCATTGCATTCAAATTTTAAGGTGTGCGTCAGAGGCACACGAAGATACGATGACGATGTAGGTGACGTTGCATTTTAATGTTTTTTTAGTCTATCCAGCTGAAGCCACTAGATGCAGCGCTGCTACGTCATTCATTCAAAATATTGCGGGAAAAGATAACATCAATGCAGAGAAGATGTTGTTTACGTCAAAACTGAACCCAAGCCGTTCACACAGAACACATATTTATCACATTTTCTATAGAGACATCTATCAGCGTTGCACTCGTGTCTCACACAAGAGAGACGCATGTTTAGAAAACCATGTAAAATTAATGTAAGTTCAACTTTTAAAAAACACATCTCGAGACTTTATGGTGTTTTTCCATCTCACTGCATCATGTTTTTAAATTAAAAAAGTACTCTTTGTGATTGGTTTTCGGTCCTTTTGTATTAAACTATACATACATACATACATGATGCTTTTTGTTTTTTAATTGTTTAAGCAACGTAATTAATTATATATGGTTTATAAACATTATTTTAAACATTATGCCCTTTTTTCAAAGATAGTGGTGTTATTTTATAGCTTTGAATAAACGTGCATTAGTAATATTTTGCTCGATGCGCCCTCTTGTGGCCTCAGGAAAGAAACCAAAAGCTTTTTTCCCCCTAACAGTAATTATGCCTTTTAAATTAGAATATAATTTGAATATTGATAATATTTAAGTACAAAATTCGAATTTAGTTTTTTAGCCATTTTGACAGCCCTAAAAACTACAGAGCAGCAGGTTACAAAGTCAAGACAAAGGTGTTTGTTAGACATGAAACAAAGTGTAGTTTACTTGTTTATTACAGCTGGGTTCAAAATGTCCATTTCTTGTTTTTTAATCAATTATCATTTACATGAACTGATATCAATTCTTAAATCCCAAGAATCAATCTCTGCTATTTTCAGTAGATGCATGAATAACACTTGATTAAACGTTATTTGTAGTGTCTCCCATTCAATAAATCCCCATACGCTTTGTGCTTTGTTACTTTTGATATGAAACAAAGTCTCATCTTTCAAATTCAGTCAGTTTTATCACTAAATTCAAACAGTAAATTAGTTTTTGTGCCTCTTTAATGTGTGCTGACGGATGAATGAACATCAGAAGAAACAGAGCAACTCACTGAAATCAATCCTGAATCATGAGATCAATCGATTAGTGATTCAACCGCAGAAAGACATTAATAAACAGCTTGAGATCAATATATCACATTTACCTCAGGAAAGATATTCATTGACCATAAACTCCATAGTTAGCTGCAAAACTAACTCTAGAGAGGAACATTCTGATAAATGTATACACTGTATTACATATTCATTGATATTTTTACTGAAGCTGTTCTTGAATGTTTAATATATGTTTGAATAAATCGGTCATAAAAAAAATAAAATTATGATATCCACTGATTAAATGTTTATATTTAACAAACTGGAGTATAAAGTAAAATGAGTATAAAATATAACCCATTTATTCATTGAACATCCAGCAGAATTGCTACATTGTGATATAATTAATAAATGACTCATACAGTGATATTAGACTTTGGTGCTTGTGCGCAGCGCTGTAATAAACAGTGAATCACAGTCTTTATATTTCATCAGAGCGTCTCTGTAATATGAGCAGCACATAATACTCAAGGCTCTGTGTGTGTGTGTATCTCTGTGTGTGTGTGTGTGTGTGTCTGTGTAGCTGTCTGTGTGTGTATCTGTGTGTGTGTGTGTGTGTGTGTGTGTGTGTGTGTGTGTGTGTGTATCTGTGTGTGTGTGTCTCTGTGTGTGTGTGTGTGTGTGTGTGTGTGTATCTGTGTGTGTGTGTCTGTGTGTGTGTCTGTGTGTGTGTGTGTGTGTGTGTGTGTGTATATCTCTCTGTGTGTGTGTGTATCTGTGTGTCTGTGTGTATCTGTGTATCTTTGTGTGTGTGTGTGTATCTCTCTGTGTGTGTGTGTGTCTGTGTGTAACTCTCTCTGTGTGTGTGTGTGTATCTCTCTGTGTGTGTGTGTGTGTCTGTGTGTATCTCTCTGTGTGTGTGTGTGTATCTATCTGTGTGTGTGTGTGTGTCTGTGTGTATCTCTGTGTGTCTGTGTATCTGTGTGTGTGTGTGTGTGTGTCTGTGTGTAACTGTGTGTGTCTGTGTCTGTGTGTGTGTGTGTGTGTGTGTCTGTGTATCTGTGTGTGTCTCTGTGTGTGTGTGTGTGTGTGTCTGTGTGTCTGTGTATATCTCTGTGAGTCTGTGTGCGTGTGGGTGGTATCAAAATGTAATGATGTGCAGTGTGTGTTGTCATCATCAGACTCTCTCTCTCGTCTCAGATCCAGGTTCAGTATTATTCCACCGGAGGACAGTATCCGAGTTCAGGCCAGCAGTTCCGCTCCATCTCTCACCAGGTGTCGTACCCCACACAGCGCTCTCAGCCGCTGCCCCCGCCGGCACAGCCCTCCGGTCAGTGTGACATCACTTCCTGTTCCTCTGCTCCTAGACAGCGTAATTTTATCCTCCTGTAAAGCAAGCTAACGTGCTTTTGGAGCAGAGCTCATCAGATGAGTCACACATGGAAGCCTGTCTCCACCACATACGAAAAAAATCATTCTTTCATAAATCATAATTGACATTTTAAAAAATACCTGAAATAATGAGAGAAAGGGTAAAAAATAAAATAAAATTGAGGAAAAAAGTCATAATTATGAGACAAAAAGTCATAATTGCCATACTAAGTCATAATGAGATGTGAGGATGTCAATTTTGACGTCATAATTTCAACATTTAACTCATAATTATGAGTATAAAAAGTTTAATCAAATCGGAATTGATGATGACAGTCAGAATGATCAAATTTAAATATAAAAAATTAATAAAATATAGAAATATAAAAATTATAAAATTATTAGGTGAAGTCATTATAATGACATTAGGTCATAATTATGAAAAAATTCAAAATTATGACAAAATAAAAACGATACAATTTAAATATAAAATATTAGTAAAATTAATAAAATATAAATGAAAAAAGTAACAATTATAAAAAAGTCCTTATGGGGGGGGAGTTATTATGAGACTAAAATACTATAATTATGAAAAAAGTGAAAACTGACATACTAAGCCATAAAAGGTTGAAATTGACATCCGAAGTCATAAAAAAGTTGAACTTGACTAAAATTGCTAGGTTAAAAAGTAAAAATTATTAAAAAAAAAGTTACTTTTAAATATAAAAAATATTAAATATAAAAATTGTGAAAAAATACAATTATACTTTTAATAATTTCATGAAATTATAATTTTATAATTTTGAGATGAAATATATCATACTGAGTCAATTCTGAGATTTTTTTGTTTGTTTGTCTTAACGGAAATAAATGAATTATTTAGATTTATCAAAGCATGATTTTTCTTTCTTACGTGGAGGAAAAGTACTTCTGTGTGCGTCTGTCTCTGCTGACTTTTTATGCTCTCTCATATTGATGTCTCATATTAAACTGATTATTAAAGCTCTGAACGGCTCCCTCATGATGAGCAGTTGAAGTTTGATGTGCTTTTGTTTTGCATGATTAGCTCCTCTCCAGCCCATGATGACCAATCAGCAGCCTGCGTACCAGGGCATGATGGGAGTCCAGCAGCCTCAGAGCGCCAGTATGATGAACACACAGCGCACGGCCATGAACGGACAGATGACGGGCATGATGGTCCAGTACCCGCCCATGCCCTCCTATCAGGTGTGTGTGAGTGTGTGTGAGAGAGAGTTTGTGTGTGTGTGTGTGTGAGAGATTGAGTGTGTGTGTGTGTGTGTGTGAGAGAGTGAGTGTGTGTGTGTGTGTGTGTGAGAGAGAGTGAGTGTGTGTGTGAGAGAGTGAGTGTGAGTGTGTGTGAGAGAGTGTGTGAGTGTGTGTGTGTGTGTGTGTGTGTGTGTGAGAGAGAGTGTGTGTGTGTGTGTGTGTGTGTGAGAGAGAGTGTGTGTGTGTGTGTGTGTGTGTGTGTGTGTGTGAGAGAGAGAGTGTGTGTGTGTGAGAGAGTGTGTGTGTGTGTGAGAGAGAGTGTGTGTGTGTGTGCGAGAGAGAGAGAGTGTGTGTGTGCGAGAGAGAGAGAGTGTGTGTGCGAGAGAGAGAGAGTGTGTGTGAGAGAGAGAGAGTGTGTGTGTGTGAGAGAGAGTGTGTGTGTGTGTGTGTGCGAGAGAGAGTGTGTGTGTGTGTGAGAGAGAGAGTGTGTGTGTGAGAGTGTGTGTGTGTGTGTGTGTGAGTGTGTCTCTCTCTCACCGCTCCTCGTGTGTCTCTGCAGGTGCCTGTAGCTAATGAGAGTCAGTCTGTGGTGCAGCAGCAGTACCAGCAGCCCGTCATGGTTCCCGCCAGTCAGTCCGTACAGGGAGCCATGCAGACCGCGGCACCCATGCCCGTCTACTACAGCGTACTGACGCCCACACAACAGAACAGCACAAGGTACACACACACTAACATCTCAGCACGTGCGTCACGTGTTTACTGTCAGATAATGTCAGAAATGCTGGAAAAAAGGTGCAGTTTTACTACTGTATCTTGACATGAAACTTAATGAACAAAATTATCTGTTTGGGTTCCTCAGATATAAAACAGTGATGTTTTTATTTATTTATTTTGTTAAAACATTTTTTTTATTGCATAATATCGTATCCTTTCAGTTGCATTAAAGTGTTTGTTATTCTTAGAATAAATGTAAGTTTGATGCTGTATTGTTTTTATGCTAATTCTGCTCTGATTATTTAAGTACATGATTTAATCTGTTATTAATAATATGATTAGAAATATCTCTACTTCAAGTAGCTTCAATAGCTATGTTTCCATCCACCTTTTTTTTGGTATATTTTGAGATGTTGCATTAAAAAAACTGAATGTAAATGCCAAGATGCACATAAAATCTTAAAATGTGTATAAACTAATGCGTAAACTACTATGGAGAAACATAGTGAATTTGTTTATTAATGTTTAATATATAGTGTAAAGGTATGTTTTGATGATGTTTTTATGCTGAATTCTACTTTAATTTAAATACATGATTTAATGATATTATTAGTAATATGATTAGAAATCTCTTAAGTAGCTTCAATAGCTGTTTCCATCCATGTATTGCTTTGAGTATTTTGGGATATTGCATTTTTTTTAAAAAATGGATGGAAACACCAAGATGCACATAAAATCTTGAAGTGTGCATAAAAACGTATGCTCTTTATTGAGGCACATAATTGTTTTATTCAGCAAGAAAATGTGCATTAACTACAATGGAGAAACATATAGAGTGACTGGTGTAAATTTATGTTTTGATGCTGTGTTGCCGTTTTTATGCTAAGTTCTGTTTAACCGTGTGCTTTTGTGTGTTTCAGTCCGTCTGTGGGTTACCTGCAGCCGCCCAGTTCAGATCAGTACCAGATGACCCAGTCTGCCTCACCCTGCAGCCCACAGCCAATGCAACAGCAGTATTCAGGTTCACCACAGCTACAGACATGCTACTGTTAACTACAGATGAAATATAAAAAACAACATTTATAGCTGTCGTTATTTGAAATGAAGGTAAAAATATTGATGAAAAGCTTAAAAAATAATAATAATAATAAAAATGTTGCATTGGCAACTAAGTTAAATGTGTTTAAGTAAAACTAAATTTAAAAATTTTTAAGTTAAATGGAAATATAAAAAAAACTTAAAGTAAAAATAAAATTGAAAATATAAAGAAATTTATAAATACTCTAATAGTATAAAATTAGTGCTGTCAAATGATTAATCGCATCCAAAATAAAAGTTTTTGTTTGCATAATATATGAGTGTACTGTTTATATTTATGTATATATATATATATAAATACAAACACATCAATGTATATATTTAAGAAAAATGTTTTGTTCATATATTAAATATATTTATATATAATATAAGATATAATATCAATATATTAGTGCTGTCAAATGATTAATCGCGATGAATCACATCCAAAAAAGTTTTTGTTTACATAATATATGTGTGTACGGTGTATATTTATTATGTATATATAAATACACACACATGCATGTATATATATTCAGAAGTTTTTTATTTTTATATATTAAATATATTTATTTATAATATAAATTATATGAATATAAATATAGACATGTATGTAAATATTTTCAAAATATGTACTGTGTGTGTATTTATATATACATAATAAATATACACAGAACACACACATATATTATGCAAACAAAAACTTTTATATTGGATGCGATTAATCGTTTGACAGCACTACATAAAATACTATACTAATACTATAATAATACTGAATACCATGATCGGTTATGATGCATATAAACAGTTATATAAAATACAATTTACACATGATTTACCCATCGTGCATCAGTAAATATCTGCAGTATCAGCCCAATAAACTTACCGGTATTTAACTCCTTGAGCAGTAGGTTGCATTAGTTATCATATCTCTCAGTCTAGTGTATTTTGTATTGGGAGTGAGTGACCCGTTGATGTGGATGTGTTGTAGGGGTTCCTCCTCCTGGTGCTGGTGTGATGGTAATGCAGATCAGTGTCCCTAACGGACCGCAGCCGACCCAGAATCCTCCACTGGTGCAGTGGAACACCTGCAAGTACTACAGCATGGAGCAGAGACCCAGCAAGCCTGAGCCGCAGGTAACTAGGGCTGTCAAAATCGGCTGAAAAACTCAATTCGAATTTTGTATTTAAATATTATCAATATTCGAAATTAAAAGGCATAATTTCAGTGAGGGGGGAAAAAGCTTTTGGCTTCTCTCCTGAGGCCACAAGAGGGCGCATCGAGCAAAATATTACTAATGCACGTTTCTTCAAAGCAATAAAATAATACGACTATCTTTGAAAAAAAGTGCATAATGTTTATAAACCATATATATAATTAAGTTGCTTAAACAATCAGAAACAAAACAGCATCATGTATGTATGTATAGTTTAATACAAAGGACCGAAAAACAATCACAAAGAGTACTTTTTTAATTTAAAAACATGATGCAATGAGATGGAAAAACGCCATAAAGTCTCGAGACGTGTTTTTTAAAAGTTGAACTTACATTAATTTTACATGGTTACTAAACATGCCTCTCTTGTGCGAGACACGAGTGCAACGCTGATAGACGTCTCTATAGAAAATGTGATAAATATGAGTTCTGTGTGAACGGCTTGGTTCCAGTTTCTCTGTAAACAACATCTTCTCTGCATTGATGTTCTCTTTTTCCATAATATTTTGAATGAACAACGTAGCAGCGCTGCATCTAGTGGCTTCAACTGGATTGGCTAAAAAAGCATTAAAATGCAACAACTACATCGTCATCGTATCTTGTGCACCACTGATAAGGCTGCCTGACGCACATCTAAAGTTCAAATGCAACGTTTTTGCATTCAAATGTGGATTTTTATTTTAAATTTGACAAATATTTTAAATTCTATTTTTTTTGACAGCCCTAAATGGTACACGCATTATAGCTGGCTACTGCTGCAAATGTGATTGCTCCGTCATGGAGACTCGGACTCATTGTGTGTGTGTGTGTGTGTAGGTCAGCACTCAGCTCAGCAGTCCGCTGGCGTCTCCCACACAGTCTCCGGCTCCCTCTCCGTCTGGCAGTGTGAACACCGTGTGTCCGGGTCTCGGCCCGCTGCCTCTCATCTCACAGTTCCCTCGGCCCGGCGGGCCAGCACAAGGTACACACACACACACACACATGTTGTATTTACATGTTTTATAGGGACTCTCCATAGGCGTAATGTTTTTATACTGTACAAACTGTATTTTCTATCACCCTACACCAACTCTACACCTAAACCTACCCCTTACAGGAAACTACAGGCATTTTTAGATTTTCAAAAAACTTCATTCGGTGTGCTTTATAAGCTTTTTTCCTCATGGGGACCTAAAAAATGTCAGTCAAAATCAGTCAATCTGAACGTATTTTATCATATCAGTATACAGTATATCTTCAATTGTTAATTCCATGTTAAGACAAGTTTAATTAAGACTGTTTATTTAAAAAAATATTTTAAAAGAAATTACAATTGAAATTGAAATGTGCTATACAAATAGAGTTTTTAAGACCATTGACATTTTGCTGTGGGCGGAGCTACATGACGACCAGTAGGAAGCTTTGCTGTTTGAGATTCACCTGGACAGGATTCATTGTTGATAGTTTTCCTGGTTTTCTTATGCAAAATGCCAGCTTATATCTAGTCTTCAAACTCACTCGTGACATCATGATGAGCTCTGGACCCACGGTGTCCCTGCCACCGTGTCACCGTGAGCTGCTCTGTGTGTGTGTGTGTCCTACTGCCCCAGTGAGCTGCCGGTGCTGTGTTTGGCTGTCCTCCAGTGCTCTGACTGACACTCTGTGTCTGTGTGTGTGTGTGTGTGTGTGTGTGTGTGTGTGTGTGCGTGTGTGTCAGCAGATGGACGCTACTCTTTACTGGGCCAGCCGCTGCAGTACAGTCTGTGTCCTCCTCCCATCATGCACAACCACAACCAGTCCTCCTACAGCTCCCATCAGGTACAGCCCTGTGTGTGTGTTTGTTAGGGATGGGTGTATCGATCTTTAAGTATCGATATATCTATACTGATGCGAGTATCGAAAGCATCCATACTCGAATAAAAAATATCGATACTAAGGTGTTTTATTTACCAGTGATTGTTTATTTAACAAAAAATGAATGCGTACAATATGCATTGAATTGGACGAATAAACTGTTAGCAAATAATTGTGTAGGATAGAAATATTTTCCTTCTCATCTGAACACGCGCAAATGTTGCAAGACAAAACCAATCAATCACAGAGCGTTCAGTCACTTCTGACAATGCATTCAAACAGGGCTGCGCTTCCCAAAAGTATCATAAGAAAGCATTGATGTTTTTGGGAACAGCAGTCCAGAACAATGCTGATCAGAGGACAGAAAAAAACAACAACATATGTTTGAGTTATTTCACAATAAACATTGAAATTGTAGCCTATAGTTTGTGCAGTTACATTTATTTAAACTGAACATTAAAAGTTCATATTGATCATGTTCTATTCTGTAATGTTAATATAAATCACATACTGGCAGAATAAAAAGGTTGCATTTTATGCATGCAACAGCCTATCACTGCAGTCCCTTATGAAAATCAACCATTGTTTTACTAAAGTGACCATAGTTCAGCTATATTTGTAGATTTCCATGGTTACCACTACAGTTAACATTTGTTAACCACGTGTAAACAAAAATATTAATATCAAGGCATATTAAATGTTAAAATGTGTTTCAAATATACAAGTTAAGTGGGTGTCATTACCCATTTTACTCTTAGTAATTTAATACATTTCATAATTTGAAAGTTCATTTAGAAGTATCGGTATCGATATTGACGATACTGGCCTTTAAAAGTATCGGTATCATATCGAAAACAAGATTAGTGGTATTGCCCATCCCTAGTGTGTGTGTGTGGGGAGACGTTTCTCCAAAAAAGCAGCTAGTTTCTAGTGTAAGTTTTTAGAGATCAATGCATTGACATTATTGACATCTTTTAGTAACTGCCAATTAACAAAACTGTGTCAGTTTCAAATCTACCCACAGTTTTGTCATGGATTTATATCTTTTTAGTGAATAATTTTATGCAAAAAAAAAAAAAGTGTTTTAAGATTAAAATAATTAGTTTACATCTTATCAATTGTTATTTTGTTACAAATTTAATATAAATTAAATTTTCATTAAATTATATTTTATAACATTATCATAAATTATAAAATATTATCAGCATAAAAATAAAAGTAAAGAGTAAAAAAAAAAAAAAAAATTCCCCTAAATCATGCTTATTTCTTGGTTTAAATCCCAGATTTTCACACATTATGTATCAGCATTGACATTTAAAGAAGCACACAGAACTCAGCTGGGCACTACTCACTGTTAAACACCATGTCAAGTACTTTAACATGCATGTACAATGTTTTAGCATAATTTTTTTCTTTTTTCCCTTATGCTTTATTTTACGGTTTCCTTAAAAAAATAAATAAATAAAAATACAGGATCAGACTAGTATTATTTTTTTTGGTAATATTCTTGTCACCAAGGTTATAAATTAAAAATTCTAAATGTTATTTTCATAAAGTGTGATATTAAGCAAACGAGAAGGAGAGGAATCATTTTCAAAGCACTACCTGTTTTTTTTAATTTTTTGTTTAGTTTTTTAAAAAGGAGTCATAGTTAATTCTATGTGCATAACATTGAGTGCGTGTACATGCACCCTCTTAATGCGATTATAATGAGATTTTGACAATATTGCGATTCATCTTTACCTCATGTAAATGCAATACCTCGATCTAATACGATCGCAGCAAGCATAATCGTATTAACATAGGTGGCGTACGCCGATTTTAATTGAAATATACAGGCATGTAAACACCTTAATCGCAGTATTGCCGCTCTGACCAAAGTGCGCATGCGCTTGTGACATACACGAATAACATGACACTAGGGGTGTGCGATATTGAAAAAAAATGATCTCGATATTTTTTTGGATTTTTTCGATAACGATAATTAGACTATATTTTGCCGAGTGTGTTATTGTGCTGATATCTGACTACCATGGACAGCTGCAGTTTTTGATATTATTCATATTCTGTGTGGTCTGTTCACATCATTGATAGAAATTAATCTTTTCATATAAGTTTAAATTGATTTTTACATTTTATGGGCAATTTTACTTTTAATAAAGCAATTTTTTTTCCTAAAAGTGTGCATCTTTTGAATCAAATTGTTGCATTTAATCAGTCATCCAGCATAAGACATTTAGACATTTAGTATCAACAAAATTAATCTTTGCAGAAGTTGCATCTGAATGCGTTTAGATGTATTTACACACTGTTTAATGCAGCTCAGAGGGACATGGAGTGCTTTAACCTGCAGTTACTAATGCATAATGTTTTGATATTTTAAACATAAAACATTGAATACTGATATTTGAAATTATTTAAAAATGAAAAGATACTTTGAATGTGAAATTAAAATCTCCAGCAGGTGGCAGCAAGTCACTGTTAACAAGTGAGTCATTGTGATTGAACCGAATCATTTAAACGATTGATTCATTCAGGAACGAAACAACATCGTCATGTTGCTCAGAGACGCTAAACAGTGCTGTAGCTGTTTGGAATTATCTTTTGTTGGCGAAATGGAGCAAAAAAATGGTGTCTAAAATGTAAGTTTCTTAATATTAACTTGTTTATTGAACTGTTGTATAAAATCAACATCACATTTGTAATCATGCTTATTTTTGAAGAAAAACGGCACTCTTCATGTGATTTTAACCATATGAAATATATATACACACACATCTTCTGCCCCCATATCTTGAATTTTGTGATCTTTCTTCATTCATTTTATTAGACTGAATCATGCAGTGTAAGAACACACTCTAAATGCGCACGCACACTAGTCTAGACTTCATCACGTAATGTAAGCGTGCACTCCGTAGGTGTTTTGTTTGGTTTTTGCAAAATACTCGATAATGTCAAATTTCACATCGTTAAAACAACAATTACGATATTATCGCAGACGATATACATCACACACCCCTACGTGACACGCACCTGTAATAATACGCAGATTAGAAACGATGGAGGGAAAAGCATCGCATTTCTGGGGAAAACACAGCTAGCTGTCACCAGTCTCTGTTCCTTACCCTCGTACAGAAACGGCGAGTAGAATGTGACGGCAAACAAATTCCATCACATTTCTATAGCGCTGAAAAAGCGTGGAATACAGCCATACAAAATCATTATGCATTAGATGTAAATAAATTAAAACAGCGGCCAGTAACACACCTGCTCTTTCTGAGTCCATTTGTGCTGTCCAGTGGGGTATGTGAATAATGGCAGTAAAGAATTAACCACAATTCTTAGCGAATAATGGAAATTGCATGTAAACGGGAGTAAGAGCTTTGCTCTTGACATGTAAACATCATAATGCGATTAAGTCCTTACTCTGATTATTGGAAATAATCACATTATTCGTGCATGTAAACGTAGTCATTGAGCTGCTGTGTGATCCTTCATTCCTCATGTATCTCCATCTCTCCGTCTGTAGTTGTTCACAGTGTGTCTGTGTGTTTCTCAGAGTCAGGTAATGATGAAGCACGGAGCGCGGGGGAAAAGACAGACGCTCAAATCTGCCTCTACAGACCTGGGAACTACTGACATGGGTAAGAGTCCAAACACAAGCTCCTGACCGGAGTCTTTCTGCTCATTTAAAGTCAGTGTGACGTGAAAATAGACCCTATTTACCATAAAAATGTCCCTGGTCTTCGTTTGCGGGATGATTTCTGCTTATGATTTCCATGCATGCAGGAAACACTAATCATCTAATCATATAAATAAAGTGTGTTGTGACCAGTGCTGGATTACATGTCATCTGGATTACATAATCAGATTCCAAAAATTAAGTACTCGTAGTTAGTGTATTGCATTTTTTTTAAATGCTCATATTCAGATTACAGTGACTTTTTTTTAATGGATTACATGATTACAAATTATTCATGCAGTGGCAGTAAATTATTCAGACTTTATTAATTCTCCCAAATTCTTTTTTTTATATTTGACATTTTCCTTAGGCAGGTAAACAAATGAAATATTTATATTTTTAGTGTTCAAGTATTAAAATAGTTTATTTTTATTTTACTTTTTATGATTTAATTAATCATTAGCTTCTTATCAACTCTCAAACCCACTACAGTTCTTATGTTAAGCCCAGTTTGGGAAACCCTGGTGTAATGTAATGTTTAATGCATTGTATGATGTTGATATAGAAAGAAATGAAATATATTTTATTTCTGTTCGCTTTTTTATATCAATATGGTTTGTTTAATTGTAAGTTAAATACAAGTTAGATAAAGTAATCTAAAAAGTAGTCAACAATACCTAATACGAGTAACCTAGATTACATTACTAACTACAGTTTGCATCATGTAATCTATAATCAGGAACTGACTACAATTTGTTGGTAATCTCGGAAAACATGCAAGAAAATAGGAGTGAACTACTTTTAACTCCGTCAACCGCATCCATGTTTACATAGAAAGTCATTTTGAATTTGAATTACTTTGACTTTTGAGATTTTTTTTTAAAGCATTTTCCTTGTAATATTTCTGAACATATAATACTGTATGTATGAGACAAGTGTGTACAAGATACACAAGATAAGACTAGTTTGTACAATTAGTTGTAGTTCATCTTTTCTGCAAAGATATTTAACAAGTGATTTACATCATGTTGACAACTTCATGTGTGCTGCACTTGGAATAGAATTGTATTTAACTCGAGGGTTAATAAAGAAAAAGTTACTTGAATCATGTTGTAGTTACATTTTCAAGTTAACTAGTCAAAAATTGTCTAAAAATCGAGAATCGGTCAAATGTTCTGAATTTTTTATTTTTTTTTGCCATATTGCCCAGCCCCACCCTCAGTAGACGTCATCGGCGGTGGTTTAAAAGGGATAGTTCACCCAAAAATGAAAATTAGCCCATGTTTTACTCACCCTCGAGGCATCCCAGGTGTATATGACGTTCTTCTTTCAGACAAATCCAATCAGAGTTATATTAAAAATGATCCTTGTTCTTCCAAACTTTATAATGGCAGTGAATGGGTGTTTTTTTCAACAGTCTAAAAGTAGTCAAATAAAGTGCATCCTTACATAATAAAACATGCCTCACACGGCTCCAGGGGAGAATAAAGGCCTCCTGTAGTGAAATATCCATATTTAAAATGTTATAAACACTTTTCTCTCACTTCCGCTAACTGTCGTAGACGGAAGCCGTTCCGGTCGGATGACGTACACTGTAAAAAAAATTCTGTGGTTGCCACAGAAAAACTGTAAACACATTTACGGCCAAAAACTGTAAATTTTACAGTATAAAACTGTAATTTACAAACAAGAAAATTTGAATGTAAACCAGTATATTCAACAACGCATACTACTATTAAAATCTGTTTTGTACATTTAACATACTGACAACCACCATAATAATGCAGGAGGTAAAAGAGAAAGTCACATGAAGAATCAAAGCTAGCTTCACCACAAGCAGAAGTATATATTAATATATAGAAGTATCATGCAAACACTAAACACCATCATGATAACACACATGATACTTAAATAATGCAATAAACTTTCATTAAACAACAGATGATGTTCAACAGAAGAAAGAAATTAAGGTTTGAACAGCTTGTGGGTTTGAAACAATGACAAAATGTTCATTTTTGGGTGAACTGTCCGTTTAAGTCAGACAGTTCACCGTGAGCAACTAATGCTTCTCTGCAAACTGTACATTCATCATTAGTTACAGGACAGACCCATTGATAACTTTCCCATTCAGCCCTACATCTGGAGAGCCTTGTGTTCAAAGGGCAGACTAAATGTTTTAAAAGTCGCTATGAAAACAAAGACGCCAAAATGCAATCACGCGCTTCTCTAATACCTCGTATGAAATGATTTCATTATAATTGCTATTAGTATTATAAACAGTGCAAAATACTTATTTGTTGATTCGACTATGTTGGCATTTGTAAAACACGGGACAAATCGCGTACCGTATTGATTTGATACGTATTGATAATTTTACCTTTAAATACGGGACGATTCCGTATTTTAAGGGACGGGTGGCAACCCTACACCTGATCCAGTTAATCAAGCTCTTCAGGATTACTAGAAACTTCCAAGCAGGTGTGAGTTGGAGCTAAACTCTGCAGAGCTGTGGCCCTCCAGGAATTGAGTTTGGGACCAATGCTTAACATTAGTGTCTGTGTGTCTCCCTCTAGTGGTGAGTCGGGTGCTGGAGGTGACCGACCTCCCTGAGGGCATTTCTCGTCCAGAGGCCGAGAAGCTCTTCCACCAGCTCTCGCTCTGCGGCGCCAAGATCCAGTGGCTGAAGGACCCCCAGTATCCCCGGGGCCCCGGCGGCGGACGGGGAGACGCTAACGACCCGGCTCACCTCTACACCGTGGTGGCCGTGTTCCCCAACACAATGGCGGCCCAGAGCGCCTCCTTCAAACTCAACAACTGCGGCGGGAGTTTGTTCAAACTGCGCGCCACCAAAAAGAACTATGACTTGCGCGTGTTTGAGCGAGCGAGCTCGCAGTGAGTCGGGAGAGAGAGAGAGGAAGTCGGAAGATGTCAAAGGGAAGAGATCATCCTGGTGTTCCTTAGGGATCTTTTTTATTGTTTTGTATCATTAACAGAAGAGCACATATGACACAGAAGCGTGTTGCGTTGTACGTGTATCGTATGACGCGCGCGCACACTCATAGACACAAGCGGACGTCTTAAAGGGACAGTTCAGATGAAAATGAAATTATTCAGTCACTTTCATGGCGTTCCAAACCTGTTTGACTTTCTTTCTTCTGTGGAACATGCGAGCAGATATTTTGAAGAATGTTGGTAACCAAGTATTTTCAGTTCCTATTGACTTCATTAAAATATTGACTTATGGAAGTCAGTGGGTACCAAATTTTTTTGATGACCAACGTTTGATTTCCAGCTGTTTTATGCTTTTATTGTGTGTGTTCTGCAGAAAAAAGAAATCCATACAGGTGTGGAACGACATGAAGGTAAGTGAATAATGACACTGTTTTCATTTTTGGGCAAGCTGTCTCTTTAAAGGGATAGTTTGCCCCGAAAATAAAATTGTCATCCTTTACTCTCATTCACGTCGTTCCAAACTTGTATGACTTAAGTTCTCCTCTGAAACATGAAAGAAGATATTTTGAAGAACGTTGGGAATCAAACCATCTTGGTTCCCATTGACTTCCATTCTGTTGGAAATACAATGGAGGTCAATGGGAACCGGAAATGTTTGTTTGCCAGTGTTTGTTTTATATGCTTCTTCAAAAGAAAGAAACGGTTACAGGTGTGCAACGACATGAAGGTGAGTAAATGATGACAGATTTTTCATATTTTTGGATGAACTGTCCCTTTAATGAAGATCTCGTCTTCGTTTACTCACCTTCATGTTTTTCCAAACCCGTTGGACTTTCTTTCTTCTGTGGAACATAAAAGCAGATATTTTGAAGAATGTTGGGAATCAAACAATCTTGGTTCCATTGACTTCTATTCTATGAAATACAGTGGAAGTCAATGGGAACCGGGAATGTTTGTTTGCCAGCATTCTTTATATCATGCTTTTTGCAACAGAAAGAAATGTTTACAGGTGTGCAACGACATGAATGTGAATAAATTGACACATTTTTCATTTTTAGACAACTAAAAAGATGGTTTACCCCAAAATTAAAGTTCTGTCATTGTTTACTCGCATTCATGTCGTTCTGAACCTGTAAGACATTTTTCTTCTGTGGAATATAGAAGATGATATTTTGAAGAATGTTGGGAATCAAACCAGTTCCCATTGGTTTGCATTACAGTATATGGAAATACAATGAAAGTCAATGGGAACCATTTTTTCACGTCATGCTGCTTTTGAAGAAAACAATGCATACATGTATGTAATGACATAAACAATGACATAATTTTTTGGGTGAACTATCCCATTAAATGAAGATCTTGTCTTTATTTATTCACCTTCATGTCGTTCCAAACCTGTTTGACGTTATTTAAGTGGTGCACAAACTGAAAATCGTTCTTTGAGAACTCTAGAAAATATATCGAGCTCTGAAAAAATCCAAAAAGATCCATATGACCAAAAGTTGGTGTTTGACATCATATAGTCGAGATGCTGTTTTCCAGTCCATATGACTCTCATAAAGCCTTCAGAAGACTCGAGAAGAATATAAACGCAACTCATGGTACTTTAATCTCATTTGTGGAGCTCGACAGCTTTATACGAGCAAATAAAGCTCAGATGTTCTTCCAAAGACAGAAGAAGCGAAGTCAAGCAGGTTTGGTGTGGAAACACTGAAAGAGTGGCTCGTTTAATCTGAACTGTGTCTTTAACTCTCCGTCGAAGCCTCGCCTCTCCACATGTTCATCCGTCTCTCTCTCTCTTCCTCTGGTGAGCTCTCTCTCTCTCTCTCTCTCTCATCATCTTCTCTCTCTCTCTCTCTCTCTCTCTCTCTTCCTCTGGTGAGCTCACTCTCTCTCTCTTCCTCTGGTGAGCTCTCTCTTTTCCTCTGGTTCTCTCTCTCTTCCTCTGGTGAGCTGTCTCTCTCTCTCTCTCTCTCTCTCTCTCTCTTTTCATCTGGTGAGCTCTCTCTCTCTCTCTCTCTCTCTTCCTCTGGTGAGCTCTCTCTCTCTCTCTTTCCTCTGGTGAGCTCTCTCTTCCTCTGGCTCTCTCTCTCTCTTACTCTGGCTCTCTCTCTCTCTCTCTCTCTCTCTCCTCTGGCTCTCTCTCTCTCTCTCTCTCTTCTCTCTCTCTCTGGCTCTCTCTCTCTCTCTCTCCCTCTGGTGAGCTCTCTCTCTCTCTCTCTCTCTCTCTCTCTCTCTCTCTCTCTCTCTCTCTCTCTCTCTCTCTCTCTCTCTCTCTCTCTCTCTCTCTCTCTCTCTCTCTCTTCCTCTGGCGAGCTCTCTCTCTCTCTCCTCTGGCTCTCTCTCTCTCTCTCTCTCTCTCTCTCTCTCATCTCTTCCTCTGGCGAGCTCTCTCTCGCTCTTCCTCTGGTGAGCTCTCTCTCTCTCTCTCTTCCTCTGGCTCTCTCTCTCTCTCTCTCTCTCTCTCACGTTGTTCACTTTGGATTTCTTCCTCTTTCACTTTCTAGCGTTTCTTGCTTTCTGTTTTGCCTTAACGCTGTTGTGGACTTCTGTATCGCGCTGTTTATTTTCTCTCTCTCTCTCTCTCTCAGATGAATCTTCTTTTCTCGGTTCAGTATATTTATATAAGTGATGTAAGGATTATAAGAAATAATCTATATATTCAGTGATTCTTTTCCCGTGGATAAGTTGAAGCTCTTTGCTCTCTCGCTCCTCTTCTTCTCCTCGTTGTGTTTGCGTTTTTCTGTGGACAGCTGTGCAGAAAGTATCTGAGGTATTTAAAAGTGCACAATGATTGCGAATGTCTACTGTAAATTCCATTTAATCTGTTATTTTTTGTTTGTTTTTAAAAATATAAAAGATAACTGAAAGATTCCTGCAGCGTTTGGGTTTGTGAGTTTGCGTCAGATCTGTGTGAATGTCAGCGTGTTAAATTCATTTCTTTATTCATGTTTTTCTTTTATATAACAGACATATGTGACCCTGGAGCACAAAACCAGTCATAAGGGTTTATGCATCATCTGAAAGCAGAATAAATAAGCATTGATGTATGGTTTGTTATGATAGGACAATATTTGTCTGAGATACAACTATTTGAAAATCTGGAATCTGAGGGTGCAAAAAAATCTAAATATTGAGAAAATCACCTTTAAAGTTGTTCAAATGAAGTTCTTAGCAATGCATATTACTAATCAAAAATTAAGTTTTGATATATTTATGGTAGGAAATTTACAAAATATCTTCATGGAACATGATCTTAATATCCTAATGATTTTTGGCATAAAAGAAAAATGTATAATTTTGACCCATACAATGTATTGTTGGCTATTGCTACAAATATACCTGTGTTACTTATGACTGCTTTTGTGCTGCAGGGACACATATATGGAATAATTAACAGAATATTTAAGCACATTATGCATTAGTTGCTTGTAGTTTTACCAGGCTGTTACAATAACGCAGTTCCACCATGATGCACATGCAAAAACAAACAAACGTGGCATTACCACAGCAGTTTTGTAACTTGATGATGATGTGATGATCATGGTTCACAGTCAGCTGTACAAGTGTCTCTGTAGTTCAGACTCAGACAGGTGCAGCTAAATTCAGATCTGCTGCTGTGTGTGCTCTATAACCAGCATCAGATCCACACTGAAGATCTGAAACCAAGAGTCCTGCTGTGAGAAGATAAGAGATCTTCACCGCTTCAGCTTCATACAGAAGAACTCTGAGCCAGCATCAGATCCACACTGAAGATCTGAACCCAAGAGTCCTGCTGTGAGAAGATGAGAGATCTTCACCGCTTCAGCTTCATACAGAAGAACTCTGAGCCAGCATCAGATCCACACTGAAGATCTGAAACCAAGAGTCCTGCTGTGAGAAGATAAGAGATCTTCACCGCTTCAGCTTCATACAGAAGAACTCTGAGCCAGCATCAGATCCACACTGAAGATCTGAAACCAAGAGTCCTGCTGTGAGAAGATAAGAGATCTTCACCGCTTCAGCTTCATACAGAAGAACTCTGAGCCAGCATCAGATCCACACTGAAGATCTGAACCCAAGAGTCCTGCTGTGAGAAGATGAGAGATCTTCACCGCTTCAGCTTCATACAGAAGAACTCTGAGCCAGCATCAGATCCACACGCCACAATCAACCATTCGCTCTCAGACCGAAGGGGATTAAAGAAAGAGAGTTCCAGGTAGAAATGTCTTTCACCTCGCTGAAGTCTGTTTTATTTTGTCTTCATTAACTGAGAACAAGGATAGATATGGAAGCCCGTTTCCGCCACAGTTGAGAAAAAAATATGATTGTGTAAGTCATAATAATGAGAAACTTTCTCATAATTATGACATAGTATCTCGTTATATTGAGAAACTTTCTCGTAATAATGACTTAATCCACGCATGCGCAACGCAACATGACGGCACGCTAGCGTCATCTGTTGGTCAAAACCATGCAGGAACACCGCAAACATTGCTTTGTTCTGTAATCTAAAGTTACAGAACAGATGAACCATTTCAGATCAATTATTTTGACTAATGGCTTTAATTTCTTCATAAAATGCGTGTGATTTTTTTGTTGGAATATATTCCTGTATATCTGTTTGAAGCCATGAACTATTGTCTGGCAGAGTAACTTGTTGGTAAGTGCTACAAATTAACAAGACTACATGCTGATAATTCATCTGAAATCATTATTTAATGACAGATTGTACACTTTAGATTACAGAACAGAGCAATGTTTGCGGTGAATCAATAACTATAAAGTTCAGGCGCTCTGGCTCCTGGTAAACAATGGACTATGGTGGCTGGTGTCTCCATTTTCACATTCCATACAATAGAATCACCAATAACTAGAGCACTTTCACCAGGTTTCTCAGTGGGTTCGTCACTGAGTGGGGGAACCTGTTTGATGTTCTGATCGGAACGGAAGAGCGGTGTTTTGACCCGTGACTAGGCCGCCTCACAGTTACCCAGTTGCCCTGCTGCATGGGCTCTAATACCGGAACCGAACAATGTACAGGAGTCCCTGAGCTAGTCGCATCCAAAGCAGTATCTACAGCCCTCACATTCTTACTGTCCTCAACTAAAGTTTGGATGCGTGTCTCTAGTTCTAAAACCTTCTCTGTCAGCCTAACTATTTCCCTGCATTTATCACATGTGAATCCCTCGCTGCTGACAGAGAGAGATAAACTGTACATGTGGCAAACAGTGCAAATAACAATAGCAGGAGAAGCCATTACTCACCGTGATTGATGAATGATACCAACTTAACTTACCACTTACCACTGTTGTTTGATGAACTCGTGAAAAACGGAGCGAGAGAGAAATGAAACGGAGTGAGAAAAAAGAAAACAGTAATAGATGCGAGTAGAAACACTTATGACAAGCTAACCGGCTAACAAATGCTAACGCACTGCACTCGCGGTTTTAGATTAAAAGCGAACGACCAAATTAGTCTGATTAGTTTGATAGATAATATGAGAAATATGGTGGGAATTAAGTTATATTTTACCACGTAAACAACAGAGAGTGAAAGTAAAATAGAGATTCAACAGAAAAGCGAAGCTACACGGAGCTATAATCGCAAACCTCTCAGCAGCACGACAGACAGAAGCAATCGAATTAGTCACAGTGCAGAGGAATGAATGATGGAGGCTGCACTGCCAATAATAGCCTATAACTTTAAAGAAATACTAAATTAACTAAATAAATACAAGTGCAACACTTTTGCAGTCACCGTAAATCAAAATAATTGGCCTTTTTTGAGCAAATATATCAGAGCCTGTGAAAAGTTCTACTTGACCCCCCCCCCCCCATATATATATATATATATTATATATATATATATATATATATATATTATATATATATATATATTTAGATTAAAAAATAACTTAAATGGGACCCCCTTCCTTTATATTTAGGAAGCTGGTCCATTTCAAGTCTGCTGTGAAAAAAACTAAACATATTCAGCAGAGTCCTGGGATAGAAAGAAAAATAGAATAGACTGATAATACTTTGTGAGCATCTGTGCACAGGTTTGACTCCCCAAACTGCCCACAATTCTTCCTCCTATTGTGCCAGGGTCCTGAAATATACTCTTCTATCAGGATATGCATCCAATGCTATATTTGTAGGGTCAGGGGTTAGGATGTGACGTGATCTGATTGCTGCATTAAATAATAGTTTTAATTCACTCAAATCTTTAAGCTGTATCAATATAAAGTTTTCAGGCACTGGATGCTATTGTATAAAATCAAACTTGCATTCTGTACAGTATTCGACAATTTATTCTGTAGCTGATACGATAGCCCCCATACATACAAAAACAATACTAACAAGTTTACATGTTTGCTGTAAATGTATTTCAAATTATGTATATTAAGAAAACAATACACAAAATACAGTCATAATACAACACATGAATAAAATGATTTTACATGGCACAACAGAGGCAAACAATTAGAGTGAAAACTATGTTGATTTTTCACTAGTCACCTTTTACATTTATCAGATTTAAAAGTCATTCAGCCATCCTGGTAATATCAGTATACCGTATATAAAAAAAAAGGTTTTCAAACTGTTAGTTAGACAAGAAAAGTAAAACTTTCATTTTAGAGTATTTTTCTTGCTCATTCTTTAAAGAAAATTTGCATTTGGAACTTGCGGAGCACTTTCTTGCGGCGAGACCTGTAAATGAAAATAAATATATATTTTAATTTTAAGCTGTCATGGTTTAATTATCTACCAATTCATTACTGAATCTGTGTAGAACTTGCTTTAAAGCTCTCATGAGATGCAAAGGAATGTGACCAGTTAGTATTGTAGAATAACAGGAGCTTACTGAACACCCATCTCCTGCTGGAGAAAAAATATAAAAATAAATAAAAAATTGTACAAATACCCATTATTTTTACCTTCACTCATCAAATGATTAAAAAACTTCTCTCTATTATCTTACCCTTAGTGGTGATCCTTCCTTGTATTGTGGGTGTAGTTGGGATCAAGTTTGCTGTACTTGTATAATACTCAAAAGGTTCTTTGGAAGGTTCCTTTGACCAATTTTTTCTACCATCCAATATCGCCATTACTTTCTTAGCCCAACTGGAATCTGGATCTGAACAAATAATTTTATTCTTCCTGGTGTGAAACCTGTGCATGGGGGAAAAACACTGCTTTCATCATTTAATTACATTTACATTTATGCATTTATCAGACGCTTTTATCCAAAGTGACTTACAGTGCATTCAGGCTATACATGTTTTATCAGTATGTGTGTTCCCTGGGAATTGAACCCATGACCTTTTGCGCTGCTAACGCAATGCTCTACCACTGAGCCACAGGAACACAATTATCTAACATTTATTGCTGAATATGTCTAAAAATGTATACTGTGTGTATTTATATCGATTATAAAAACCTTGAACTTGCCTTACAGCCCTAATACGACATATCGACACATCTTGTATGGAATAATCCAAAATGTTTCCAAATTGTATTCTGGTGTTTGACACAGTAAGACAGCATGCTTGAGGTGCACCACCTATTGGAAAAGAACACCGGCAATTGTATGCAGGTGAGTAAACATTGCATTCACAAGAGATGCACATACGTACATGTACACTCTCTCATTAAGCTATCAGCTCAACTTCTCAAGTAAGAGTTGCTGAGAACAGAACACAATGTTTCTCTGAATAGCTAAAGAATTCTCACCTGATACCTCAACACGCATCCACACCATAGAGAAAAGAATAGCAGTAAACGGAGTGAACTTCATCTCGTTCTGTTTCACACTTCTAACGGTGGAAGTCTTGGCTGGGGTGAAGGTTCTATGTTGAGGAAGGTCTTTTGGGTCTTCTGGTCTGGCACCTGAAATGCACAAAAAAAAAGAAAGAAAAGAAAATAATTGAGAGAGAGAGAGATCACTACTCATCTCATTGAGTAACTGATTTTCTTTTATTATGCAGTGTTAAACAACATACTGTATACAGAAAGACTTCCTCTTTCTCTTTGTCAGCCATCAAATAAATGATGGACCGTACGTTGCTCCAAGTGAATATGTTTATACAGTGGCATGCAAAAGTTTGGGAACCCCTTGTAGAATCTGTGAAAATGTGAATAATTTTAACAAAATCAGAGAGATCATACAAAATGCATGTTATTTTTTATTTAGTACTGTCCTGAGTAAGATATTTTACATAAAATATGTTTACATATAGTCCACAAGACAAAAAATAGCTGAAATTATTCAAATAACCCCCTTCAAAAGTTTGGGAACCCTTGGTTGTTAATACTGTGTGAGGTTACCTGGATGATCCACGACTGTTCTTTTGTTTTGTGTTGGTTGTTCATGAGTCCCTTGTTTGTTCTGAACAGTTAAACTGAGCACTGTTCTTCAGACAAATCCTCCACGTTCTGTAGATTCTGCAGTTTTCCAGCATTTTTGCATATTTGAACCCTTTCCAGCAGTGACTGTATGATTTTGAGATCCATCTTTTCACACTGAGGACAATTGATGGACTCAAACACAACTATTAAAAAAGGTTCAAACATTCACTGATGCTCCAGAAGGAAACACGATGCATTAAGAGCCGGGGGGTGAAAACTTTTTGAATTTGAAGATCAAGGTAAATTGTACTTAATTTGTCTTCCGGGAAACATGCAAGTATCTTCTGTTGCTTCCGAAGGGCAGTAATAAATGGAAAAAAATATATATTTCAACAAAAGAAAAAAGTTGGAAATCTTCATCCTGTTCAAAAGTTTTCAACAGCCAGCTCTTAATGCATCGTGTTTCCTTCTGGACTCAGTGAATGTTTGACCTTTTTTAATAGTTGTGTTTGAGTCCATCAATTGTCCTCAGTGTGAAAAGATGGATCTCAAAATCATACAGTCACTGCTGGAAAGGGTTCAAATATGCAAAAATGCTGGAAAACTGCAGAATCTAAGAACGTGGAGGATTTGTCTGAAGAACAGTGCTCATTAACTGTAAGAACAAACAAGGGACTCTGAACAACCAACACAAAACAAAAGAACAGTCGTGGATCACAGGTAACCACACACAGTATTAAGAACCATCCCAAACTTTTGAAGGGGGTTATTTGAATAATTTCAGCTTTTTTTTGTCTTGTGGACTATTGTAAACATATTTTATGTAAAATATCTTACCGGACAGTACTAAATAAAAAATAACATGCATTTTGTATCTCTCTTATTTTGTTAAAATTATTCAATTTTCACAGATTCTACAAGGGGTTCCCAAACTTTCGCATGCCACTGTATGTGCCATGTGTTACCAAAAATGCAAACAAGAGCAATAATCAAGAGTTCTACTCAAATTAAAATGTTTGCATGATGGTCAACCTCTTTACTACCGTTTACATGCAATTTTCTATTAACACTATTTTATTTTTTTATTATGAGTTGTGGTGTGTACAATTTTTTCACTTGTACCCCGATGCACCAAATAAACAAATAAATAAAAACGTTAACAATTATAATCTTAACACTCCATCTTACTTTAATTATGTTAACCGTTATAATCATAATCACAAGATATACTGTTTACATTAGCTAAAGTTTAATCGCAGTATTGCCCTGAATCACATTAAAGTCACATTATGAGAGTGCATATAAACGGAGTGGATATGAGTTCAGGAACACCTTAAGAGCGCATGTCTTAAAAAAAAAATGAAAGTGAAAGAACAAAGGTGCAGATTTTAAGCACAAATTTTGAGCAAAACTGTCAGTTGTTTTAGCAAAGTACCTGCAATAACCGAACTTCATTTTTGCTTCACGTGATTTGTGGCACTAAACGTTGATAAGACATGAAGTTCATAGTTTTGTGCGTGTGCAGGCCTACATGTATTCGCTCCAGATAGGCTATTTCGATCGGATTGTTATTTAGAATTGCACGTCACTACATGATGTTGGTGTCAGAATAAAGATTAAGTTGTCTGATTAGCCTACCTGTAAAGCCGTAGTACGATGAATCAATAACTATAAAGTTCAGGATTCGAATTCCATGAATAATAGGTTATACGCCACAGTCACAATGGCTAGGGAGAAAAGAAACAAGGAATGGCTGAAATCCAATGATCATGTCACAACCTGTCTACATTCATCTGGGGTGGTATGTAGGCTACTGTAGCCTAAGTGTGCCAAAACTGTAAGAATTACATAATTTTACTTTATCCCTAAACTTAAGAATCAGTGTGATTCATAAAGGTTTATTGTATTATACTATACTTAGGCTTAGTCTCAGCTCCTTGATTTGAGAGCTGGAGAGGTATCCTGTATAATTGTTGGCTTTTCCAAATTTACTCTAATATACTTTTATATGTTGAATTCAGGCCACTTTTTGTTAAACTTGTAATTCTGAGGTCATGCACTCCAGACAAATGATGATAACAAAACAATAATAACAAAATATTTAAATAATTTACTTTAGTGTAATAGTAAATGCAAGATGTTGTATAATGTAAGAAATAGCATGCTGTCTGTATAACATTACTATTTTTCACAAACAACTATGCATCATTAAGGGGCGCCTGCAGGATTTCTTCCGAGGGTACGCACAGAGTTTTTTTTTTGTGTGTGTGTGTATGTAATGGTAGAGTGATTATATTTAGTTTCGTTTTTTATAAAGTTCATTTATAAAAACGTTTGGAGCACTTTTTGTATGTAAAATTTATTTTTATTATTATTTTTTTTTTTAAGTAATGACCAAGCGGCCAGCGACAGACAGTGAGCTGATCATAGCCTGTGTTTTATTAGTCTCAGCCTCAGACGTCACGCCCACATTGGCTAAACGTCTGATGCATATGGCACACTTATCTGGAAACACTTCAGGAGTTTCGAAGTCGTCGTCGGATTGGTTGAATTATACAGGATTTCCGTGAGACGTGTGTGTCGTGTTCTTTAACGTTCTGCCTGGAAACAAAGATGCTGTGGCGCCAAACCCGGTGTAGAGGTCTTCACGGAGGACCCGAGACCCGAGGACCCGGGACCCGTACGGGTTCGGGTCTATATTTTAAATGGTCAGTCGGGTCCGGGTCGGGTCCCAGTCTATTACTTCGGGTCCCGGGTCTGTTTAACATTGTGTGTAATACCCGAGTCGATCGGAGAACACCGCACCCGCCAGTGATCAGTGTCAGTCAGCAGCATGCGTGTGTTTTGTAACTTGCAGTTTGTAAAATTAGGATGAGAAAAGTGTGAGCGGGAAATAAGGTGAAAAAAAAAAAAAACACGCGTTACCTCAGCCGCCAGAAGAGTGCAGGCGGAGTTAATATTAGTACTGCAAACGGACGGTGATCATGGATTTCTTCATGAGTGATGTGAAAAAAAAGCTGAAACAAAACTGAAGAGACGCACCTGTTATTGAACACGCACGCAGTAACGAACTTCTAATTCTGTGCGTTTTTTGCTAAAAAAAATAATTGCTCCGAGTCTTTATTACTACCAACAAAAAATATCGTTATTGTAGTTCAAAAGGTAAACGTACAGTCGAAGTTGACTCGAGATGAAAAAAAAACTGCAAAGTTGCATTAGTCATCCGTCTCCGTGACCGTGTACTTTTGAAGCTGGAATAATGAGTGGATTAAGAAGGCTGTTTCAGACGGCAAGAGAGAGGAACAGCCTAACATGGATGGACATTTATTGGCAAGGAGGATTGTATGCATCGCAGTCAGGGAGAGGGCTACTGACAGTAGTTAAGGCAAAAAGTTTTTTTTTTCGCAACATATTGACTTAATAGCATTTGCTGTGCAATATGTGCCGATCGGGACGGGTGCAGTCGGGTCTGTGTCTTCCCAGCCGGGTTCGGGTCCAACTTTCGAATAATGGTCGGGTCCGCGTCGGGTCCGGGTAGTACATTTAAGGCATTTCTCGGGTCTACACGGGTTCGGGTCCCACTTTCAAATAAAATACGGGTCCGGGTCGGTTCCGCGCAACACATTTACGGGTCTCTTCGGGTTCGGGTACGAATTTTTGGACCCGTGAAGACCTCTAACCCGGTGTGTCTCACTCGTCCTTAAAAGTGAAGCTGCGGGCTCTTTGATCGCCCCCTGGTGGCTGGCTGCAGTACAGGTCATAAACCCCGCCCTCTCCATGTAAACGAATGGGACTTCAGTCAAAATAAAAAAATAAATTACACTTCCAATACAATTTTCCGAAATATGGTTTTGGTCATTTAAGGTTGTTGTTATCACGCTGATATATGTTCAATTGCTCGTTTTTGTGATAAGTTTGATTTTAGCTAGTAATTTGATGCTATAAAAACGGGGCGTGTCGTTATGGTTTCAAATTACTAGATTGTAAAGAGCTTTGGGTGTACAACAATACACGATAAAGCGCTATATAAATGCTTCATTCATTCATTCATTCATGGGTGATTGGGTCTGCCGGAGTTTGGGCGGGAGTTTGATTTCGCGGCTCCACCTCACGACACTACTGCGCAGACTCGGGCTCCAAATGACGTAATTTACTCAAGATGGCAGCGGCCATACTGAGATGTATTCACTTCACTTTTCTATAGTGGAAGGAAGCGGAGACGCGTCGTCCATCTTTTTTTACAGTCTATGCGCCAAACCCCCTCGTGAAAGAAGAAAGCCGTCGTGTTTACAACTGACGACGAGCACTTGTCAGGATCAACTAAACGCTGAATTTTCAAAAGTATGTGAAAATTGTAAAGTTCGCTGTATAGAATCTTTAAAATATGTCCGAGAGTTTTACACACCGGTCTGTTATTGTGGCGACATTTCCACGCCCCTAAACATGATGTGAAACAAAACGAAAAGTGATTGGTTGCTTTTTCTGTCAATCATATGGCCTCTTGGATTCGCCTTGGCCATCCAAAGTGGCCAAAGTTCCCAGACAGTCTGAAGGTCTGGCTATGCGAGACTAATGTTTGATCAATTTAGCCTTCTCAAATCATCGTGACTTGCCTAAAATAAAATCTATAGATATAAACGGTTCAAGCATATCACAATGTTAGTTTAAATGTTTGGACTATATAAATGTGCGCTAGGTGCATATCAAATCGTTTGTGTGAAGAGTGGAAGCTGAAGCACTTTGCAGGACATGGAGGCACCAGAGCAGTCACTTGCATTTTTTTCTTGATAGTAGAAACAACTTAAAATACGCCATCATTTTTGCTCATAAAGGTAAGAGTAATACATCATTCGGAACTGTAAAGGGTCTACTTTTATTTGTGTGCATTCACAATATCAATAATACCTTGTGCTTTTATAAAATAAATAGGAAAACAGAGGATGGCTTGCCTTCTCGTCTTGAACAGGAGCGCTTCACAATGATGAACCGAAATATGATAAATATATCTATAGAAAGCTTTAAATTACTACTTTTAAAACGAAATAATTCAAATCGAAAACAAAAACTTTTTCATTATGTAATCAGTAAAGATGCATTTCTTTCTAAAGACACATCCAATGAGGAGATGCGATACATTTTTCATCACTGTCTAAAATATAAAAACAAGGAAAAGCCTAAAACAGGCCCGATTGTATTTTTTTTTCCTGATTTTTATAGTGCTCTGCTCTGAATACTTTAACATTTTAAGGATTTTCTGCAACGCAATTTTGTCTGATATGTGAATTATTTATTAGCCTATTTTTTAATCCATGCAGCAAATGCTTTAAACACAGCTTTAACAAGTACTTTATTGCATTCCAGATGATTTTAAATACATTTTCACTATAAATTTTACGGGTAGCTTGAATGTAAAACATTGTCATGAATTCGTTGTATTCCCATTTGTAAAATAGGCTACAAATGAATTGTTGTAGTCTAACCCGATCTCATGAAAGTGCGTTTAGCACGATTTTCTGTTTCTATTTGGCATAATGTTTAGAAGCAGAAATGGACTTTGGCATGCAAAAGACTGATACATTCATTCTTACAGCCTGCAGGCGCCGCCGGTTACCAGCTAACATAAACATTAAAGACTTGTAAAATAATTTTAACTCAAAACTCCTTTCAGATGCAGCTAGTGTTTGAAATAACTTCTGTTTGAGATCCGAAGTAGATTATGATCAACAAAGCAGAAATATGCGATGCAAAAGACTACCATGCATTACCATGTTAAAATACGACCGCTTGAAAAAAATCAGACAAGTGATGTATTTATTTATTTACGTATTTTATCTGTCAATAAGTCTCCTATCTTTATACCCGATGTTCATATATAGCTCCGCGTATGTCATAAATCATTAAGCTAGTTTTTGTTCGGGAGCTCCCTCTGTTTTTCTGACTGAAAATATAACAATGTAGGCATATTGCGACTAGAGAGAGTGCTAAAGCTACTCATGGTCGTATTTTTGATGGAAAATGGTAAGAAATTATCATTCTTTCTAAATGTGATGTAGACCTAAACTGTCTGTGACTACAAATAAACAGAAACAGATGCGACTGAATAATTATGTGCGTCTTTCTTTTGTGAAATATGGTAAATACCACTTTATTTCTGTGTGACTAATTATCAATCCTGACACAAACTAATTAATCAACACTTATTATTGTAAAAGGCTTTGGTTTTAAATCTTTACAAAAACAACAAAACATGCAAACAAACGTCTGGTTTTATCACGTTCTGGCTCGCACTGGCCCAACAGTGGAAAAGACCTGAAAAACACGTAGCCTCTTCGCTATTTTTATTTTATTTTTTATTGCAAAAACACAAATACAATAAGGCAATGCAAGATCATAAGACGATCTTTGAGAACAGAGCACCAATCAAAATGAAAGAGAAAAAACAAGAGAAAAAACAAATAAATAGAATTAATTACACCATAGGGTCTTCTAATAGTTACAATTTCTGCAATATACTAAACAGTTTTCTTCCAGTTTTACATTTTAGCAATCTTACAGACTTACAGTGCATCCAAAATTCCTTTTGAAAAACAGAAAACAATGGCTTTGTTTTAAGGCACTTACATTTATGAATATAAAATTTGCCCAAAATGAGAATAATATTCAGTGTAAATTGAGTAATACATATTCCATTTAATAAACCAAAAATTATATCATTTTTAGAAAATTCTGAAGACAGCTTGAATGAAACTTTAAGCCACTCAAATGTCTCATACCAAAAGGCTCTACTGAATGAACAGTCAAAGAATAAATGTACAATTATTGTGATCAATATTAAATCTATATCTAAGAAACTCTAAAGATGGATAGATATCATTAAAAAATGTAAAGTGTACTTCCTTGGCTTTGAGGGGTATAGGAAAGGAGAGATACATGGTTCTTAATTTAAAAATAAAACTCTTGGGAAAAAATTTGAGTCATGTTATTTCAACTAGCTTGATTTGGAAATTAATCTTTGGTCAATAAAGTTCTTATCAATTTATTTGGCAGGCTACACCTACTAAAATCTTGCCCATTTATTATTAAATCCGGTAAATGAAGAGCTTCAGTTACACTGGGCACTGTATTACTAACCAGCAGTACAAAGGCCTTTGGAATACAGTTCAACACCTTATTAAATTGCTTGTAATCACAATGAATATTATATTTTCCACAAAAAGTACTGTGATCCATAAAATAACCATCTTTTCCTAGCAGGTGAACAACAGACCAAACACCTCTCTCCCACCAATCTCTAATAAAGAGTGACTTATTTCTAAATAAAATGTACCTATTATTCCACATTGGTGAATTATGCAGGGAAATATTATGTTTATAAATCAACTTCCAATATAAAAGAACCTGCTTATGAAATTCTGACAATTTTGAGAGGAAGTTTTTGTATTGAGAAATCACAGCATAATAAGAATTCTATTCCACCAACAGTTTTAAAGATGTTTCTAGGAGCACAGAACCAGAAACTGTTCTCATTTATTAGAATTTTTTTAAGCCAATTAGCCTCTTCGCTAATTAGCACACAAAATACCATTGGTGTACTACTTCCGCCGCCTCACCGGAAGTTTTACCCACATTCTTTTTTACAGTAGCGCCCCCCGGAAACTTGTGGATAAAGCATTTAACCTTAATAAATAATATAGTTAACCTTAGTTAATAATAATTTCAACATATAAGTCATTATTTGTTAATATGAACCTGAGCCAACATTAACTAACAATGAACAACTGTATAATTATATTATCTAACTAGTGCCATCAAATGATTAATCGTGATTAATCGCATCCAAAATAAAAGTTTTTGTTTACATAATATGTGTACTGTGTTTATTTATTATGTATATATAAATACACACACATGCATGTATATATTTCAGAAAAATATGTTGTTTATATATTAAATATATTTATCTATAATATAAATTATATGAATATAAATATAGATGTAAATATTTTCAAAATATATACTGTATGTGTGTGTATTTATATATATACATAATAAATATACACAGAACACACAAATATTATGCAAACTTTTATTTAGTATGTGATTAATTGTTTGACAGCACTATAACTAATGTTGCCAAACATTAATAAATACTGTAACAAATGTACTGCTGCTCATTGTTAGTTAATGATAGTCAATGCATTAAATAAAGGGCCATGTTGAAAAATGTTACTATTTCTCTTTATATTTTAATAAACAATGTTGGAATATTTGAATTACTGGTATATTTGAGAGCAAAATGTTTGTACACGTGCTCTTTAATTGGTGAACAAGAACATTTTCACGCCAGTTTTTAACTTTATAAATTCAGCTTTTTCCTCACATTTGCCACAGTATGAAATCCATGTAATTTAGGATCAAATAGGATCATATTCTGTCCCTGGAGCACAAAAGCAGTCATAAGTAACACAGGTATATTTGTAGCAATAGCCAACAATACATTGTATGGGTCAAAATTATACATTTTTCTTTTATGCCAAAAATCATTAGGATATTAAGATCATGTTCCATGAAGATATTTTGTATATTTCCTATCATAAATATATCAAAACTTAATTTCTGATTAGTAATATGCATTGCTAAGAACTTCATTTGAACAACTTTAAAGATGATTTTCTCAATATTTAGATTTTTTTGCACCCTCAGATTCCAGATTTTCAAATATTGTCCTATCATAACAAACCATACATCAATGAAAAGATTATTTATTCAGCGTTCATAAAATGGACCCTTATGACTGGTTTTGTGCTCCAGGGTCACATATATAACTGTAAAAACAGAACTGTTTTATGGTTTTAGATGTTAACAGTGGCTCATGTCTGTGGTTTGTTCTCAGCTCCCTCTTCTGGTGGATCAGAGACCTGCAGGCGTCCGCTGTGAGGATGATGATGATGATCCAGTATGACTCTGCTCTTCCTCACTCTCTCTCTTTCAGGATTCCTGCTGTCACTCAAATACAGAGAAGTTTAACGTGTTCTTCAGTCTTGAATAAATCCTGATCATCTGCTGAAGTGAGTCACTGAGCTGATAATGTCACTGCATTATAACTCCTTCCTATGAGACACAAATCCATAATCATATCTCTATCATGAATGTTACAGATGTGTGAAGCACCTCCAGCCTTAGATTCACTATCTATCTATTTCCAGAACTGTCTCTACTTTTAGATGAGTTATTTCCACACGCTGGAGATTCATGAGATTCAGTCCATCAGGAGCTTTTTTTGTGCAGAAATAAGCAGTTTTAACAGTTTTAAGTCAAGTCACCTTTATTCATATAGCGCTTTTTACAATACATATTGTGTCAAAGCATCTTTACAGTATTAAACAGAGAAATAGTGTCGTTCTCCTCTGGTCAGATGAAACCAGCAGTTTAATTCTAGGTATTTAACATCAACTAATAAACCTAAAGTGATGCATGTTTGTCAGTCAAACATCACTGAAACATGAGAACTGAATGTGTTTTAAATACACAATAATCAAGTTTATATTTTTATCATCAATAAATCCGATCAGTTTCAGTTTCATACATTTGAACTAATTGAATATGACTTGTTCCACAGATATAGACAGAGAATGTTATGACAAAGTAATATGTCAAAGTTATGAACAAATGTTATTCCAGTAACTTTAATAGAACATTTATTCAAAGTTACCTGGTCACAAAAATGCTATGTTTTTCATGGACTTTTAAAATATTACTATTTGTTTCAGAATGTTCAGAGAACATTCAAAAGTAACATTCTCATAATGTTTGCAAAATGATGAAATGGAATGTTCCCTTAATGTTCATATAGGGGGAAGTCAGCTAAAATGGGCCACGTTTTGATAAATGACTTATAATACCATCAAAAAAGCTATGCATGAGATCTAATGATATTCTTATAAATTAGCATGGGTCTCTTAAATATATTTATATTTTTTAAAATGTGAAAAAGTATAAAAGTTTTAAAATGATGAGAGTTAGAGTATCAGCAGGTACCTTCTTGAGCCACGGCACAACATTCAGGTAAAATGGGTCAATATAAAACAGGTCATTTCAGCTTAAATAGTTTCATTTTTAACAGTAAATTGACACTATTGTCTTTAGTGTGAGTTAAATAGAAATAGAAATAGAAACAATGCAATAAAACAATGAACTGATCATGTTGTATGTGTTTCTGTGCATTTGGTGTCTTTTGTGTGCATGTATGCGTGTATTTTTTTAAAGACTGTTAAGAGTTTGTATGGATGCATATTTAGGCCTATAAACCTATTTTCACCCTCAATTTCTGTGTAAAAGTGTGTGTGTGTGCAGCCCATTTTAGCTGAAAATTGTGGCCCATTTTAACTTAACCAGCCATTTCTACCTAAAATGACCTTTATCACAAAAATCTGTTTCTTTTATAAATTAAACGAAAGAGCATGTCAAAACATTGTTCATAAACCTTTGCTTTGTTGGTAAGCTTACTTATAATTGCTTTAGTACCCTTATTAGTGATTAATGACATGTTCTATGTCAGGCTCATTTACCTTCCCATTTCTCTGACGAGCTTCATATAACACTCTGCCCTGCCCGCCTTCAACTCAAGACCAATAACAATTATTGTTACATGTCAACAAGTGTTGAAGCAACAATGCAATATCAGTTATTGTGATTTTCTGTAAACATTTAAAGAGATATGATGCTACAACCTTATTTGGCCCATTTTACCTGACAGCCCATTTTAGCTGACTTCACCCTACCCAAGAAAACAAATGTTTTTAAAACAATTTTAAAAAGATGGACATTGTGAACGTTCAGACAACATTCAGAAATAACACTGGCAACACTTTACTTAAAATCTTTGTATAATGCATTATAAATGTATACACCATGTACGTTGTAAAGCATTATATATTTTCATAAATAATTCTAACCAAAGTTAAAATGCAAAAGATTTGTTTGTCATTAATGCATTTTAATGCATTATTCTTTCTTAAGGTATTATAGCTGTTGTTACAATTATTCATGAGATCATACAGTGCATTATACGGCACAATTAATGCATTAAAACTACTTTTATAATGCATTATATATAAAGCCTTTAAGAAATGTGTTTCCATAACATTTTCATAACTTAACAATTTTTGTTTATATTTTACATGTATATGCTTTTTAGTTGAATAAATGTAATTGTTTTCATAAAGAACAAATCGCCAATTCTAACCAATCTGAATAAATGCATTTGGAAAATACAATTATTTGAACTAAATCAATTAGATGCAATTATTTAATAATAAACTATGCCATATTATTTTTTTTTTTTGGCAGAAATCTGACTCGTTTCATTCATATGATTGACAAATATGCGTAATATATATATTAGTTTGTTTAGATTAAAACTGTGCAATCCAAATGCATAGAAATGCAAGGTTTATTTTTAGTGAAAAGAGATATATGAGATCAGCGTTATCTGAGTGTAGTGTTGACATGAATTATGTTCACGTTGCTCATTCATGTTGATATTGTACTTGTTTAAAGTGTCGTGTCATGCACTAACATCTGTGTGTGTTTTCTGTCTTTCTTCAGGTGTATTTCATCTGTGATGATGAAGAGGAGGAAGGAGGAGGAACCCGTAAACGACAGGCCGCACAAGTTTAAAGACTTGTTCATGAGTTCAGAGGTCAAACGCTTCTTTCTCACCATCATAAATCTCACTTTTGTCTCTCTGTGTCTTCCAGTCAGTAATAAATCTGCTCTGAGGAGCAAAAACTGCACGACCGACATCCATCATCATACGTGGAGTTCCAGAGGTGATTCCTGATCTTCTTCTGTGTTGTTATGCACTTTATAAATGACTGTTAATTAATGCATTTGTGGTTTACACTTCAAATCTGTCAATGCAATTAGACCGTATGTGACCCTGGACCACAAAAGCAGTCATAAGGGTCAATTTTTTTAAATTGAGATTTATGCATCATCTGAATCTGAATAAATAATCTTTCCATTGATGTATGGTTTGTTATGATAGGACAATATTTGTCTGATATACAACTATTTGAAAATCTGGAATCTGAGGGTGCAAAAAAATCTAAATATTGAGAAAATCACCTTTAAAGTTGTTCAAATGAAGTTCTTAGCAATGCATATTACTAATCAGAAATTAAATTTTGATATATTTATGGTAGGAAATGTACAAAATATCGTCATGGAACATGATCTTAATATCCTAATGATTTTTGTCATAAAAGAAAAGTGTATAATTTTGACCCATACAATGTATTGTTGGCTATTGCTACAAATATATCTGTGTTACTTATGACTGCTTTTGTGCTGCAGGGTCACATGACCTCTTTTGTGCTCCAGGGTCACATGACCTCAGTGAAGTCATAACTAGTGTAGCTTTACTTCTCAGGTAGGTTGAACTTGTTTCAGTTGTATTTGGATATATTTATTTCACATATTTCAGCTGCTCGTCAGCAGAACGTCTTCATCAAAGAGCTGCTTCTGTTCTGCGTCTCAGTCACGTGACTTCATTACAGACCTCATTATTAACAGCAGAACTGAACTTTAGTGCTGCGTCTGCAGAAACACTCGCAGAACCCCGATCCTGAAGATCAGCTCTGTTCATTATTATCACCTTCTCACTTCATCACAATGAGATTTCCTGAAACTTTAGGTGTGAGAACTAAATCTGCTTTTCTGTAGATCGCTGCTGTATTAGTGATACTCCTGTTATTTATATTGTTTATTTGTGTTTATGATAACATGCAGTTTTTCAATGTTAATCATAATTCAGTGTTGTTACTCAGAATATCCACTGGAACATACGTTTCATTTAATTTAAATGGTGTACAAACAAATTAATTATTTATACTGCATAAAATAATAACAATAATAATAATACAAATAACATCATTTATTGTTATTACCATTATTATTATTATATAAAAATATATGAAAATATACACAAGAACATATCTAGATGTTGTTATTATTATATAATATAGACTGCATGCATTTGTAATAATAATATTTAATATTTAACAATAATAATAATACAAATAATATTATTATTAATTATTTTTATATTAAAAAGTATATAATGCAAAAATTTAATTGTAAGAATAATGTATAATTTATATAATAATAATAATAATAATAACGTATGATTATATAATTAGTATATAATATACAAATGTGTTATAAATATATTATAATTATCTTATAATATATTATAAATATTATAAAAACTAGATGTTGTTATATAAATAGTCTGTATGCATATTTAATATTTAACTAATAATTATAATAATAATGAATACATATTTAAATGAATACATTATTATTATTACTTTAACTTTTATTAATTATTATTATTTAGATATTATTATCATTGTTATTACTGTTGTTGCTGGTTTTTATTTTTACTATAAAAGTTGAGCTGCACAGCTGTCATGCTGAAGTTTGTGTGTGTAGCTCAGTGCAAGAAAGCATCAGAAGACAAGAACGAGAGCATGAAGACACATTCAGAAAAACACAAATCTATAAGAGACTAGGATCATATTTATATATTCATATGAACCATAAACAATCACATATTGTATGTTCTTTATCACATTATTTTCTGCTCTGTTTTACCAGATGATGAAGATGAAGATGATGATGATGATGATGAAGATGATGAAGATGATGATGAAGATGAAGATGATGATGATGAAGATGATGATGATGATGATGATGATGATGATGATGATGAAGATGAAGATGATGATGATGATGATGATGAAGATGATGATGATGAAGATGATGAAGATGAAGATGATGATGATGATGATGATGATGATGAAGATGATGATGATGATGATGAAGATGATGATGATGATGATGAAGATGATGATGAAGATGATGATGAAGAAGATGATGATGATGATGATGATGAGATGATGAAGATGATGATGATGAAGATGATGATGATGATGATGATGATGATGATGAAGATGATGATGATGATGAAGATGATGAAGATGATGATGAGATGATGAAGATGATGATGATGATGATGAAGATGATGATGATGATGATGATGAGATGAAGATGATGATGAAGATGATGAAGATGATGATGATGATGATGAAGATGATGATGATGATGATGAAGATGATGATGAAGATGATGATGATGAAGAAAGATGAGACTCAGCTGAAAGCAGAGGAAGGTACAGAAGCAATGATTAGGATTTTAAAGTGAAATACGCTCATGTTTACATGTTCCTGTCAGATTGGTGCTCATGTCGAGTAATTCCAGTTGAACTGTAATTAATTCAGAATTCATTTATTGCCAAATAGAGAAGATGCAGAGAAGTTATTGGAGAAGTTCTTCCTCCTAAACCAAAGAAAGAAGCCTCCGCCGGGGAAACTGTGCATTTTCTCTCAGTCTCATTATTATCTGCGTCTGTATCGCTTCAGAGCCACAGAGAAGGACGACCTAGACGTGCAGTGAGTCTCATCATCATCATCTGTCGGCTCTGTATGATGGACGACACAATCACTGTCTGTCTGTGTTTGTATCGTCAGTCCAGGAGATCGATGATTCAAACCAGGAGTGATTCACTGATTCACTGAATCAAACACACAGCCCACACTGAACACAGAAAACATGTGAGTGTCATTAATATATTGATATAATTGAATTACTTTTACATGAGTAAAAGGAAGAAAGTTCTAGATTTCTAATGTAGTCAAGTATTAAATGATATGTGACCCTGGACCACAAAACCAGTCATACGGGTAAAAAAAATTTTAAATTGAGATTTATACATTATCTGAAAGCTGAATAATCTTCCATTGATGTATGGTTTGTTATGATAGGACAATATTTGGCTGAGATACAACTATTTGTAAATCTGGAATCTGAGGGTGCAAAAAAATCTAAATATTGAGAAAATCACCTTTAAAGTTGTTCAAATGAAGTTCTTAGCAATGCATATTACTAATCAAAAATTAAGTTTTGATATATTTATGGTTGGAAATTTACAAAATATCTTCATGGAACATGATCTTTACTTAATATCCTAATGATTTTTGGCATAAAATAAAAATGTATAATTTTGACCCATACAATGTATTGTTGGTTATTGCTACAAATATACCTGTGTTACTTATGACTGCTTTTGTGCTCCAGGGTCACATATTTAATATGAAAGGTAGTGCAGTAAAAAGTACAATATTATGCTTTGGAATGCTGTGAAGTAAAAGTTTTCTAAAGAAAAACACAGACATTTGAAAATGTCGTTTTAAAGCAGAGTAAAATCCTTCACTAGTGTCCGCCTCTGTGTCATAAACAAGACATTATTAAACACTGTTGCAGACGTCTCCTCTCTGTCTCTCGTCTCAGTCGAGTCTGAAGAGTGTGTGGCTCTGAGGACGGCTCAGGTATCCGCTAAGCTTCAGCGCTCACATGATCGGCCTACAGCAGCCCCCGTCAGACACGGGTCACTTCTCGCTGATGGCAGACGTCAGAGCGGCCGAGTCTCCGTTCACTCCTGACCTCTGTCAGCTGAAGACGCCTCGAGGAGCTCAAACAGAGCAAAACACAGACAGAGGAGACGCAGACATCAATGCTAAACACATTCAGTCCTGATCGATTCCGGAGCTGATTTAGGTGATTAGAGGACAGCAGTGCTCTTCCCTTTTATTTTCTCCAAGAAATTCTGTAATAAAGAGTTCTTGAGTCAAAACGAACCAGATTAATGATGAATCATGAGTTATAACATTTAATTTAAGAAGTGGAAAACTTCAGCTCTTTTGCTTTGATTCCTGATTTTGTACTGATAGCAACACATTTTACTGTAGATGGATAGATAAATATATCTACTGTATATATACACAGACAGAGAGATTGATTGATAGATAAACAGATAGTGATGGATGGATGGATGGATAGATGGATAGGTGGATAGATAAATATATCTACTGTATATATAGACAGACAGATTGATAGATAAACAGATAGTGATGGATAGATGGGTAGATAGATGGGTAGATCGATAGATAGATGGATAGATAGGTAGGTGGATAGATAGATGGATAGATAGATAGATAGATAGATAGATAGATAGATGGGTAGATAGATAGATAGATAGATAGATAGGTAGGTGGATAGATAGATAGATAGATAGATAGATAGATAGATAGATAGATAGATAGATAGATAGATAGATAGATGGGTAGATGGGTAGATGGGTAGATAGATAGATAGATGGGTAGATAGATAGATAGATAGATAGATAGTATATAGATAGATAGATAGATAGATAGATAGATAGATAGATGGATGGATAGATAGATAGATAGATAGATGGTAGATGATGGGTAGATAGATAGATAGATAGATAGATAGATAGATGGGTAGATAGATAGATAGATAGATAGATAGATAGATAGATAGATAGATGGGTAGATAGATGGGTAGATAGATAGATAGATAGATAGATAGATAGATAGATAGATAGATAGATAGATAGATAGATGGATGGATAGATAGATAGATAGATAGATAGATAGATAGATAGATAGATAGATAGATAGATAGATAGATAGATAGATAGATAGATAGATAGATAGTCAAGGGGATAGACAGATAGATAGATAGATAGATAGATAGATAGATAGATAGATAGGGTAGATAGATAGATAGATAGATAGATAGAAGGCAAGGCAAGTTTATTTATATAGACATATACACAGATAGATAAAAGATAAATAATCATTCACAGATAAAAACAAGATTAAAAATAATAAAAACAAGGATAAAATGATAGATATTTAAAATGATAGATAGATAGATATACATAAAATACAGAGTAGTTCGGATAGACAGTATTCAACAAATGATAGATGAGTTTTGATATTTAAATGTGCCTATGTTTTAGCACAGATCTCTTCTGGAGAACTGCGGGCGGCATAATAGTCAAACCCTTGGGACTCGATAGATATAGGTTTATATTCAGTGATATCTGCAATATATTTAGGTCCTAGACCATTGTGACTTATAGAGTAAAAGATTTAAAATCAATCCTAAATGATAGAGTGTAAGGACAGGACTGGATATGCTCAGATAGTTCTATCAGAATCCTGGCATAGAGCAGGTCTAATGTGAGGAGACCATTACAATAATCCACCCTGCTGGTGATAAAGGCAGAACAAGTTTCTCCATAGGACAAAACATCTAATTCTTGGCAATGTTTTTGAGATGATAGTATGCATTTAGACTAGATACTAAAACTAAGGTCTGTCTCCAGAATCAGGTTTCTGGATAGACAGATAGGTATAGAGAACTTCATCTTTGTTTCCAAATGAATGGATGGATGGAGGAATGGATAGATAGATAGATAAATAGATAGATGGGTAGATGGGTAGATAGATGGGTAGATAGATGGGTAGATAGGTAGGTGGATAGATAGATATATGGATGGATGGATGGGCAGAGGCAGATGAGATAGATATTGTATATACAGCTGGATATATATATTTGGACACAGGCACAATTTTTAGACAGGTTATATAATACAGGATAGACAGATAGATAGTTCATGCACTTCAATTTCATCTTGATAGACAGATAGATAGATGGATGGACAGATAGTGACAGAAAGATGTCTAGACAGCTGGATGGATGGATAGATGATATACAGGTGGATAGACAGATAGATAGACAGACAGATAGATAGACAGGTGGATAGACAGATAGATAGATGGATGGACAGATAGATAGACAGATAGATAGACAGGTGGATAGACAGGTAGATAGAGAGGTGGATAGACAGATAGATAGGCAGGTGGATAGATAGATAGACAGGTGGATAGACAGATAGATAGACAGGTGGATAGACAGGTAGATAGAGAGGTGGATAGACAGATAGATAGACAGGTGGCCTGACAGATAGATAGATGGATAGATGGATAGATAGATAGATGGATAGATAGATAGATAGATAGATAGATAGATAGATAGTCAGGGGGATAGACAGATAGATAGACAGGTGGATAGACAGATAGATAGACAGGTGGATAGACAGATAGATAGACAGGTGGATAGACAGATAGATAGACAGGTGAATAGACAGATATATAGACAGGTGGATAGACAGATAGATAGATGGATGGACAGATAGATAGACAGGTGGATAGACGGATAGATAGTCAGGGGGATAGACAGATAGATAGACAGGTGGATAGATAGATAGATAGATAGATAGATAGATAGATAGATAGATAGATAGATAGATAGATAGATAGATAGATAGATAGATAGATAGTCAAGGGGATAGACAGATAGATAGACAGGTGGATAGACATATAGATAGACAGATAGATAGACAGGGGGATGGACAGATAGATAGACAGGTGGATAGACAGATAGATAGACAGGTGGATAGACAGATAGATAGACAGGTGGATAGACAGATAGATAGACAGGTGGATAGACATATAGATAGATGGATGGACAGATAGATAGACAGGTGGATGGATCATTTCTTAATCTTACTGGCAGTTTCTTTATGGATCAAATAAATGTTTTTTTTCTTTCTTTCCAAACTGAAGCTCTATTTCAAGTATTTTTCTAGTTTTCTCCAGTATTTGAGTCCATTCCAGCAGCAGTGATGCACTCGTCTGCCAGCAGATGTCAGTGATGCCCCTCGTTTCTCCAGTCTGACCTCTGCTCGCTCTCTCTCTCTCTCTCTCTCTCTCTCTCTCTCTGCATCAATACTTTAACACTGTCTTTTGTTTGGATTCTGACAGTAACATCTCCCATCATGCAGTGCAGAGATTTCTCTCTCTCTGTGTGTGTGTGTGTGTGTGTTGCAGATCAGTGAATCTCCACCTGTATCTGTATCTCACTGGAGTGAATGTGGAGTCACATCTGCACTGATTCACTGCTAATGTTCAGCGTTGTAGATGAATATGATGTGAATTTGTCATTTTGCTTTATTTACAAGCTTGATTTCATATAAAGAGCTTGTGAAGGATGCATTACAAACCAGCGTTGGGTGTAATTCATTACAAGTAATGCGAGTAACGTAATCAGATTACTTTAAGTAATGCATTACTTTTAAATTTACAATGAAATATCTGAGTTACTTTTTCAAACAAGTAACGCAAGTTACTTTGTTTTCCAATTTACTCGCTGAAATCCCTCCTGTCCCCATGTTGAGAAAACTAATAAGCAAGCGCAGCTCAGGTGACAAAAAGTAATGCAAAAGTAGTGTAATGCATTCATTTCCATAAAAAGTAATGCAAAAGTAGTGTAATGCATTCATTTCCATTAAAAGTAATGCAATTAGTTACTTTTTGTATGGAGTAGTTATTTTTTATAAAAAGGAGTAACGCGATTAGTTATTTTTTATGGAGTAATGCATTTCTTTCCATAAATAGGGCCCTATGAAATCCGTTTAATTTTTTCCCAAATTCTGTTTTATTTTTTTCTAAATTCATTTTTTTCCATTTAAATTTTTCTGGATTCCTTTTTAATGGTCAAATTAAATTTTATTAATCAAAAAGTATGTCTAATGAATTAAAATCATGAAACTTATACAATTTAACATTAATTTATTAAAAGTGTAACAACAATGACATGTTTAGGCTCGTATGAAATGTTTTATTTTTTTCTCACCTTATGTTTTATTGTTACCAAATTCTGTGTTTTATCACGTCTAATTATTTGAATGCATACAAACAATATTTATTTATTCTTACAGTAGCTTATGAAATGCCCCCAGAAATTCTGTGTTGTGTATTTAAATTTTACTGGTTATCAGATGAAGCCATAAAACATTGATTTAATTTATATTTTAATTGATTAAATTAAACATTAAAATTTCTGGCAAATAAATGGGATGTACTATTAAAATAAAAATATTTTGTGATTATTTCTTTAAAAATTTAAGTTGTATTATTTCTCAACAGTAGTAGTAGTATTACGTACATTCTAGTAAATAATAGTAATATAGCTATTTCTGACACAATGTCTTCAAGTTAAACAGGACTTTTATTTTGACGGGTTGCCGAGTAAAGTTCTGTGTGTATATGATATGACTAGTTTTACTCAAATGAAATGGTAAAATGCTGGTTTTGATCAGTTTTGGAGATATTGTTGATGTATTTATGTCTTCATTGAGACGTCAGACGCTCTGTGTATGTAGTAAACAAAACCCTGCTCCATTCACACAGAGACACATGCAGGATTCAGATTTACATCAGATACTAGTCCATATCACCATTTGATTTAAGTGACCTACTTTTGATTCATTCATCCAAACTTTGACAAACTCCGTGACATTAAACTATAAATACAGTTATGACTGGATTCCGTCCGTGTTTTCTGCATCACGCAAATCATAGGGCCCTACATAAAAAGTAACGAAGTAACATGATTAGTAATTTTTTTATGGAGTAATGCAATATTGTAATGCATTTCTTTTAAAAGTAACTTTCCCCAGCACTGATTAAAACCGGTTTTGTACACACAAAGGCCAGAGTCGTTGAAAAACATGGTCAGAAGATTGATCTTTTTAACTGATGTCATCATTTTTGCACTTGTGTTTGCTGATGCTAGAGGCACACAAATAACAAACTGCACGTCTAACTTCAAATATTCAGTGCTGAAACACTGCATTCGTTGCTTCTGATGGGTTAAAAGCTTTCTCCTCTCCTCCGACTGTGTATTTATTGACTCAAAGCCCTGTATTTCATCTTATTTGTGTAACACAAATTTACCCCAGTGCATGATGGGTAAGATTTTTATAGCAATCAGCCACCTGATTGCATTCAGAGCTCATCTGTCCTTTGATGCTCCAAATCACATTAAGCTTCACAAGTCGACTCATCCATCTCCACCTTTAGACTTTGAGAAATGCTGCAAATGTGGTTAAAAAATAATGGATTAAAAGTGTGTTTCAGTGGCCGCGTGCCCGATCGAGCTGATATTGATTGGACACATTGTTTCTGCCTCTCATTTGCACCATTACGGTCACTACTTTCTTCTTTCCTTCCTGGCTTTCGCTTCTCAAAGACGTGTAAATACATTATAACATTAGGGCCGGAAATGAGAGACCGTCGTGTGTCTTCGAGGCCGTGGTGTTATCTGCTCTTTGTACAAGAGCGCGTGTATTCGTCTGTTTCCTTCTATTTTGCTCTTTGTTTCAATCCCTCCGTCTCTCTGTCTGTTTGGAGAAGGCCGTCTGTAATGGTTTAATCTATGAGGCATAATATTGAATCTCTGACAAGGCTCTTTGGGAAATCGTGGAAGAATAACTATTCTTATTCTGTCTCATTTTTCACCAGCGCTGAATTCAATTATCTAATATGATTTGTATGCTTATTAATCTTCATTATTCATAGAGTCTCAATGGTTTTGCGACGCAGGGCGAGTTAACGATATTTCGGGGGGTTTTATGTAGTGAGGTAATGAATCTGAGTTTGATTAGCTGACAGTGTTGTTGTTGTTCGGTGTCTGGTCCGTCTGTCAGTGATGGGACTCACCTGAAGTCCAAACTGACATCAGAACAATGTGATGATGACACGCTGTCACGCTCGTCAAGGACTGAGACAAAGAGAAGCTTCCTTCTGTTCTCCAACACTCACCTCTCTCTGTGTCTCTGTGTCTCTCTCTCTCTCTCTCTCTCTCTCTCTCTCTCTCTCTGTCTGTCTCTCTCTCTCTCTCTCTCTCTCTCTCTCTCTCTCTCTCTCTCTCTCTCTCTCTCTCTCTCTCTCTCGCTCTCTCTCTCTCTCTCTCGCTCGCTCTCTCTCTTTCAGAGTAGCCCTGCTCTATTGGAGTTGTTGTTTTGCTGGATATTGCTAAAGATTCAATAAATACACACTTACACACACACACATACATAAAAATTATATTTATATTATATTATTATTAATGTATGCAATAAAATACATAATAAATTATATATATATATTGCTTGAAAGTTTGTGAACCCCTTGCAGAATCTGTGAAAATGTGAGTAGATCATACAAACTCATGTTATTTTTTATTTAGTACTGTCCTGAGTAAGATATATTACATAAAAGATGTTTACATTTAGTCCACAAGACGAAAAAAAAAAGCTGAAATTATTAAAATAACCCCCTTCAAAAGTTTGTGAACCCTTGGTTGTTAATACTGTGTGAGGTTACCTGGATGATCCACGACTGTTCTTTTGTTTTGTGTTGGTTGTTCATGAGTCCCTTGTTTGTTCTGAACAGTTGAACTGAGCTGTTCTTCAGACAAATCCTCCACGTTCTGTAGATTCTTCAGTTTCCAGCATCTTGTGCATATTTGAACCCTTTCCAGCAGTGACTGTATGATTTTGAGATCCATCTTTTCACACTGAGGACAATTGAGGGACTCAAACACAACTATTACAGAAGGTTCAAACATTCACTGATGCTCCAGAAGGAAACACGATGCATTAAGAGCCGGGGCGTGAAAACTTTTTGAATTTGAAGATCAAGGTAAATTGTGCTTAATTTGTCTTCCGGGAAACATGCAAGTATCTTCTGTTGCTTCCGAAGGGCAGTACTAAATGGAAAATATATATATTTCTACAAAATAAGAAAAATTTGGACATCTTCATCCTGTTCAAAAGTTTTTTCAAAAGGCTCTTAATGCATTGTGTTTCCTTCTGGAGCATCAGTGAGTGTTTGAACCTTTTTTAATAGTTGTGTCCTTTAGTCGTCCTCGGTGTGAAAAGATGGATCTCAAAATCATACAGTCACTGCTGGAAAGGGTTCAAATATGCAAAAGATGCTGGAAAACTGCAGAATCTACAGAACGTGGAGGATTTGTCTGAAGAACAGTGCTCAGTTCAACTGTTCAGAACAAACAAGGGACTCATGAACAACCAACACAAAACAATAAACACTCGTGGATCATCCAGGTAACCTCACACTGTATTAACAACCAAGGGTTCACAAACTTTTGAATGAGGTTATTTTAATAATTTCAGCTATTTTTTTTTTTTTTTTTTGTCTTGTGGACTAAATGTAAACATCTTTTATGTAAAATATCTTACTCAGGACAGTACTAAATAAAAAATAACATGCGTTTTGTATGATCTCTCTTATTTTGTTAAAATTACTCACATTTTCACAGATTCTGCAAGGGGTTCACAAACTTTCAAGCAGCACTGTATATATATATATAGTCAGTTCTTCTGCTCGCCGAGGCTGCATTTATTTGATCAAAAGTACAGTAAAAATTATGAAATATTATAATTTAAAATAGCTGTTTTCAATGTGAATATCTGTTAAAATTACATTTATTTCTGTGACGCAGCGCTGTATTTTCAGCATCATTACTCCAGTCTTCAGTGTCACATGATCTTCAGAAATCATAATAATATGCTGATTTGCTGCTCAAGAAACATTTATGATTATTATCAATGTTGAAAACAGTCGTGCTGCACAATATTTTTGTGGAAACTGTCATACATTTTATTTTTCAGGATTCACAGATGAATAGAAAGTTCAAAAGAACAGCATTTATTTGCAATATAGCAATCTTAATTTAGAGCATTATTAATGCCTTTACTTTGTCACTTAAATGACAAACAATTTGATGCATCCTTGCTGAATCAATATATTGATTTCTTAAAAAAAACAAAAAACTTTTGAGCAGTAGTGTGTGTGTTTGAGGGAACAATCAACGCTAAACACCACTAGCAAAAAATAAATAAAAATAAAAATCAAGTCAATTTTGCAACTATCAATTCTTTCAGAAAATATGTGCAAGAAAAATGTCTTGTTAGGGGCACAACAGCTTGTGACTGCGGCAGACCCTCAAAAGCACACATATGAGTCTCATCTAACCCTAAAAGCTGCATATTAGTAAATTAAAGGTACATATTACCACCTTAAGATACAAGAAAAGCTCACCTGTATGTGTCAGATGAGACAGGGATGTGTATGTTTGAGGGTTTATCACGCTGAACCTTTGAGGAGAGGAGAAACTTGAATGTCAAAGGTCATTTGTTTGGTTTTACTCTTGTTACTTCATTGTTCAGTAAATAATTTGTAATATTGTGTTATTTCATGACTCAATGTAGCAGAAGCTGTAGAGAATCAGTGATGAATGTGAAGACAATGACTGCAGATCAGTGTGTGTGAGTGACAAACTCACGCTGTGATGCTCCAGGATTATTTAAGCTATTACAGCGCTATATAATTAAACAAAGTAATCGAGTGTACAGTCGACTGAGAGGAAGAGAAGCACTTGACACTAACTCTAAACACACACACACACACACACACACACGCACGCAGACGGAGCTCAGATGGCCTTTAGGGACGCAGGGCTGGAGAGGAAGCTTCAGGGTTGGGAGCAATTAGAGTGTCACACTCCCAAACACTCTCTCACACACACACACACACACACCTGTGCGTGTTGGGGGCCAGGGGCCCCTGGGGACGCCAGTGAGAGTGTGTGTGACAGCGTGAGCGATCATCATCATTAGCATTATTTATTCTCTAAGCACAGGCTGACTGCAGGGCCACACTAATAGAATTCACGAATTACAATGAGCGCCTGCATGCGTGTGTGTGTGTGTGTGTGTGTGTGTGTGTGAGAGAGAGTCTCACACGCCTCACAACCCGTCAACACACTCTCCACATCCACCATGCTGAGCTGATCTTTATTTTGTGTCAGTGTTGTGAGGCGTCTTGTATCTTGTCTGTATTTAAGGTCACAGAATTTCCTCCAGGATTCAGTTCCAGAGCGTTTCTGAGGCTGAGATCTTTGTCTCTGGTCAGAAACACACTGATGTGCTTCACACAGTTTTTGTGTTACTACGACAGTAACAAACCTCAGTGCAAAGGGTGATCATTTACAGTATATCAGATGTCTGTTTACTATTCAGTTAACTAGGTTAACAGGTTATCTAACTTAACTAATTAAACAAATCCTCAAGAACTGTTGCTCTGCCAGTGACAGTAGCTGAGCTGAAGGAGAAAACTGACCATAGAAGATGTTTAATATCTAATGCTGAAGATACAACAGTCATGTTATTAATTGTGTTTGGCTTGATTTCACAGAACAAGGATTTAAACTTGTTACCTTTTGGCAAATATGGCAATTTTGAATCCAAAATAAGTTTAAAAAAGCAAAAAGTGTGGCATTTGAAAATGCAACATGCACCAAATCTCTTCCCAAATATTTAGTGAGAATAATTTATGAACATTTTTTTGCAAATAAAAGGTCTGCCTATTTTGCAGTACAATAGTATTATTAATATAGTAATTTAATGAAATAAAATGTAATGAAATTATAACTATACATTATAATTTAGTGAATATATTCAATATTTTGATATGTAAGCATATCAACTTTATCCGCATACATACAGTAACTCATGTAAAGCTATATATTATATAATAAATCTCAACTCCATGATTGTTTATATTGTCACAAATAGTAACTATATTATCACTCACTTCTAATCTGCTAAATATGACTGTGATGAAGATATTAAGAGATTATAAACATTAACATCATGATTTTCTGTAAAGCTGCTTTGAAACCATGTGTTGTGAAAAGAGCTATACAAATAAAACTGACTTAACCTGACTAATAATAATTATAACAATGATAAATAATAATAATAATAATTATTATTATTGCATGCATAGTCATATTGAATGAGTTCCATATAACAACAGTGTGGATGTGGACTGAGACAACTGTGAAGAGTGTATTGAGCTTTATTTTATTTTATTTTATTTTATTTTATTTTATTTTATTTTATTTTATTTTATTTATTTTATTTTATTTTATTTTATTTTATTTTATTTTATTTTATTATTTTTTATTTTATTTTATTTTATTTTTTTGTTTGTTGGTTTTATTTTATTTTATTTCTTTTTTAATATTTATTTTATTTTATATTTTATTTTATTTTATATTATTTTATATTATTTACTGTATATATATATATATATATATATTATTATTATTTTAGCAATATATAGTCTAAGGTAAGTCTCCCTATATCCTCAATTTAACTGTAAATGCACATTTTAAAGCTGACTCTTTTTTTTTTCTTTAAATGCCCCTGAACCTCCTTCAGGGTGTTTTCATGCTTGTTGTCTTTTTCTGATGAGTTTGGATCCCTGACGGACACAACAGCACATGAAATCAAGCTCGTGCGGTGTTTGTGTTTGTGTTCTTGTATGCTTTGATTCTACGTTTCTCTTAAATGTGACGCCAGCTCTTCATCTGTGTGTGTGTGTGTGTGTGTGTGTGTGTTGTTAATATGAGTGTCTCTGTCCAGTTGTAGCTCATCATGGCACTTCAGGGTCTGGATGTGTGAGTATTCAGTGCGGTTCTTACCTTGACTATCTGTGCGCTTGAGAGCGTTTGCTTTTACACTGTCCAGTCATCAGAATAAGAGGAGGCTGAAAAATATCATCTCATAAATCAAGGCAGTAAGCATTTTTACAGAGACCTTCCTCCTGATGAAGTCGTCTAAACCTGCAGCCGCACACACACACACACACACACACACACACACACACACACACACAGTCAGGCATTGTAAATCATTTCTTTATTGTTTGGCAGGTAAAGTTGGATGCTGAACTCGACTATAGACTAAAGATTAACAAAGTATCATCAAGAATTCAGAGTATTGTTTTATGTTCTGAGTGGTTGCTATAGGGTTGCTAGGGTGTTCTGCCTGGTTGCTATGGAGTTGCTACGTTATGTATCCTGTTTGTTGTAAAAAGAGTCCCCCCTCACTGCAACTTGAGGATCTTCTAGAATTCTCGATTCCCACTTGTAAATATTGTTCTGTGTTCTGAGTGGTTGCTATGGGGTTGCTAGGGTGTTCTGAGTAGTTGCTATGGAGTTTGGCATGTCAAGAGTTCCCCCTCACTGCAACTTGCATATCTTCTAGAATTCTTAGATGTAAATATTGGCCTGTGTTCTGAGTGGTTGCTATGGTGTTCTGTGTTGTTGCTATGGGGTTGCTATGGAGTTGTGTGTTTTTTTCTCCTTTCTGGCATGATGAGTTCCCCCTCAATGCAACTTGCATATCTTCTAGAATTCTGAGGTTCCTACTTGTAATTTTTGTTTTGTGGTCTGAGTGGTTTCTATGGAGTTGCTAGGGTGTTCTCATTGGTTGTTAGGTGTTTTCGCCAGTCTAGATGGGGTTGCTAGGGTGTTTTGAGTAGTTGCTAGGGGTTTTCATGACAAGAGTTCCCCCTTACTGCAACTTGCATAACTTCTAGAATTATCAGATTCCCACTTGTAAATATTGGTCGGTGTTCTGAGTGGTTGCTAGGGTGTTCTGCATGGTTGCTATGGAGTTGTTTTGTTTTTTCTCCTGTCTGGCATGACAAGTTCCCCTTTAATGCAACTTACGGATCCTCTAGAGTTCCAAGTTTCCTATTTTTAAATATTGTTCTGTGTTCTGAGTGGTTGCTATGGAGTTGCTAGGGTGTTCTCAGTGGTTGCTATGGGGTTGCTATGTGTTTTCTCCTGTCTAGCGTGAAAATAGTTCCCCCTTTACTGCAACTTAAGTATCTGCAATAATTGAGTTTCCCACTTGTAAATATTGTTCTATGTTCTGAGGGGTTGCTATGGAGTTGCTAGGGTGGTTTCTAGGTGTTTTCTCCAAGATTTCCAACCCCCTGCTGTGTCTCTCTGAATAGGAACAAAACAAGTTCTCGAAAAAGAACAGATCACTGGATTCGCTGAAGTTTATCAGGTTAGTGACATCAAATGTAGTACATTACCGTCACAGTAAAGGTCATTGCACACCAAGTCCAAAATTTTCATATGCGTTTTTTCGTATTCGTCATCCTAAAAATTCGTCATGCACAGAAATCTTGCACACTGAGTCCGATGCATGTTAATTAAGCCATTGCGAAAAAAATTAGCAAAACAAGCAGTGAGGATGATTTTGTTGTCCTCTCTCTTGGATGGACCCAATATTTCCTTTAAAAGAGAAAAAGAAAGAGATTGCGTCGAGAGGATGGAGAGTTCCACCTCCTTATCAAGGAGCTGCGAGATTATCCTGAGCGATTCAAAGTTTATATTTATATTCTGTCTCTTTCTATTCCACACTTTGTTTGCCATACAGTGCTTTGTGCTGCAAAACGAAGTGGATCAACTTGTCAGACGCCATTCTGGATTTTGGCGTTTGCTTGTACGGTGGCTCTGAATTGTCAAAACACCTCTCAAAATGCTTGCTACGGATGCGGAAAATGCAGAAAATTGGACCCAATCCAAATTTTTTTTGGCAGTGTGTAAACGTGATTGACACAATGTGAGGTCGTATTTATTTTTTAACATGTGAAAATTTCGGACTCGGTGTGCAATGACCTTAAGTCCGCTAATGTTTTACAGCCGAGGTTAGTTAGAGCATTAAACTAAGTATACTAGTGCAGTGGAGCTGAAGGGACGACGGTCAGAGTGTTAAAGTCATGACTCTTTGTACTGGAGGCCCTCAGGGGCCCGACCGCCGACCGAGAGATTCAATCTCTCTTTACGCATAATCGATATTCAGGCCCAGATGGGCTGCATGAGGAGAGATGGAGGAATCACAGGATGAGGGATGAGCGCGAGTTCTCCCGAGTCTCTCAGGGCCACACTGCATCACTGCTGACTGCGTTTTTTACACGATACGGAGAGAAAGAGGCCGATAATAGAGTCCAGGAGAAAAAAAAACTAGCTGTGTTAGACCACTAGAGAGAGACGCTCCTCCAGCATAAGCTCTTTCTGCTCTCGGATGATATTTCTGTGCATTCGGCTGACGCCGGGTGAACTCCAGCACTGCCGTTATTTATCCATCTGACACTTTTCCTCTGGAGCATCCCGATGGAGGTCCAGCTCGAGATCAGATCAGATGATCTCAGTTCTCCAGGTGCCGTCAGATCTTAACATGCACTTTACTCACTTCACCGTGCTGGTTACACACTTCAGAACTCAAGGGGGCAATAGAGGTTTTCTTGCTGACTGTATTTGGCCTGCAGGAGAAAACTGACCATAGGAATAGTTTACACTTACACTTCCTTCAAGTGCACTTGGGAAACTCGTACAGGCGTTTGTTATTACGACATCTCATGCAAGTCAGACACAGAACACGGAAAAAGAAAAGAATTATACTGTTCACTAAACTACATTTGAATATTATATCAATGTTTTTATTACATATTACAAACTGAAAAATTTGCAAAGTCTATAAGCATTTTGGACATTTTAAAATTGAAATAACTTACAAATTCTACAGACTTGTTTTATGCTTTGTTTCCAATGTTTTTATGAACCCTTTCCAATGTCACAACTCATAGAATTCTGGTATTCCCTCTAGTAAATATTGTTCTGTTGTGAGTGGTTGCTAAGGAGTTCTGCATGGTTGCTATGGAGTTGCCAAGGCGTGTCTGGGGTAAAAAGAGTTCCCCGTTAATTGCAACTTGCATATCTTCTAGAATTCTGAGTTTTTGACTTGTAATTATTGTTCTGTTTTCTGAATATTGAGTTCTGAACTTTTGAGTGGTTGCTATGGGGTTGTTAGGGCATTCTGAGTGGTTTGGAGTTGTTAGGATGTTTTCTCGTGTTTGGCGTAAAAAGAGTTCTGTTTTGTTGAAGTTGTGTCATCCAGAATTCCAAGTTTCCCACTTTTCCCCCTCATTACAACTTTTGTATCTTCTGGAATTCTGAGTTTCCCTCTTGTAAATATTGTTCTATGTTCTGTGTGGTTTCTATAGGGTTGCTAGGGTGTTCAGTATGGTTGTTATGATGTTGTTAGGTGTCTTTTTCTGGTTCCACTTGAAGTGCATGTAATACTGTGTTCACCTCATGTCAGAATCATGGTAATTATTGGCATTAACTGGTTTACTGTCAGTGCCTCTTTACTGATGTTATATGACGTTTTAAAGTTTGAGCGTTTTATAACCCCCTAACAACCCCCTAAGCAACCAGCCAAAACACACTAGCTACCAGTAGCAACCACCCCAAACACCCTAACAACCTCCTAAGCAACCACCCAAACACCATAGCAACCCCTTAGTAACCACTAAGAACACCCTAGCTACCCCATAGCAACCACCCAAACACTCTATCAAACCCTTAGCAACCACTAAGAACACCCTAGCTACCCCATAGCAACCACCCAAACACTCTATCAAACCCTTAGCAACCACTAAGAACACCCTAACAACTCCTAAGCAATCACCCAAAACACACTAGCTATCCCTTAGCAAGCACCCCAAACACCCTACCCTTGCAACCCCTTAGCAACCACTAAGAACACCCTAACAACCCCCTAAGCAACCACCCAAAACACCCTAGCTACCCCATAGCAACCACTCCAAACACACTAGCAACACATTAGCAACCATTAAGAATACCCTAACAACCCCTAAGCAACCACCCAAAACACCCTCACTACCCCTTAGCATCCAACCCAAACACCCTACCCTAGCAACCACTAAAAACCCCCTAATAACCCCCTATGCAACCAATCAAAACACCCTAGCTACCCTATAGCAACCACCCAAAACACCCTAGCAACCCCTTAGCAACCACTAAAAACACCCTAGCAACCAGTTGAGAGTTGAGGTAATGAAATCTGTCACTGTTCTATCTGCATTTGGCTCCTCCCTCGCAGATCCTGACATGTTTTCCACCTGTTAATGAGTTCGATGAACATGTACAGTACAGTCATTAACAATCGCATTATCATGGTAATTTTGACATAATGCTGAGTGCACTGGTTCTGTATCGTGTTCTGACACATTTCACAATGCATGAAATCAAATGTGTGTATTTGCACAGATTCACGCTCACACGTGTGTCGGGAGTGTTTCCTCCTTCTTTCAAATCACTCATTCCATTTGATCCTTCCCTAAAACCTCCAGCCAGAGACGTTCACGTGTGAGTGTGTGTGTGTGTCAGAGTGAAAGTATGAGTGATGGAGGGGCTGCTGATGGAGAATGAGTGTGATGACGGATGAGTGTGACAGGCAGATGGTTTTGCTTGTCGTCTCTTTAATCACACAGACTCAGCTGGGCGTGAAGGCAGAGCTTTGTCTCGTCATGGCAACAAACAGGAGACAAATTTACCCACAATTCATTCCCGCACCCTTCCTCACGGCTGGTGTTTTTGGCTAAGTGTAAGAAAGAGAGAGTGAGTGTTATCAAGCAAATAAGTGTTTAAAAAAGCAGAAATGCAGAAAGATCAGCATCTATGTGAGATTTGAGAACAACGTTTAAAGACTCAGCATTTATAGAGTTTCTATATCATCATGTCATTCAGCATCATTATTTTGTTCCTCATGAAGATGAAGCGTGTCAAGCTGAGTTTTGTCTTTATAAACTCTCTGCAGTAAGTTGTTTCTGTCAGTGACACTAAATTATGATGAAGAGATGAAATCTGATGAGTTTCTCCAATTCACTTCACTGACAGAGCTGCTCTTTGATTCTCAAACTACAGCTAAAGAACACATGAGTGGAGTTCACCTGCACAGATCATGCTATGGGGTAGCTAGGGTGTTTGGGTGGTTGCTTAGGGGTTGCTAGGGTGTTTTGTGTGGTTGTTTAGGGGTTGTTAGGGTGTTCTGAGTAATTTAAAAGGGTTACTATGAGGTTACTAGGGATTTGTGGTTGGTAGGGTGTTCTTAGCGGTTGTTATGGGGTAGCGAGGGTGTTTGGTGTGGTTGCTATGGGGTTGCTAGGGTGTTTTGTGTGGTTGTTTAGGGGTTGTTAGGGTGTTCTGAGTAATTTAAAAGGGTTACTATGAGGTTACTAGGGATTTGTGGTTGGTAGGGTGTTCTTAGCGGTTGTTATGGGGTAGCGAGGGTGTTTGATATGGTTGCTGTGGGGTTGCTAGGGCGTTTTGTGTGGTTGCTTAGGGGTTGTTAGAGTGTTCTGAGTAGTTGAAATAGAGGGTTGCTATGAGGTTACTAGGGCTTTGTGGTTGCTGTTGTGTTTTTGGTGATTGCTGTGAAGTTGTTAGGGTATTTTGGTTGATTGCTAATGGGTTGCTATGTTGTTTTGGGTGGTTACTATGGGGTTGCTAGGGTGTTTAGGGTGGTTTCTTAGGGGTTCTTAGGATGTTCTTAGTCGTTGCTAGGGTGTTTTGCATGGTTGCTTAGGGGTTGCTAGATTGAAAAGGGGCTACTATGAGATTACTAGGGCTTTGTGGTTGTTAGGGTGTTCAGAGTGGTTGCTATGGGGTTGCTTGTGTGTTTTGGGGTGGTTGCTTAGGGGTTATTGAGAAGAGGTTGCTATGAGGTTACGAGGGCATTGTGGTTGCTAGGTGTTTTCTTCCTATCTGGCATGGAAAGAGTCCACCATTAAGTGTCTGTGATTTCTGAACTTTAATACTAATAGTGCTAGAGGTTTGATCACCGTGAGTTCTAGTACTAGTAATGCTTACCTCAGTGAAAACACACACACATACACAGATGCAGATGAGGGGCGAGTGTCTGCAGTGAGTGATGCATTGAGGTGACAGTCAGGTGATAATTATCTAAATGATCAACTCAGCAAAACACCAACACAGTGTGATGAACACACACACACACACACACACACACACACACGTGAAGAGCTGAGAAGCCAGATCTTCATCCTCTCTCTCTTTCTTTCTCTCTCTTGCTCTTAGTCTGTCATGTCTGCCGTGGACATGGATCTCAAGGTTACGCTGTCAAGGTTAAATTGACTTTAGATTAATTAAGTGTCAATTAACAGGGTAATTGTTTCATAATGTGGCCGGCCCCGGAGGCCGAGGTGTGAGTGAGACGCGCCGCTGTCAGACTCGCTTTAGGGCACGACTCAAGTGTGTGTGTGAGAGTGTGTGTGTGTGTGTGTGTGTGTGTGAGAGAGTGTGTGTGTGTGTGTGTGTGTGTGTGTGTGTGTGTGTGTGTGTGTGTGTGTGTGTGTGTGTGTGTGTGTGTGTGTGTGTGTGTGTGTGTGTGTGTGTGTGTGCTCTAAGATGTCAAGATACACAGAAGATCTCGTCTCTTTACGTTCACTGATGACCACAAGAACACACACAGTCTCAAAAAGCTTTACTAGTGACATATATCACATATATGGTCACAGAATATATAATTATAAATTGTATAAATGTGATGTATATACATTTATTTATTTTTAATATTTATAAATTGTAGTAATAGTAGTTAAGTAAATACTAGATATGTATTGTATATATTTAGTATTTCTCATATAAATTTTTTTAATATTTATTAAAAAACATATGTATAATTATTTATTTATTTTAATATTTGTTCATTATAGTATAATAGTAAAGAGTATTTATATATTGTATATAGCATATTATATTTGTTTATTTTCATATTTATTATATTACAATAATTTATCAAATTAATAATTTTCCAACTTATATTACAGTATCATAATTAGTATCTGAATATAATAGCAGGCGCTAACCGTACCATTCTAACCAGCTAAACCTTAAGCGGCTGGTCATGAACAGTGTTGACTTTAATGATGGCGGCCCGTAACAGTTCTGAACCGAAGCTCTCTGAGCGCTTTACTGCAGCAGATTCAGAAGACGAATGCAGCAGGAGTGAAATAGAGAGACAGACAGTCAGTGAAGGGAAGATGGAGAAGAGAGAAAGAAAAGATGATAGAGAGATAAAGAGGACAGCCTGATGAAATGCTGATTGGCTCTTGTCTTTAATAGCTGCCCTGGAGGAGACCCGTTCACCGGAGCCCATCTATATTCACTGTCTCTCTCTCTCTCTCACTGTCTGTCTCTCTCTGTTCTTCAGGGCAGGGGTGTAAGTGATGTCGCTTACCTTTTACCAAAATAAAGAAATCCATTTGCTTCCACCCTCTTCATCTCAACACCGTATCTTCTCATTTTGCGTCCCGTCTCATCGCTGCTTCCATTAGCACGAGTGCATTATTGAAATGTCACACACACATTAGAAATGATTTATGTTGAATGACATATTAGCATAATCACGACTCTGCCTGCGTTTCATCACTGGAAAATCACATTTATGAAACCTACAGTTCCAGTTCTGTCTTCTGATTGGTCAATCCAGTGTCCCGGTCATGTTGAACACGTTACACGATGTGAACGTGGCATCATAGTAATCAATCAATCAATCAGAGTCAAGAGTGTCATCCAGAAAAATAGAGCTGCAAGCACCGTTTACCATTTAAGGCATTTAAGCACATATGAAAAAAAAAATTACATATTATTTAGCAAGCCTGTATCCACCTAAATCAATGATTTAAAAAGCATTTTTGGCAAATCCAGGTAATTTACTATAAAAATATTATGTTTTTTAACGTTTATGACTGTTGTTGCACCAGCTGTGGTCCGATCTCACTAAAACATTGCATGCTTGTTTAGAATCACCTGTCACATTTGCTCACCAGATTTCGTAAAGTTTTGAGATTTCGTTTAGGCTTTTGGGTAAATTTGGACAGGCCAGTTTTCTAAATGACCCCATTATAGCTTCCCAAACTGTAATTTTTATTTTTTATTTTTTATATATATATAATTATTGACCTAGAGAGTCAAGAAAATTGTACTGCAGTGATTTCTTGAATCAGAGGCATTTAAATTACAGTAGAATCCACTCACCGCTCAAATAGCGGAGTTTTTGAATCATCTCATTTTAACAAAGTGTTGACGCAGTGTAAATAAGAGATTCGTGAACTAAGATGAGTGACAGCTTTTTAGTGATTATGAACTAAGCGCTCTTTGCACCATAGCAATGGACGCCACGCCATTGCTAGAAGAAGAGTTAATTTGCAAAAACAGATAACTCAGTTTTTAAAAATTCTCAAAAATCATGTTTTTTCATTGTGCATTCCAATTAATCTCAAACTGCAGGTGGATTATTTTGATTAGGTTAAAAAAATAAAATAAAATACAGCTAACTAACACAATAAAACACAATAAAAACATGATTTTTGAAAATTTTAAGAGTTATCTGTTTTTGCAAATAAACTCTTCATATATATATATATATACCGAGCTGGGTAGTAACTGATTACATGTAATCTGGATTACGTAATCAGATTCCAAAAATTAAGTACTTGTAATTCGAGTAAATTACATTTTAAAATACTCGTAATCAGACTACAGTTACTTTTTTATTGATTACATGATTACATCTTATTCACACTATAGCAATAAATTATTCATCATTTATTGATTCTCTCTATTTAATCTTTTTTATCTTTTAAATTTTCCTTTCTAAAATAGTCCACCGCTTATATACACTCAGAAAGTCCAGTTTTGTGGACATTCACACATAGACCAGTCATTAGTCAGCATTTGACCAATGGATTTACAAATATAATTTCAGGTTTAAGAAGTGTTTCAACATGGCGTCAACTACTGTTTAACACACTCATTTTTATTTGAATTATCACTCAGTAGGTTATTTCAGTGGTTCTCAAACCTGTCCTGGGGACCCCCAACCACAGCATATTTTGTATGTCTCCCTCATTTAACACACCTGATTCAACTCATCAGCTCATTAGTAGAATCTGCAAGACTTGAACTGGGTGTGGCCTATGATAGAGACATACAAAATATGTGGTGGCTGGGGGTCCCCAGGACAGGTTTGAGAACCACTGGGTTATTTAACCATGTATGATTAACTTATTGTTTCACAGACAAGGCTTAAGCTAGTCCCAGACTAAAATGCATGTTTGAGCTGTCTCAACTGAAAATATCGTGCTCTGACATATCTTAAAATATGTCAGTGTCATTGTTCTGTGTCAAGATGCACACCTTAAGGCATTTTTGTAAAAGTTGCTTAAATATCTTAATTTAACTAAGGCCTAGTCCTGGCTTAAGCTAAGACCCATTTGTGAAACCCCGGGCCATTATATATTATTGAAAGGCTTTTGTCTTTCAAACTCATTAAAATGCACAAATTCTCGTTATTTCTTATTTGCAGACATTCTCAAACTTTTAGTCATATGAACCTCTTTCATCAAATATATTTACTTTAAAGGGGTGGTCAATCAGCAATTCTGTAAAAGACAATATCTCCCTTTGCATTGAACTTTGAGCATCGTAACTCTGCAGATGTTGTTTATGCTCAAACAGCAACATTACACACTAACTAAAGTTAAAAAAGTGAAATCATAATCAATGACCCCTTTAAGTACCCCTGAGATTTTAAAATAAATATTTTAATAATTAAGTATCACATTTGCATGTTCACGGTTCTCTGACATTGGTTAATGGTCATAAGGCGTGCAGGTAAACATAAAATATTTCTTATCTTTTAGTAAGTGAATTATTTTGATTGTTATTTTAAAATGATTTATTTTAATTTTACATTTTTATGATTTAATTACATGTTTGCCTTTCATTAAACTCATAAACCTCCTGCAGTTCCTTTACGAACACCAGTTTGGGAAACCTTGATGTAATATTATGTTTAATGCACATCATGTTGTTAATTACAATGAATGGAATATATTTTCTCACTCTTTGTATTTTTATATCAATATGGTACAAGATTATCCTGTTTAAATCAATGTGATAAACGAGTTAGGTCAAAAGTAATCTGATTATATTACCTATCAGGGTGTGAATGTGTAATGTAATGGATTACATTACTGACTACAATTTTTGTCATGTAATTTGGAATCAGTAACGGATTACAATTTGTATGTAATCTATATATATGTTAGAGCACCCTCACTAATTTAAGAAGCACCCTCAGTGATTTGATTCTGGAGCCGGGCCTTGACAGTAAGGTTTCAGTGCTATGCGCTTGAACTCCTAATGAATGTGGAGAGTAGTTCAGATCATTTTGATCTCTGACTTTTGATTGTAGAATTTGGGATTATGTCCAATCTGAGCACAGTTTGAGACATTACAGAGATCTCTTACCTATTACTAACTATTACAGCTGTGATATTACAGTGATATCATGTGCTTTTTCTTGTCTGCAGGCTGATATCATCCAACTATCATAACGTTACGTGTCCGTCTGATCAGGTGAGATGGAATCAGATTTATATCTGTAGATGTTTATGGACGTTGATCATGTGTTTGTTCCTCTGCTGTCAGTAAGATGGAAGCGCGTCTGTCTGTTTGCACAGATTGCGTATGGATCGTGTTTGTGAAGCTGTGAGTAAAGCGTGTGAAGCACATAATGCTTTTAACACGAATCTATTTTAATTAAAGCTGAAATCAAGCCTCTTGTAATGAGTTTAGAGCAGAAACATTGGCCCTTGACTTTAGTACTAATTGATATCGGGCCCTTTAGTAGCTCGGCCGTCTCCTGCCTTTATACCGTTAATTATAACACTGTTTGTTTTGCTGTTTTCTGATCACAGCGATGGAAGTGATTGTTGAGTGACTGCTGCCTCCCTGATGTGACGCACAGCCTGCATGCTCTCATTAGGTGGGTAATTTGATCATATTTGACCCCAAAATTAAAATTAACATGAGAAATTGTTTTGCATGAAGAAAATGAATGATTTGAGGCAGATGAGCATGAATCTAGTAACATCACAGGTGCAAATGCATAAACGGTACTGCAATGCATACAGTATAAATCCCATTCAGGAATTACTGTATTACAGCAATACAGCAATTTTTTAAAAATATATACAAATATATACATGGAAGAGTAAGCCACTTTGAGTTAAAGCATCTGTCAAAGGTGGTTTGCACTGCGACATTACAGTATTTCATGTCAATTAATAACATTTTCACAAGTTTTTGTTACTGTAATGCATATAAATCACATTTGAGAATGACTGTATTACAGAAATACAGGACATTTTTGTATAATGTTTTCCTTAAATGCAATGCAAATCGCTTTGAATAAAAGTGTTTGCAAATGCATAAGTGAAAATGTGGTGCTTAAGGTGGTTTTAAGGTGGACATAATTTTCATGGCAATTAAGAACATTTTCACAAGTTTTTGTTACTGTAATGCATATAGATCTCATTCAGGAATTATTGCATTACAGAAATACAGCCAATTTTCTGAAATGTTTACCTTGAATGCAATGCAAGTTACTTAAAGCATCTACCAAATGCATAAAATGTTATACTTAAAGTGGTTTGCATTGCAGTTACATTATAGTATTTTATGGCAATTATGAACATATTCATAAGTTGTCCTTATTGTAATGCATAAACATCTTATTCAGGAATTATTGTATCACAGAAATGGCAAGTAAATCTATAATATGACATTGAAAGCAACAAAAGTCGCTTTGGACTTCAAATGCATTGCTTAAGGTAGTTTGCATTGTGATTTTACTTTTAATGGCATTTGAGAATATTTTCTTAAGTTGTCGTTAATGTAATGCATAAAATCTCTCATTCAGGAATTTACTGTATTATAAAAATACAGCAAATCTTATATAACGTGTACCTTCAATGTAGCACAGTGGGTAAGAGTCTAGAAATGCATAAATATTTAATATTTTTAAAGGTGGTTTGCACTGACACATACATTTTTAATGAAAAATTAAGAAAATTTTACGATAATTAATATAATTCTAATTCACAAATTGCTGAATTAAAGAAATAAAGCAAATTTTCTATAACATGTACCTTGAATGCAATGCAAGTCATTTTTGATATAAGCATCTGCCAAATGCATAAATGTAATGTTTAATTTGTTTTGCAACGTGATGTTATTTTCATAGCAATTAAGAAAAGTTGTCATTACTGGAATGCGTACAGAAAATTCCCTAAAATGTGTACCTTAAATGCCATTTAAAGTCACTTTGGATAAAAGTGCTGCCAAATGCATGAAATGCAATGTTGTGTCAATGCAAATTACTATTCAGAATAATTATAATAATGAAAATTACAAAAAACAAGAACAACAGATGCATTATGGTAATTGATTTGTCAGATAAAATGTGTTTAGTCCTAAAACAGGATAACTCATAATGGATAGTAGTTAATTGGTTTTGTTTCTTATGCACTGTTTATGCATTTGATTCTGTTGATTTTGAGGTGAAATGCAGGTTTTGTGGTGAAGTTCAGCCGTGTGTTTGTTGTTTTCTGACTGTCAGCTCAACAGACACGGACCCCGTCACATCCTCGCCTTCCCGTTTTCTCTCTCTTCTCTCATTTAGCATGAAGTTGTTTTCCTGCGTAGCGCGGCAGATGGTTCGGACACACGCTGCTGCGTTAGACTGAAGTGATGTGTGTGTGTGTGTGTGTGATATTTTTCAGCTCGGTATCCTCCTGCACGGCTCCTCTCTGAATTGGTAACTTCTGTCCTGTTTTCTCTCTAAATGTGTCTCAGCCGACCCGTCCGGATCAATCTGCTTCTGCACAGTCGCCCGTCCAAAGCCCCATTACGTTAACTAGCTGTGGCTACTCTCCCGGTGATCTTTCACCTTTACTGCTCCACATTGATCCCGGCCTCAGTGAGAATAATGTCACCCATCCTCTCTTATCTCCCGCCGAGCACCAAACGGCCCGATAGAGGAGGAAAGTGACACGTTTGCAGAATTTCTCGGCTGATATTAAAATAAAGTCGATAAGTAAGCAGTTTTCTTAACTGTGGGGAAAATTGGGGCGACGTTGTCTGGTAGCATCTTCACCCATAATGCATCAGGGTGTCAGGTGCGGAGCTGTGGGTGTGAATGTAATGTTTGTGAGATGCATAAGAGTCTAGTGTTAGTTATTTTCGTTTTTGAAGATGTTTAGCAGAATGTTCACGCTGCTCTTTTCCATACAGTGAAGGCATCTCATTGGTTCTTGAGCGTCACATGATCGAAATGATGTTTGTGAGCTGCAGATCTCAGTCTGTTCCTCACACAAATACAACCTAGGCTCATTGGAAATACGTGTCTCTACATACATTTCTGCAAAACTGAAAAAACTTACCTATATGTACCTACTAAACTATTCCCTGCAGTTTCCAGTTGAAATCAACACTAGAGGCAGTAAAACTCTGACAACTTTTATTCCTTTTCACACGAAGTGTGACTTAAGGACCAGTTTTGATTATTTTCTCACAGTTACTTGCAGAATGGTATGTATGATTCAAAACAGTTTTAACATCCTGCACGATTTGAAAACTGATTTTTGAACATTTCTTCACATAACAGCTTCAATGTATGAGTTTACTACCTCAGTAAGTTTACTCGGTAGCTCAGCGATACAGCGTGCACTTGGGTGATGAAGAGCTCCGGTACGAATCCTGATCAACAAACAGCTCAAATCTGCATAAGGAAGTTAAAATAGCATGGCTGCATCAGCGAATACGTTTTTATATTACTTTTGCATTTGTTAACACTTTCGGGTTGGTTTAGGTTTGGGTTTGTGTAGGGGATACTTCCAACTTCATAGACTTAATCTTTAGCGAACTCACCGGATATTTGAATTATGAATGGCTGCAAAACGTACCTTAGCACAAATAAAACACTGCAAACGTGCCTGTACCAACCTATAAAAACGTGTCACGGTCACGTATTAAACGTGTGTTTTAGCGCCACTCTCTGTATATTTCACTTTGAAACTGCCGCGAAACTTGCTGCAAGGTACATAATTACGGTGTTGCAGAAATGTATATAGAGACACGTATTTCCAATGAGCCTGGGTTGCACAAATAAGAAGAAAGAAACTGGTTTGGAACAACATGAATGTGAGTAAATGTGACAGAATCTTAATATTTGTTTGATTATTTCTTTAATTAAAGCTGCAGTGTGTCAGATCGTGTCGCTGAATTATGACTGATTATAGTGACTCTGAATTAGGGATATTAACAATACACTAAAACTATTACAAAACATAAGTACTCTAAATAAAATAAACATTAACTTAAATAAAATATATAAAAAAGTTAACTTATTTTATTTCAGTTAGTTACCAAGGCAACATTTCTATATATGTATAGTTTGAGTTGAAGTGCTAAAATAAATTAAACTAAATGAAAACTATGTAAATATTTTTGAAAAACAAAAAAAAATGACAAACACAAAATTATTAAACAATTTTATATAAATTAAATATAAATGTAAAAATATATACAAGTAAATCTAATTCAAAATATGAACAAAAACACCATATTAAAACAACCAAGACAAAATATTAAAATAAAATAAAAATCTAAATATTAATAAAAACACACTAAATATTTAACTAAAACTAAAATGAAAACAAAAAGTATAAAATATAAAATCAAATTCTAAATATTAACATGAAAGTGCAATAATATTACAATTTTAACTTAAAGAAAACAGAAAATATTAAAATAAAATAAAATTCAAAATATGAATAAAAACACAATAAAATTACTAAAATTCAAAATTAAAATAATTTTTAGTTATAGTTTGCCTTTAACTAAAACCTTAATGAAAACAAAACATATACAAATAAAATCTAATTCGAAATATTAATAATGGCATATAAAAAATTGTATAAAAATAGTATATGCATGTGAAACTGAATTGTATCGTGTGTTTTGTATCCTGCTTCCACTCTTGCCTTTCTGGAAATGAAATAATAACAAATAAAGATCTGTTAAATGGGGCAAAGAGAGTCCGAGAATATGATGAGATTCAACAGGAGTGATTTTCATCATGTTGTAAATGTATTCAGAGTCTCCGTGAGCGATATTCTGTGCTTGAAGTCTGTAAACATCTGTATTCTGCTCATAATTGTGATTTGTGAGTGCTTTTTCAAATCGTCCTCATGGGTGGCGTGTGTTCATTCTGCACGCCTGCACATTTCAGCTTGTTTGTCTGCCGCAAACATTAAATAAATGTTATATATAGATTTTTTCAAATGGAAAACATGCCAGAAGCTCAAAATCATCTCCTGTGACACATTTCACAGCGTAAGTGTGTGTGTGTGTGTGTGTGTGTGTGTGTGTGTGTGTGTGTGTGTGTGTGTTACACATTACACGTCTGAGGAAAGATGAGGTGATGAGGAGGAAAGCAGAAGTGAAGTGAGATGTAATTCAGTGTGGACTCATGAGGTTTGCACGTTGAAAGTGTTTTGACCTGATTAGATGTCATTGCATCACACTGTATCACACAGAGCCACACTTTACAGACGAGAAGACACAGACAGACTGAATGTAAAGTGAACAAACACAATAATGTGACCCTGGACCACAAAACCAGTCATAACGGGTCCATTTTTTGGAAATTGAGATTTATGCATCATCTGAAAGCAGAATAAATAATATTTCCATTGATGTATGGTTTGTTATGATAGGACAATATTTGGCTGAGATACAACTATTTGAAAATCTGGAATCTGAGGGTGCAAAAAAATCTACATATTGAGAAAATCATCTTTAAAGTTGTTCAAATGAAGTTCTTAGCAATGCATATTACTAATCAAAAATTAAGTTTTGATATATTTACGGTAGGAAATTTACCAAATATCTTCATGGAACATAATCTATACTTAATATCCTAATGATTTTTGGCATAAAAGAAAAATCAATAATTTTGACTCCATACAATGTATTGTTGTCTATTGCTACAAATATACCTGTGTTACTTATGACTGCTTTTGTGCTGCCAGGGACACATTTATGCATGCTGTTTAGGAGCAGTTTAAGGAATAGTTTAGTCAGAAATAATCATTATGACATTTAAACTAGTATGACTTTGTTTCTTCTGTAAAACACGAATAAAGGTATTTTGAAGAACATTGGGAACCAAACGACAAATTCTTTAAATTATCTTAATGTTCCACAAACCAAAGAAAGTCAGAGAGGTTTGGAAGGACGTTTTGAGTAAATGATGTTTAATATACATGAGGAGTGTGACTTTGATCCAATCAGGCGTCAGGTGGGCGGAGCTATACAGATCAACACTGCATAAAAAAAATAAGCAGCATGTTTTGGACAGAAACTCAAATGAACATATCTTGGTTAGAACACAGTGTAGAAGTGTTTATAGGTCAGGTTATGAGAATAATATTTGTGTAAAATGTTAAATAATATCTGAATGAGCTCAAAACACTGCAAAAGTGATGTTCTTTCTCAGTGTATTTGTCTTATTTTCCAGTGCAAATATCAAAATGTTCTTAAATCAAAATACTTGAGATGCATAATGACATACATTTTTCAGAAAACAAGACTTCTTATCATATCAAAATTTAGTTTATGATTAGAAGAAGAACAAATAGCTGCCAATGGAGTCAGAGAAAATCAACTTGTTTTCCTCTTTAATTAAGCTGATTTTTTTCTGACTCATTGATTTCTGGTTTTTCATTGGCACCTAATTTTGATGAGATGATGTCTTATCAAAATGAAGTGAGTTTATGATTAAAACAAGTAGAGTCGGAAAAAATCATCTTAATACAAAAGAAAATCAAGTTGATTTTCTGACCACATTGGCAGAGATTTCTTCTCATTTTAAGCATAAACTCACTTTATTTTCACTTAAACGCTTCTTATCTTCTGTCATTTTCCATCTCCAGCAAATGCATCTTGATTTAAGATATTTGTATTGGAAAACGAGACAAGAATATGTGCAGAAGATGCTGTAGTACAGAGCTTTATAATAGCTTTGAGTTTGATGTTTGGAAACACCAGTGAGCGACGCTAATTGTATTTCATCCGCTGCTATTGTTAAAGCGCTCTGATCTGGAGACACGTGAGGATGAAGATGAAGATGTATGTACTGAGGATCTGAGATCAGAGTCGCTCTCTTTATGCGCGGGGTCAGGAGGGGAAATAATAGCGGAAGAGGAAAATGAATTAGGGATGACGGTGTGGCAGCGCTGAGGAATTGAACTGTCAGGACGAGCGTTCACAAGGGTCCGATAATGAAAGAAGATGAACCGCTGCTCGAATGCTGATTTGGGCCAGAATCAGTGTGTGTGAGTGTGAGTGTGAGTGTGAGTGTGAGTGTGAGTGTGAGTGTGTGTGTGTGTGTGTGTGTGTGTGTGTGTGTGCCAGTGTGTGTGTGTGTGTGTGTGTGTGTGTGTGTGTGTGTGTGTGTGTGTGTGTGCCAATCACTCTGAATCACTCTGTGTGTGTGTGTGTGTGTGTGTGTGTGTGTGTGTGTGAGTGTGTGAGTGTGTGAGTGTGTGAGTGTGTGTGAGTGTGTGAGTGTGTGTGTGTGAGAGAGTGTGTGTGAGAGTGTGTGTGTGTGTGTGTGTGTTGTGTGTGTGAGTGTGTGTGTGTGTGTGTGTGTGTGTGTGTGAGAGAGTGTGTGTGTGTGTGTGTGTGTGTGAGAGAGTGTGTGTGAGAGAGTGAGTGAGTGAGTGAGTGTGAGTGTGTGTGAGAGAGTGAGTGTGTGTGTGAGAGTGTGTGTGTGTGTGAGTGTGAGTGAGTGTGTGTGTGTGAGTGTGTGTGTGTGTGAGAGTGAGTGTGTGTGTGAGTGTGTGTGAGAGAGTGTGTGTGTGTGTGTGTGTGAAGTGACTGTCTGTCTGTCTGTCTGTGTGTGTGTCTGTCTGTCTGTCTGTCTGTGTGTGTGTCTGTCTGTCTGACTGTGTGTGTGTGTGTGTGTGTGTGTGAGCGTTTCTGTCTGTCTGTGTGTGTGTGTGTCTGTCTGTCTGTCTGTCTGACTGTACACAGCGTTTACTGTACATCTGTGCGTTTAGAAAGCAGCCGTCAGGAAGCATCTGAGCAGATCTGGAGCTGTATTCTTGCTTTTACAATCTTTTTAGTAAAACAAAGATGTTTTGGTGATATTAACATAATTTTATAATACTAAACAGATCTGTGGTTTCAGGTTTTTGCTTTATTTGGATATTGTTTCACAACCAGGGGTCTGGGGTCCAATGAGGGACCACAATATGACTTCAAATTATATAAAATAAGACAAAACAAGCATTAAAATGAGATAAAAATCTAGTTATTTCTTTAATTTAATTTAAAATTCACCCCTTAAACATTATTATTATTATTATTATTTAAAAACATTTTTTTTATTATTATATTAATACATTTTTATTTTTAGTATTATTTTTAAAAGTATTTATTTATGTTTGTTTGTTTGTTTATTTATTTGTTTGTTTGTTTTTGAAAAAACAGGATTCTTGGAAAACTCTTTTTTTAAAGGTGTGATGTCTAGATATGGAAAAGTCTTGGAAATTAATAAAATCTTCAAACTCCATATGACCATTTTTATAAAGAATATGATTTTTAGCTATTTCGAACTATTAAAATATTTTATTGCGTATAGAAATTCTGAGTATAAAAGTATTTTAAAAATATCCTTATCCAGAAAATCACAAACAACTGGAAAAATCAGGCATATTCATTGAGGATGCGAGGCCTGTGATGATGATGACAGGTGTGCTGGGGTGGGCGGGGCATCCTGTGATGATTGACAGCTGTGCTGGGGTGGGCGGGGCATCCTGTGATGATTGACAGGTGTGCTGGGGTGGGCGGGGCATCCTGTGATGATTGACAGCTGTGCTGGGGTGGGTGGGGCATCCTGTGATGATTGACAGGTGTGCTGGGGTGGGCGGGGCATCCTGTGATGATTGACAGCTGTGCTGGGGTGGGCGGGGCATTGGGCAGAGTGGTGGGCGGAGTCAGAAGGCAGCAGAACCATCAGTAATCAAGTCATCTGTATTTCTATAGTGCTTTATACAATAAAGATTGTTTCAAAGCAGCTTCGCAGTAATAAACAGAATCAGTGCAAACTGGGTACTTTTCACTTACTGTTTTATGAACACTGTAAATTTGGACTTACACATATTGCTTACTATAGAAGTATGTGATTTTGGATGCAGCCTTCATGTTTCATGCATTGTAGAATTTGAAAGCGTTTTCGAAGTTTGAAAACATTTCTCGACAGCTGAATCTGAACTTTAATCTCTGATCGTCTCCAGAATCCTGGAATCAGCTGAGCGCTGGATTTGTGCTGACGAGTCTCACCTTTACCTGTATGTGAGAGTTCCTCCTCCGTCTGTCCGCAGATCCTCCGGGAATGAACCCGATGGTTATTTATGTGGTCGTTCAGCTCTTTAATTGCATGAGTAATGAGAGATTCACATTACAGGACACTCTGTGTGTGTGTGTGTGTGTGTGTGAGATTCCTCGGGGCTTTGGTTAGGGTTAGTCAGTGCCAAGTCATTTACTTTATTTAAAACTATAGATAGGTGTGGCCTCATTTACATAAATGTGAGTGTGTGTTGGTGTCAGTGACCTCTGGTACGAATGCTTTTCAGGTCTGAGGTGTGTTTGACCGTCCCGTTACACACACACACACACACACACACACACACACACACACACACACACACACACACACACACACACACACACACACACACACACACACACACACACACACACACACACACTTTCACACACACGCACACACTTACACTTACACACACACACACCCCGCACACACACACACACACACACCCACACACACACACACACACACACACACACACACACACTGTTCTCTGGGCTGATATCAGAGCTACTGACTGTAATCAGCAGATATAAATGCATCAGACAGCACAGCTCTCTCTCTCTCTCTCTCTCTCTCAATTCAATTCAATTCTATTCAGGTGTGCTTTATTGGCATGACAAAAAATTATACATTTGTATTGCCAAAGTAATTGCAGCTGGGCTTCTTACAAATAGTGCATATATGTATTAACAGAAAGAAAAATAATAATAATATATAAAAAGTATTAAGCATGTAGTGCAAAATGAATTACTAACGTATGCAAGTATATAAACAAAAAAAAAAAAAAAGATAAGGCATTAGACAGATTTACAGAAGCTGAAAATGTACATGTAAGTAATATAACAGAGTAATATGGATTAATATAATCTAGATGTGCTGGAATCATCAGATCAGGGCAGATTGAGTGTTTTCTCTTCTATGGTGACAGACAGACTCGTATTGAGCAGCAAACACACAGCAGTTGTTGTTCTCTCTCTCTCTCTCTCTCTCTCTCTCTCTGGTTGGTTGGAGATCTTGATACTTCTGGGCGGGAATATGCTAATGTTTCATGTTGACGTCAACATAAAGCGGCTTGGGGTTCGTTTTAAAAACGACTCGCTTCAATGATTCAGAGTCGACTCTTTCTTTTGAGAGACTATAACTTTATACACGGTGCACTTTCAGATTTAAAACTTTGCAGGATGTTTTCATTCACTTACACACTGCATGAAAGATCAATTTCAAAAATCCATATAGGGGCAGTTTAAGAGCGTGGTCACTTTTTAAGTTCTCAAGAGAATTGAATGGTGTAGACTCTGGCTGAGAGAGGAACCATTGCTTTTTAACTCTTTAATGGACCTGGATATCCTTAAATCAGATTCTGTCAGAAAAGCCTTGTGGTCTGCAAAGATCACTAAAATTAATTTCTGAGGGAGGGTGGATATCTGCTGAGGCCTTAGCCTTAAACTGTGCATGAGGTCAGTTCGAGTGGCAGAGAGACTAGTGTTAAATCAAATACATGAGTTGTTACCAGACTGATTTTAGATACTTCTGCGTTCCCAGAGTTGATATTGTTTTAGCTGACACAGGAGAATGGCAGGACTGCTCTCTTTCAGACAGTGTTGCCAACTATTTTTCAGGGGAAGTTGCTAAAGAAAGGTTGATTTGTTGCTAAACGTTGCTAAATGACGTTGTGATGTCACTGCGCGATGACATCATCACGACGCAAAATTGTCACTGCATCAAATCTCAGCAAAAAATACATTTTATATGTTAATTTAGATTTGTTCGTAAAATAATCTAAATGCATAATATTAAAATGCAAGTTACAGCTTTTAAGTACATTACATTTTTTAAAACTTTCACATTTTGAACGATTACAATTACGTTTTTTATTAGCTATAAACTAGTAAAACTACACATTCTGAACAGTTATGTTTTAAGCAGTGTATTAGTAGTTAATTAGTGTGCTACACTCTAAAGTCTGTAATATAGAGCACAATCTACTATGTTAATATTAAGCAATTTTCTGTATTGATTTTTCCACAGGTTTTTTTTACATGCATTAATTACGCCTTGTATTTTGAGTTTTGATAATATCCTGGAAATTTACTAGTAACTTTTCCTTTTTACTACATATTTTTCTTACAGTGTACCAACTGATCAACAATTGCACGTACAAGCTACTAACAAAGTGTATCATAAATGAACAATTATTAAATAATTTTTTACTATTATTAAATCAAACAATTGCAAATAGCAGCTAACTTAATTCATGTGATGTGTGCATCTTTAGTTTCCTTCTTTTTGTGTGATTTAAATGTTAAATGTTCATTTTTATCATTTGTGTCACTTATCAAAAGGTTCAAATAAATTTTAAAAATGGCTAAATTTGTTGCCAGGTGCTTTTGGAAGAATAAGTTGCTAGGGTAGTCTGAAAAGATGCTAAATTTAGCAACAAAATTGCTAAGTTGGCAACACTGCTTTCAGAACACCTCAGCTAAGTCTACTGTGTGTTAAAGTGGCACATATTCACATGCTCGTAAACCTGAGGGAATCCAAGCGGCAGGGTGTTTTTGGCTCAGGCGCTTCCCCTAAAGGTTGCTGGAGGAGCCTGTACAAACCTCCCATTGAGAAAAGATCTGGAGGCCTTCAGTGGAGGATAGTGCATGTACAATAACACACACCGAGCACACCTTGATCCACAGGTAGAGGAGGGGTGTCCTTTCTGTGGGATTATACAAGAGACAGTGTTTCACTTACTTATTGTTTTTTCAACTGAAGGATACTGTCAAACTCTCGGGGGGGGTTTTTACACTTATGCTTTTTATTTATGGGCCTAAATACAGCAGGAGCAAGTTCATGTTTTATTAGATTTTATATTCGGGCAAGCAAAACTGGCTATTTGGTTGTCACGTAAAAGAAAACTGCTTGGTTCGGGGTTGACTGATGCTATTTTGGTGTTTAGGGGATTAATAAAGTCCCACATTAACATAGAGTATGCTTATTATACGATGAGTGATGACTTGGATAGTTTTAGATCTAAATGGGGCATAAACCAATGTGTTTGTGAAATTATGATGGTTGTTTGCAAATTTTTGTCTGATTGATGATGATGAAAGATTGTAAACCCGCTGGTTCTGACGTGTATGCATTTATTTATGTGCATCATTATTTATTTTATTCCTGTTTTACTTTTCTTTTAATATTTATTGAATGTTTTTTAAAATTGTAAATTGTAAATAAAGAGATTGTTAAAGTCAAAAGTCTCTCTCTCTCTCTCTCTAAATTCAATTAAATTCAATTCAATATGTGCTTTATTGGCATTTACATTGCTTACATTGAATCTAACAAAAACATGCATGTACGTATATACATTTAAAAAGTAGAACAAATCAACATTTTAGAATTGTATGAACAAGTTAAAATTCTGTGTGTGTGTGTGTGTGTGTGTGTGTGTGTGTGTGTGTGTGTGTGTGTGTGTGTGTGAGTGTGTGTCTGTGTGCGAGTGTGTGTCTGTGTGTGTGTGTGTGTGTGTGTGTGTGTGTGTGTGTCTGTGTCTGTGTCTGTGTTGTGTCTGTGTGTCTGTGTGTCTGTGTGTCTGTGTGTCTGTGTCTGTGTCTGTGAGTGTGTGTGTGTGTGTGTGTGTGTGTGTGTGTGTGTGTTGTGTGTCTGTGTCTGTGTTGTGTCTGTGTCTGTGTTGTGTCTGTGTCTGTGAGTGTCTGTGTCTGTGAGTGTGTGAGTGTGTGTGTCTGTGTCTGTGTCTGTGTTGTGTCTGTGTGTCTGTGTGTCTGTGTCTGTGTGTGTGTGTGTGTGTCTGTGTGTGTGTGTGTGTGTGTCTGTGTCTGTGTGTGTGTGTGTGTGTGTCTGTGAGTGTGTGTGTGTGTGTGTCTGTGTGTGGGCGCATCACTGATCTGTTGACTCCTCCCTCTTTTTGTGACAGGCATCAATGTATCTTGCTGCTAGTATGATACAATCTTGTTTTTCACCTAATAAACATTGAAGTTGTTGAAGTTCTCTCTCTCTCTCTCTCTCTCTCTCTCTCTCTCTCTCTCTCACTCTCTCACTCTCTCTGTCTCTCGTCCCAGGTGGCCGCTGTCGGAGACTTTGCCCTGTTACCGTCACACACACACACACACACACACACACACACACACACACACACACACACACACTCTCAGGGTCACCTTCTACCATCAGTGTGTGACGCTGCACAACACACAATGTCCCAGCACTAAAAATATCAGCTATAAAAGATAAGTTCAATATAAAGCACTTAAAATGATCTGTTACTCCTAAAAATGGAACGCAATATTATAAAATATATGCAGAGATGTATTTTTTTAATATCTATAAAAAAAAAAAAAAAAAAAATCCACTATAAATTATCACTATAAATTCATATTCATTTTAAGCTAGTTAAAATGTATCAGCATCATGAATATCACAATGATTTTAATGCACTTTTTATTTGGCTTTGATGTTTTCTGAATACAGCATCATTACACTAGTTTAGTTTATGAGAGTGAATGATATTTTAGAATAAAATTTATATTTTCAGTTTTATTTTTATTTAATTTTTATTATTTATTTTCAAATATAAAATAGTTTCACGTGCTTTTGTCATTTGTATTAGTTGTTTATATTTTTATATATAGCTTTATTTTAATTTTAGTAATTTTAATAGTTCAAGTTGCCATGGCAACATTTGTAATTTTAGTTTTTTAAGCAAAATTGTTTATATAATATTTATATTTTAATTTAAGTGTTATTATAATTTTTTTAGTTTATTTATAAGTAAAGTTATTTATATAATATTTTAATTTATTTAAGTATTATTATTATTATTTAGTTTAGTTTTAGTGTTGTCCATTTCAATGAATTGAGTCAAACCTGTGATCCATTTGCATCATCATTCAGACGTGTTAAAGTCTCCATGTGGCATTTTATTACACATTAAAATGTTTTTTAGTAAATATGTTTAGGTAAATACTGCTGTAATAAGTGTGGTATTTACATGTATGTCTTTGTGCCAGTATGTTTGTCAAAGCATCGATTAATTCATGATGTTCATGCCATTACTGGAGATGCTGGTTGCTCTGATCATCAGGTTTTTATCTCTCGACCTGAAATATTCCCTCATGAGAGACTCTCGACTCTAGAGCTCATCCTGAGAGGAATAGGATTCTCCTTCAATCATCTGTGAATATGTGTTCTCCTAATGAAATGTGTCCAGTTCTCCTGATCTCCACACACGCAGCATCCTCCAGCGCAGACACCGCCGCTATAATAAATAGTGTTCTTTGTTTCTAATTGCATTAGCCGCTGGCTTATTGAAGTCTCCAGCTATAAGTCACAGCGGTCGGTGCAGAGAGAGAGAGAGACAGAGAGAGAGAGAGAGGTGTGTGTTCAGGACGATCGGCCTAACATTAGTGTCACTGAAGGAGAAGGTGTGTAGGTTATTAAAGCCGTGACTGTTTTGGGCTGCAGAGATGTATTATATGTCAAGTCAAGTCAAGTCACCTTTATTTATATAGCGCTTTTAACAATACAGATCGTGTCAAAGCACTTAACAGTATCAAGTTGGAGGATAGAGTGTCAGTAATGTATAATAATAAGATTAAACACTCAATTTTCAGTTAAAGGCATTTCATTATTGAATTCAGAGATGTCATTGTCTAGCTCAGTATAGTTTAAATAGTATCTGTGAAATCCAATTGACGATAATCGCTAGAAATTAAGTATCCCCAGCTGAGCAAGCCAGAGGCGACAGCGGCAAGGAACCAAAACTCCCTCTGAGACAGAATGGAGAAAAAAACCTTGGGAGAAACCAGGCTCAGTCGGGGGCCAGTTCTCCTCTGGCCAGGATATTATTGTTTATTTATTGTTTTAATTAAGACTTTAAATGTTTTATATTTCTATTTTAATATTGTTGCAATTTCTAACAATAATAGTATTATGTAGTTAGGTATTTTATTATATTTTCAGTTATTTGTTTTATTTTTAGTTTTATTGTATTTTAAGTCGAGGTCTTCACTGGGATTATGTCCCCGGGGCTCATCCAGGGGTCCGGCCTCCGCCGACAATCTGGGCCGCAGACATCATCTCCCGGCGCCAATCCACCATCTAATCCAGACACGGACTGAGAAACAGAATAAGAAAGAAACAGACTAATATTAGCGTAGATGTCAATATTTTTATGATGTAACAAGTACATCATGTGTTATGGGAGTGTTCCCGGTTCCGGTTGATCTAATTAATGCAGCCTAACAATCCTTTAACGGATTTGAATAATAGAAGTGTATTAGTGTGTTATGTGTACGCCAGGTTAAAGAGATGGGTCTTTAATCTAGATTTAAACTGACAGAGTGTGTCTGCCTCCCGAACAGTGTTTGGTAGATTGTTCCAGAGTTTGGGAGCTAAATAGGAAAAAGATCTGCCGCCCGCAGTTGATTTTGATATTCTAGGTATTATCAAATGGCCAGAGTTTTGAGAACGCAGCGGACGTGAAGGACTATAATGCGATAAGAGCTCGCTCAAGTACTGAGGAGCTAAACCATTCAGGGCTTTATAAGTAATTAACAAGATTTTAAAGTCTATACGATGTTTAGTAGGGAGCCAGTGCAGTGTTGACAGAACCGGGCTAATGTGCTCATACTTCCTGGTTCTAGTAAGAACTCTAGCTGCTGCATTTTGAACCATCTGTAATTTGTTTATTATGCGTGCAGAACAACCACCCAATAAAGCATTACAATAATCTAACCTTGAGGTCATAAACGCATGAATTAATATTTCTGCATTTGACATTGAGAGCATAGGTCTCAGTTTAGATATATTTTTAAGATGAAAAAATGCAGTTCTACAAATGCTAGAAACGTGGCTGTCAAAGGAGAGATTACTATTAAATAGCACACCTAGGTTCCTGACTGATGACGAAGAATTTACAGAGCAGCCATCAAGTGTTAGACAATGTTCTAGGTTATTACTTGTGGGGTTTTAGGTCCGATAAGTAACACCTCTGTTTTTTCAGAATTTAGCAGTAAGAAATTACTCGTCATCCAGTTTTTTATATCGACTATGCATTCCATAAGTTTCTCAATTTGGTGTGTTTCACCGGGCCGTGAAGAAATATAGAGCTGAGTATCATCAGCATAACAGTGAAAGCTAACCCCGTGTTTCCTAATGATATTTCCCAAGGGTAACATGTAAAGCGTGAAAAGTAACGGCCCTAGTACTGAGCCTTGAGGAACTCCATACTGCACTTGTGATCGATATGATACCTCTTCATTCACTGCTACGAATTGATGGCGGTCAGATAAGTACGATTTGAACCATGCTAATGCACTTCCACTAATGCCAACAAAGTTTTCTAGTCTATTCAAAAGAATGTTGTGATCGATAGTGTCAAACGCAGCGCTAAGATCCAGTAGAACTAATAGAGAGATACAACCACGATCAGATGATAAGAGTAGGTCATTTGTAACTCTAATGAGAGCAGTCTCAGTACTATGATACGGTCTAAATCCTGACTGGAAATCCTCACAGATATCATTTTTCTCTAAGAAGGAATATAATTGTGAGGATACAATCTTCTCTAATATCTTTGACAGAAAAGGGAGATTCGAGATCGGTCTGTAATTAAATAGATCTTTGGGGTCAAGTTGTGGTTTTTTAATGAGAGGCTTAATAACAGCCAATTTAAAGTTTTTGGGGACATATCCTAATGACAATGACGAATTAATAATAGCCAAAAGAGGATATATGACTTCTGGAAGCACCTCTTTTAGTAGTTTAGATGGAATAGGGTCTAACATACATGTTGTTGGTTTAGATGAATTAACAAGTTTATACAATTCTTCCTCTCCTATAGTAGAGAATGACTGGAATTGTTCCTCAGGGGATCTATAGTACACTATTTGATGTGATAATATAGCTGACGGCTGCATGGTTACAATTTGATCTCTAATAGTATCAATCTTGGAAGTAAAGTAGTTCATAAAATCATTACTGCTGTGCTGTTGGGAAATGTCAACACCTGTTGATGCTTTATTTTTTGTTAATTTTGCCACTGTATTGAATAAATACCTGGGGTTATGTTTTGTTTTGTTCTAAAAGAGACGAAAAGTAATCAGATCTAGCAGTTTTTAAAGCTTTTCTGTAGGATAGGGTACTTTCCCGCCAGGCTAAACGAAATACCTCTAGTTGTGTTTTCCTCCAGCTGCGCTCCATTTTCCAGGCTGCTCTCTTTAGAGTGCGAGTGTGCTCATTATACCACGGTGTTGGACTCTTTTCCTTAATCTTCCTTAAGCATAAAGGAGCAATTGTATCTAAAGTGCTAGAAAAGAGAGAGTTCATAGTTTCTGTTACATCATCAAGTTGTTCTGAGCTGTTGGATATGCTGAGGAATTGAGATAAATCAGGAAGATTACTTACAAAGCAGTCTTTTGTGGTAGAAGTGATCGTTCTACCATATTTATAAGAAGGAGTTGAATTTACAGCTTTAACTATATGGAGTTTACACAAGACTAGATAATGATCTGATATATCATCGCTTTGCTGCAGAATTTCAACACCACTAACATCAATTCCATGTGACAGTATTAAATCTAGAGTATGATTTCGACTATGAGTAGGTCCTGAAACGTGTTGTCTAACCCCAATAGAGTTCAGAATGTCTATGAATGCTGATCCTAATGCATCTTTTTCATTATCAACATGGATATTAAAATCGCCAACAATTAAGACTTTATCTGCAGCCAGCACTAACTCTGATAGAAAATCAGCAAATTCTTTAATAAAGTCTGTATGGTGCCCTGGTGGCCTGTATACAGTAGCCAGTACAAACGTCACGGGGGATTTATCATTAATACTTTTTTCTCTAGATAATTTTATATGAAGCACCATTACTTCAAAGGAGTTATACTTAAAGTCTGTCTTCTGAGAAATACTGAGAATATTGTTATAAATTGTAGCAACACCTCCCCCTTTACCTTTTGGACGCGGCTCATTTTTGTAACAGTAATCTTGGGGGGTGGACTCATTTAAAATAGTGTATTCATCTGGTTTTAGCCATGTTTCTGTCAAACAGAGCAAATCTAGGTTATGATCATTAATCAAATCATTTACAAAAAGTGCTTTTGTAGAAAGGGACCTGATATTCAGTAAACCAAGTTTTATCAATTGTTTCTGTGTATTGTAAACATTTTTTATTTGTTGAACATCAATTAAATGGTTACTCATAAATAGTTTTTGACGTTTTCTGTATCTTCTAGCTCGGGGAACAGACACAATCTCTATAATGTGATATCTAGGTGAAGGAGTCTCTATGTGCTGAGAATTAACTGACTTCTGTGACGTGAGGCGGCTAGCAGACGGTCGGTTTAGCCAGTCTGTCTGCTTCCTGACCTGGGCTCCAGTTAGTCAAGTATGAACTCTAAGACTATGTGCCAAATTTCTAGAGAGAATAGCGGCACCACCCCAGGAGGGATGAACACCATCTCTTTTCAACAGGTCAGGTCTGCCCCAAAAACTCGTCCAATTGTCTATAAAACCTATGTTGTTTTGCGGGCACCACTTAGACATCCAGCCATTTAATGATGACAGTCTGCTATGAATCTCATCACCCCGGTAAGCAGGGAGGGGGCCAGAGCATATTACAGTGTCTGACATCGTACTTGCAAGTTCACACACCTCTTTAACATTACTTTTAGTGATCTCCGACTGGCGAAGTCGAACATCATTAGCGCCGGCGTGGATAACAATCTTACTGAATTTACGTTTAGCATTAGCCAGCACTTTTAAATTTGCCAAGATGTCAGGCGCTCTGGCTCCCGGTAAACAATGGACTATGGTGGCTGGTGTCTCTATTTTCACGTTCCGTACAATAGAATCGCCAATAACTAGAGCACTTTCACCAGGTTTCTCAGTGGGTGCATCACTGAGTGGGGAGAACCTGTTTGATGTTCTGATCGGAACGGAAGAGCGGTGTTTTGACCCACGACTATGCTGCCTCACAGTCACCCAGTTGCCCTGCTGCATGGGCTCTAATACCGGAACCGAACAATGTACAGGAGTCCCTGAGCTAATCACATCCAAAGCAGTATCTACAGCCCTCACATTCTTACTATCCTCAACTAAAGTTTGGATGCGTGTCTCTAGTTCTAAAACCTTCTCTGTCAGCCTAACTATTTCCCTGCATTTATCACATGTGAATCCCTCATCGCCGACAGAGATAGATAAACTATACATGTGGCAGACAGTGCAAATAACAATAGCAGGAGAAGAAGCCATTACTCACCGTGATTGATGAATGATACCAACTTAACTTACCACTTACCACTCCACTTACCACTTACCACTGTTGTTTGATGAACTCGTGAAAAACGGAGCGAGAGAGAAATGAAAACGGAGCGAGAAAAAAGAAAACAATAATAGGCGCGAATAGCAACGCGAATGGAACCGCGAGTGACAAGCTATCCGGCTAGCGAACGCTAACGCGCTGCACTCGCGGTTTTAAAAGCGAACGATCAGATTAGTTTGATAGATAATACCAGAAATATGGTGGGAATTAAGTTATATATATCACTTTAAACAACAGAGTGAAAGTAAGGTAAAGATTCAATAAAAAAGCAGAGCTACAATCACAAACCGCACAGCAGCACAACAGACTGAAGCAATCGAACTGTCAACAGCAGTTATTTGTATATGTCACCGAGCTTAAAGGTGTCTGAGCTTTACGAGCTGGAGCTGAACACTAAAGCTTCCTAATGCAGAGATTCTGGAGGATATGCTGCTTTGGAGATCAGCGGGTTGGTTTCTGGGCTTTTTTAAAATTTTATTTAATAAAATTTACGTAAATACATTTTCTACTAATATATTTTACCCATTTGTTATATATACAGGTGCTGGTCATATAATTAGAATATCATCAAAAAGTTGATTTATTTCACTAATTCCATTCAAAAAGTGAAACTTGTATAATGTATACATTCATTCCACACAGACTGATATATTTCAAGTGTTTATTTCTTTTAATTTTGATGATTATAACTGACAACTAATGAAAACCCCAAATTCAGTATCTCAGAAAATTAGAATATTGTGAAAAGGTTCAATATTGAAGACACCTAGTGCCACACTCTAATCAGCTAATTAACTCAAAACACCTGCAAAGGCCTTTAAATGGTCTCTCAGTCTAGTTCTGTAGGCTACACAATCATGGGGAAGACTGCTGACTTGACAGTTGTCCAAAAGACGACCATTGACACCTTGCACAAGGAGGGCAAGACACAAAAGGTCATTGCAAAAGAGGCTGGCTGTTCACAGAGCTCTGTGTCCAAGCACATTAATAGAGAGGCGAAGGGAAGGAAAAGATGTGGTAGAAAAAAGTGTACAAGCAATAGGGATAACCGCACCCTGGAGAGGATTGTGAAACAAAACCCATTCAAAAATGTGGGGGAGATTCACAAAGAGTGGACTGCAGCTGGAGTCAGTGCTTCAAGAACCACTACGCACAGACGTATGCAAGACATGGGTTTCAGCTGTCGCATTCCTTGTGTCAAGCCATTCTTGAACAACAGACAGCGTCAGAAGCGTCTCGCCTGGGCTAAAGACAAAAAGGACTGGACTGCTGCTGAGTGTGTCCAAAGTAATGTATCTCTGATGAAAGTAAATTTTGCATTTCCTTTGGAAATCAGGGTCCCAGAGTCTGGAGGAAGAGAGGAGAGGCACAGAATCCACGTTGCTTGAGGTCCAGTGTAAAGTTTCCACAGTCAGTGATGGTTTAGGGTGCCATGTCATCTGCTGGTGTTGGTCCACTGTGTTTTCTGAGGTCCAAGGTCAACACAGCCGTATACCAGGAAGTTTTAGAGCACTTCATGCTTCCTGCTGCTGACCAACTTTATGGAGATGCAGATTTCATTTTCCAACAGGACTTGGCACCTGCACACAGTGCCAAAGCTACCAGTACCTAGTTTAAGGACCATGGTTTCCCTGTTCTTAATTGGCCAGCAAACTCGCCTGACCTTAACCCCATAGAAAATCTATGGGGTATTGTGAAGAGGAAGATGCGATATGTCAGACCCAACAATGCAGAAGAGCTGAAGGCCACTATCAGAGCAACCTGGGCTCTCATAACACCTGAGCAGTGCCACAGACTGATCGACTCCATGCCACGCCGCATTGCTGCAGTAATTCAGGCAAAAGGAGCCCCAACTAAGTATTGAGTGCTGTTCATGCTCATACTTTTCATGTTCATACTTTTCAGTTGGCCAAGATTTCTAAAAATCATTTCTTTGTATTGGTCTTAAGTAATATTCTAATTTTCTGAGATACTGAATTTGGGGTTTTCATTAGTTGTCAGTTATAATCATCAAAATTAAAAGAAATAAACACTTGAAATATATCAGTCTGTGTGGAATGAATGTATACATTATACAAGTTTCACTTTTTGAATGGAATTAGTGAAATAAATCAACTTTTTGATGATATTCTAATTATATGACCAGCACCTGTATATTAAAAAATATATAAATATTTTGCCCTTCAATCCAAGAAAATACATTCATTTATGTCATAATACAATATTTGATTAAATAATTTTTTTAAATTGTATTAAATACTATTTTAAAATTTTACTTAATAAAATTGTCTTACTTATTTTTATTTAAATGGGTTATATTCACTCATTATGGACTAAGTTTTCTTCAAATAACATATGTGAATGTATTTTCTTGGATTGAAATATCTTAAAGACAAATATTTTAAAATGCTTTTAAAAATATATATTCATATTTTTGTAAATATATTTAAAAATTGTACAAAAATGGCAAAAAAAAATAGAAGATATATTTATGTAAATATATTTTGAAACATATTTTAGCGAATATATTTTTTTGGTCATTTTTTGAAATATATTGAAAATGTTATTGTATATATGTGTGTGTATATATACTGTATATACAGTGTGTGTGTATATACTGTATATGATATGTGTATATACTGTATATACAGTGTGTGTGTGTATATATATATATATATATATATATATATACAGTATATGTGCCATGTATGTGTGTGTGTGTGTATATATATGTGTGGGTATATATGTGTGTGTGTGTGTGTGTATACTGTATATATATATATATATATACTGTATATGATATGTATGTGTATATACTGTATATACAGTGTATATATATATATATGCCATGTATATGTGTGTGTGTGTGTGTGTGTGTGTGTGTATATATATATATATATAAAATATCTTCCTCTCCAGACTAAAAACAGCGTTTAGTGAAGCTGGTTGTTCTTGCTGTAGTGTGTTTTGCAGAGCTTCATGTGGTTATCTTGGGCCTGTACTGTAAGTCACGGCTGTCAATCACGTGCTTCATCAAAGTGACGTCTGCTGGAGCGCTTCATCTGCTCTCAGGCTGGAAACTCTGACATTTGCCTCGACAAACCTGCATTTAAAACACGTCGTCGCTGTTTCTAATACGAGCTGTTGAACGTTTCTGTGTCTTTATTTTCCCACAGGCCAAAAACAGTCTGGAGTTTCTGCACCGAGAACACGTTTGAAGCGATTGAGATCGTGTTTATGAAGCGCTTGAGGAACCAGAATATGATAATCAGTCAAAACTCACGACTGCAGATGGAGAATCGCTTTATATGATGCTCTGATGAAGGTGGGTCTCTTTTATTATGCATCATGTGTTCATGTCCTCATTATACATGCCTTAATATATTGTAATTGATATAAAACTCACCATTTTTAAATATGGAAATCATTCACTCAGTCATTAAACTTCACTGTTAAACCTGTTTCACTCAATCTCCTGCATGTCTTCTGTCGTCTGACTAGTTTAGAGGGTTTTATCAGTTAAAGCTCTTTTAGTGTAATTGTACAAGCGTCCAGCTTCAGAGTCAAATCTTGACTGATGTTTGATCAAGTAAGCGTCAGAATAACTGCAGTCATATCTCCAGATGAACACTTACTGGACTGAAGCAGCTCAGCTTTACTTGATTCTCCATCAATCATGTTTTAGTCTCAAATCTGATCATCAGGATCTTTTGAGGAGCTTTACTTTCACTGTTCCTCAGCGGAGGAATGATCTTCTGAGGAGCCTTTATTATTCATCTCTCAATCAGCATTGCATTATATGTTATAATCTCATCTTACTAAGACATATTATTGGAGATATAGAGCGACGAGTGATGTTTACATCATTTAATGTCAGTATCTGCTGCACTGTTATAAAGATCTCATTGATTTACATCACAAGCATCATAATTTCATCATATGAATATCAGCATCTGCAGCAAATTCATATTTGTGCTCAGTTCGAGTCTCTGAATAAAACTGAGCTGTTTTTTCACTGTATCAGACTATATGAGCCATAAAAGCCTGATGGAGCAAATATGATATCATATAATATGATTTATTTTTTTGTCTACATCTTGTTTTTTTTATAATGCATTTGGGTTTGTTTTGACTCAGAAGATATAGATACAAGTTTCTTAAAAATGCTTAGTTTTTAGTAAGGGAATAAAACTTTGCAAATGCTTTAAGAGCCTTTAAATACACATCACTTATTTTTTTCAAGATTTTTACAATTATTTTTTAAGAGATATGACCATTTAAAATGCCATTTTGACCTGGGTATGTATGGAGTCCCATTATGTGTCAAAAATATATATTTTATATATATAAATTATCTATTAAGTTATATAAGTGTCAGATTTTTTTATATAGCTTTGTCTCCATATCTCACACACTTTTGGGACTAAATGTTTATGATAAACATGAATATTGACCTATTGACAAACCATTGCAGCATGAAAATGTATCACTTTTTTTCATCTGAAAGTGAACACTTATGCAAGTAAAATGAATACATTTTGTTAGAAAGTATTTCAGTAATATTTATGTTGTTTTGATGCTACTTTCTTAGAAATAAATATGTAATTTTCATAAATTTGGACTTAAAATTGGAGTTATTAATTCAATGTTGATGAATTCTGTGATTTGTGTCTCTCTAAAACAAGAAATTAAATATGCATGATCTGATCTTGAATGCAATGTAAGTGCAAATGTAAATAGTCATTATTGAGTACAAATTACAACGCAAGCATATTAATTTTTAAAGTTACTAATGTTTTAGTGCTTGATAACAGGAATGTCCGTCTCTCTTTGTGTTTTCTCTCTCTTTCTGTAGGAGTAATGTGAGCACACAAGACACGATAGCACGAGAGATACAGCTCTTCACGAGAGCGTGCGAGAAAGGGTGAGAGAGAGAGAGAGAGAGAGACAGAGAGAGAGAGAGAGAGAGAGAGGAGGGTGTGTGTTTTGTAAGGGCCACCGACCGCAAAAGGCAATTCCAATTTGTCGCGAGCGCCGTGTGTGTGTGTGTGTGTGTGTGTGTGTGTGTGTGAGAGTTAATGAGGCGAGTGTGTGAGCTCTCACTCATTCTGCCAGCACCGGCCGATCGCTCTCTGATTACTATAATGAAACGGTCAGGGCATTATTAACCAAACGCCACACACACACACACACACACACACAGAAAAAGAAGAATCACACCCAATATTGTCACCGCACCGTTTTAGCCATTTGTCTCTGTGCTGGTTCTTCCAGAGCGAGCGAGGACCTCTTCAAGTGGAGATCACTGATAAAGCATCTGTGTGTCAGGTGTGTGACTTTTATTATAGATACAGAATCCGAGTGCTGGTCAGATATAGACGCTGTTGTGACCTACAGACAGATAAAGGTTATAATCTGCACTAAACCGCAGGACACTGATTGCTCTGATGCAGGGAAGCTCTTCAATAAAGTGGATTTCAGCAGATGTGGAGATGTTGCTCCGTTGAACAGCACAGATGAGCAGAAACGATGAGAACATGCAGAGAGGTAGAAACACTCATTTGGCATCACTTATACGTGCAGTTTTGTTAAAGACCCTCCGTCCTCCTGAGAAAACTCATCTCCAGATATTCTTCAACAGCACGTTCAAGAGTTAATTCTACACAAACATTAACATTCAGTCATCCTACCTCATATGTGACCCTGGAGCACAAAAGCAGTCATCAGTAACACAGGTATATTTGTAGCAATAGACAACAATACATTGTATGGGTCAAAATTATACATTTATGCCAAGAATCATTAGGATATTAAGATCATGTTCCATGAAGATATTTAGTAAATTTCCTACCATAAATATATCAAAACTTATTTTTTGATTAGTAATATGCATTGCTAAGAACTTCATTTGAACAACTTTAAAGATGATTTTCTCAATATTTAGATTTTTTTGCACCCTCAGATTCCAGATTTTCAAATAATCGTATCTCAGCCAAATATTGTCCTATCATAACAAACCATACATCAATGGAAAGATTATTTATTCAGCTTTCAGGTGATGCATAAATCTCAATTTTAAAAAATTGACCCTTATGACTGTTTTTAGTAGATTTTAGTAAGGGAACAAAACTTTGCAAATGTTTTAAGAGCCTTAAAATACATATAATTAATTTTTTTCAGATTTTTTTATGACCATTTGAAATGTCTTTTGACCCAGGTATGTATGGAGTCCCATTATGTGTCAAAATGTTTTTTTTTAATAAAATTATCAAAATATATGTATAAATTGTCAATATATATATATACAGTATATATTATTTTATTTATTAAGCTTTTTCTCCATATCACTCAAACTTTTGGGACTAAATTATTTTTATGATAAACATGAATATGTCACCTATCGACGAACCATTGCACATGAAAAAAAATTATCACTTTTTTTCATCTGAAAGTGAAGGTTTGTACAAGTCAAGATAAATTATTTTGTTTGAAAACTTGTCAGATTAATATTTATGATGTTTTGATGTTTTATTGGAAATAAATACATCATTTTTATAAATTAGGACTGTCTTTGAGCTATTATGATTTATAAATTTAAAGGAATTAAATTAAATTCCATTGATTCCAATGGGGTTAAAAAAATGACCCTTATGACTGGTTTTGTGGTCCAGGGTCACATATTTGCAGTGCATTTGTCAAATATTCAATCTTGTTGCATTGCAATCAGTCACATGACACGTGAGAACCAATGGAAAAAAATCATATTTAAATTAATCTGAACTTCATGCAAAAATGATCGTGCTCTGCTTTTAATGCGAGAATGGGGTGACGATTGTACTTCGTAAGCTCTCTTAAAGGTACAGTTCACCCAAAAATGAATTTACTCATCCTCATGTTATTCCAAACCTGTATGAGTGTCTTTCTCCTGTGGAACAGAAGATGATATTTTGAAGAATGTTGGTAACCAAAAAGTTGACGGAAGCCATTGACTTCCATAGTATGGAAAAAAATACTATGGAAGTCAATGGCTACCATCAACTCTTTGGTTGACGTTTGACTGTTTGGCCATGAACTGCATTTTATTTTTTATTATTATTATATTAAGTTTTCTGATGTGCACTTATAATGTTAGTAGGATTTAGAAATAAAAGGCCCTGATTTAAACACGCTGTCAAAATGGGCGTGTCGCTTTAAGACTTCAATGTAAACGCCCACTGCTCTGATTGGATAACTTTTTGTGTATGAAATAAGCATTACACGTGAAACTATTTTGAAAACTTTTAATATGTTTTTACTATTGCAGATGCTGAGATTAATTAATTGAAAAAAGTGTAGAAGTATAAAATTATACAGTTTCAATAAAAGCTGTTTTTGGACTAATGAGGACGTTTTGAGTTCTGAAATGTTTTTATAATACAAAGATCTCTTAGATGTCAAGTCACACTTATTTCTATAGTGCTTTATACAATACAGCTACTGTTTCAGAGCAGCGTTACAGTAATAAACAGCAAAATAACTGTTAAATTCATCAATTATGTGCTGTAAAGCAGTTTTACAGAAGATAATAGAGACATTATTCAGGTTAATTCAGCTGAATGTTGATTCAGTTCAGTATCAGATCAGGGAAAATATGATTTCAGTTCATTCTTAATTCATGACCCCTTTGTTTAATATCTTACCAGAAAAAAAATACTGTAGGATTGACTTTGAGACTATTTTAACTCAGAAATTGCTTGTAGTTTTTACAAATAATTACAAAGAAATGGCAAATAAAACATTGAATTAAATGCAAAATTTTGATATATATATATATATATATATACACACACAGTGCCCTCCACTAATATTGGCACCCTTGATAAATATGAGCAAAGGCGGCTGTGAAAATAAATCTGCATTGTTTATACTTTTGATCTTTCTCTCAAAAAAATCACAAAATTCTAACTTATCATTGAAGTGAAACAATTGAGAGTGTGGAGAAAATCTCATGATGAAATAAATGTTTTTCTCCAATAAATGTTGGCCACAATTATTGGCACCCCTAGAAATTCTTATGAGTAAAATATCTCTGAAGTATATTTCCATTTTTTAGCAGACCAGGGTGACTAGGAGCATGAAATTGTCCAGCCATGACAATATGAGGAACACAAAGCCAAATTCCCTTAATCATCCATCACAAGGAGTAAAACCAAAGAATATAGTTCTGATGTATAGAACAAGATTGTTGAGCATCACAAAATAGAAAGTGGTTGTAAGAAAAGAGTTAAAGCATTGAAAATCCCCATTTCCACATCAGGGTAATAATTAAGAGGTTCCAATCAACCAAAGATCACTCACTCATCCAAAAACAATCTCCAGCATATTCAGTTATCAGACACGACTGGAACTTCAAATGGCACTGGCTTCTATGCTCAGATGAAACTGAAAAAGAGCTTTTTGGCAGCAAACCCACCAGATGAGTTTAGTACCCCATGTCCACAGTTAATTAATGTTGTGGCCTGTTTTTGGTCCTGAACATCTTGTTCAGATGCATGGCATCATGGATTCTATCAAATACCAACAGATAATAAATCTAAACCTGACTGCCTCTGTTAGAAATCTTATAATGGACCGTGTTTGGATCTTCCACCAGGACAACAATCCAAAACACAAAATGAAGCTTCTGCTATGGCTATTCCAGTCCTCTGACCTGAACCCTGTAGAACATGAGTGAACTGAAGAGAAGAAGCTGTGAATCTGAAGGATCTGGAGAGATTCTGGATGAAGGAATGGTCTCTGATCTCTTATCAGGTGTTCTCTAACCTCATCAGGCATTATAGGAGAAAACAGAGCTGTTATCTTGAGAAAAGGACGTTGCAATAATTGGGTGCCAATAATTGTGGCCAACATGAACTAGAGAAAGCATTTATTTCACAATGAGATTTCCCCCCACTTTCAATTGTTTTACTTCAATGATAGATTAGAAGTTTGTGAATTTTTTGAATGAAAGATAAAAAAGGATAAACAATGCAGATTTATTTTCACAGCCGCCTTTGCTCATATTTACCAAGGGTGCCAATATTAGTGGAGGACACTGTATATATATACACACACACAGTTGTGCTCATAAGTTTACATACCCCTTACAGAATGTGCAAAATGTTAATAATTGAAACAAAATAAGAGGGACCTGAATAAGCTATTTCACATAACAGATGTTTACATATACTCCACAAGACAAAATAATAACATAATTTATAAAAATGACCCCATTCAAAAGTTTACATACCCTTGAATCTTAATACTGTGTGTTGTTTCCTGGATGATCCACGACTGTTTTTATATTTTGTGATAGTTGTTCATGAGTCACTTGTTGGTTCTGAGCAGTTCCTGCTGTTCTTCAGAAAAATACCCCCAGATCCTGCATATTCTTTAGTTTTCCAACATTATTTACATATTTGAACCATTTCCAACAGTGACTATGATTTTGAAATCCATATTTTAACACTGAGGACAACTGAGGGACTCATGCACAACTATTACAAAAGGTGAAAACATTTACTGATGCTCAAGAAGGCCACACAATGCATTAAGAGACGGGGGTGTAAACTTTTTGAAGTGGATGATCAGGGTAAATTGTAATTATTTTGTCTTCTAGGAAACGTAAATTTATATGTAGCTTCTGTCGCCCAGTACTAAATTAAAAAATATGATCGTTAAACAAAATGAGAAGAATTTACACATCATCATCCTGTTCAAAAGTTTACACCCCCGGCTCTTAATGCATTGTGTGGCCTTCTTTAGCATCAGTAAATATTTTCACCTTTTGTAATAGTTATGTACGAGTCCCTCAATTATCCTCAGTGTGAAAATATGGATTTCAAAATCATAGTCACTTTTGGAAAGGGTTCAAATTAGCACAACTGTGTGTGTGTGTGTGTGTGTGTGTGTGTGTGTGTGTGTGTATATATATATATATATACACTGCCCTCCAGAAGTTTGGAAACGCTCTAGAAAAGTGGGGTTTTGGACAATATTGGCATGAATCCTTTTTAATTTGTGATAATTTTGCACTGATAAGGGACAACACAAACTACGAAAACATATTTTATTACATAAACAGTTTATACATAGAATTTTTTTTTTTTTAAATGTAATATTTGTAAACTATCTGACCTAAATTGTGTTCTAATTGGTTCATTGTATTCTAAACTTAATTGGCAATCAATTGTTGAAGCTATTAAGGTGTGCTGAGCCAAAAATCTGATAAAAACCTGGACCAAGTTTAAACCAGTAACCAGGCATCACAGCTGGCAAAGGGGCATGTCTGACTTTGACACGTATATATTGAAATTATTATGTAATCAAAATGAAAATTATTATTGCTGGTCTTCAATGATAATGTCAAGTTACTTTAATGTACAGTATTTGCACCAAAAAATGATAAGGATTTATGCTGATATCATCCAAAACCACACTTTGCCAGGAGTGTTTCCAAACTTTTGGAGGGCAGTGTATATATATATATATATATATTTTTTTTTTTTTATTATTATTTTTTTTACAGGGTGCAGGTTTGGAAGACATAAGGGCGAGTAAATTATGAGTGGAGTTAAGGTCATAATTCCATGTGTTGTCAACTTTAGGGAGGAGTTGATCTAAATAACAAGCAGTTCTTCTTAAAGGAACAGTGCTGTGTTCTACATCTCCTCATTAATGAACGAGCGTCTGTAATTAAACTGATAAGAAGTACCTCTTAAGCACCTTTAAGGTAATAAAGCGTGATCAATCCGGACTGACGGCTGCGAGTCACAGATAGGTCAGTGTTTGATGGCTTCACCGCCGCTTGTTAACACTAATAGCTTCAGTATTGCTTTTCTGATTCATCTGAGGAACACATTATGGACTCGTGAAGATCCAGCTGTCCGTGGTGTTTCCAGACGCACTTCAGTTTGTTCTTGGAAAGGCTTCTGTCTGATAATTAGATGGAAACCCTCCTGGTCCAGAAGTGTCTGGATGACGGCCAGAGGCGTCTATATTTAGTGTGTGTGAGAGAACTGTTCCCAGATCTGCTCTGTGAAGCTGGACAGATGATTCCCAGGAGCTTCTGATCACCTTCAGTTCCTCCGTATCGCTGCTTCTGCTTCAGGAGCCAGATGTTATATTGGACATCAGGTGGAGGTCTTTACCCAAGACTTTACCCTCATAACGCATACGAAATTAATTCATTTTTAAATATATTTCACAATATACAAAAAAAATGGCAAAAAAAGCTAAATATATTTACGTAAATATATTTTCTACCAATATATTTTGAAATTTTTGTTTAAAAAAAATTATAATAATAAAAAATATATTTTTTAAATATATAAAATATTTTTTAATAGCATATGAAGTTTTTTGTATTTAAAAATAAATAAATATATATATAATATTTTTTAATAGCACATGTGAACATAAAATACATTTGAATAAAAAAAAAAGTAATGAATTAATGTAAAATTATAAATGAATTAATTTTACAATACAAATATTTGTTGTAAGACTTCACCCTCATATTGCATTTGGGTCTGTTTTGACCCAGAAGACATACATAAAAATAAAAATAAAAAAGCATAGTTTTTAGTAAGGGAACAAAATTTTGCAAATGTTTTAAGAGCCTTAAAATACACATAATTAATTTTTTCAGATTTTTTTATGACCATTTGAAATGTCTTTTGACCCAGGTATGTATGGAGTCCCATTATGTGTCAATTTTTTTTTATTTTTATAAAATTATCAAAATAAATATAAATTGTCAAAACGTTTTTTTAAATATATTTAGCTTTTTCTCCATATCACTCAAACTTTTGGGACTAATTTTTTTATGATAAACATGAATATGTCACCTATTGACGAATTATTGCGGCATGAAAAATGTATCACTTTTTTCATCTGAAAGTGAAGGTTTGTACAAGTAAAAATAAATTATTTTATTCGAAAACTTGTCAGACTAATATTTATGTTGTTTTGTTGGAAATAAATACATAATTTTCATAAATTAGGACTGTTTTGAGCTATTATGATTTATAAATTTAAAGGAATTAAATTAAATTCCATTGATTCCGACGGGGTTCATGCTGGTAATTCTCAGATTATATGATCTCATAAATTTCATACATTGATATATTCAACATTTTTATTTTGATTTATTTATTTATCTTTGTGGTTTTTCACGTGGTTCATGTATAATGTAATATTTCAAAGAATTTCTTAATTTTTCATTAATAAAAAGGGGTAAATGCAGTAATAACACTATGAATTTTTTTCAAATTCACTCATTAATGAGAAGTTGCTGATTAGATACTATAAGCTTTCATTTGAAAATTGAAGTTATGACAGTTTAATAAAATAATGATTCAGCATTTGAAAACAGGACTACAGATTTTGAATGCATTATGAGGGTGAAACACATAATTCTCTCTCTCGTTGAGATCGAGATTCTATTAAAATCGAATCTTTTAGACACATTTCAGCATTTCTCCCTCGTGTTACCAAATTCTCAGGCGTCAGATCGCTTGCACAAGGCTCTTCCCAAGCAGACGCTAATGCTCATAATTATTCCTGGAATATAACACAGAGATTCGTCCGGTTCTCCTCGAAGCGTTCGCTGCTCATCCAGGCGCCATCAGTGCACAGAAACAACGATCACTTCATATCGACCAGAGCTGCATCACGTTCAGAGACTCTCTTCCATTTATGGACCTTTATCACTGATGCACTTGCAAAAAAAAAAAAAAAATCAATGGCTGGAGTTGTTCCACAGCACTGATGCTTTACAGCTCGTCCTCTTTATTTCCACACAGACAGGTGTGTTTGAGTTCTATTATCATAATCACAGCCATTCAAACGTGTTTTTATTCGACTCTCGTTTTTGACGTGTTTTGTGAATCTCGTCTCACGGAGGACAATTGCAGCCATTAATGTGTGTGTGCTTTCAAACTGTAGATCGTCAAGCTGCTCGTAATGTACAGTAGTGTGGGAACCCTCCTCATGTGAAATCTTTGTGAGATTTGCAATTTACAATCATTTTTAGAATTTCAAGAAGAAATACACTGCCCTCCAAAAGTTTGCTCTAGAAAATGGGGTTTTGGACAATATTGGCATGAATCCTTTTTAATTTGTGATAATTTTGCACTGATAAGGGACAACACAAACTACGAAAACATATTTTATTACATAAACAGTTTATCCATAGAAAAAACTTAAATTTTCGATTCATCAAAATATCCACCATTAGCAGCTATTACAGCTCTGCATAATCTGGGCATCCAAGCGGTCAGTTCATTCAAACATTGACTTGATATATTACTCCAAGCCTCCTGAAGGATTGCCCACAGATGATTCACACTGGTTGGACACTTCTTACGGACATCACGGTTCAGTTCCTAGTAGCTCAATTGGGTTGAGGTCAGGTGATTGTGGAGGCCATTCCATGACGGACATGATGCCAGCTGACGGTTTCCTCTACAAATAGGATTTGCTCTGCTTGGAAGTGTGCTTGGAAGTGTGCTTGGAAGTGTGCTTGGAAGTGTGCTTGGAAGTGTGCTTGGAAGTGTGCTTGGGGTCAAGCTTGGAAGTGTGCTTGGAAGTGTGCTTGGGGTCAAGCTTGGAAGTGTGCTTGGAAGTGTGCTTGGGGTCAAGCTTGGACTTGGAAGTGTGCTTGGAAGTGTGCTTGGGGTCAAGCTTGGAAGAGTGCTTGGAAGTGTGCTTGGAAGTGTGCTTGGGGTCAAGCTTGGAAGTGTGCTTGGAAGGTGTGCTTGGGGTCAAGCTTGGAAGTGTGCTTGGAAGTGTGCTTGGGGTCAAGCTTGGAAGTGTGCTTGGAAGTGTGCTTGGGGTCAAGCTTGGAAGTGTGCTTGGAAGTGTGCTTGGGGTCAAGCTTGGAAGTGTGCTTGGAAGTGTGCTTAGGGTCAAGCTTGGACATGTGCTTGGAAGTGTGCTTAGGGTCAAGCTTGGACATGTGCTTGGAAGTGTGCTTGGGGTCAAGCTTGGAAGTGTGCTTGGAAGTGTGCTTGGAAGTGTGCTTGGGGTCAAGCTTGGAAGTGTGCTTGGGGTCAAGCTTGGAAGTGTGCTTGGAAGTGTGCTTGGGGTCAAGCTTGGAAGTGTGCTTGGAAGTGTGCTTGGAAGTGTGCTTGGGGTCAAGCTTGGAAGTGTGCTTGGAAGTGTGCTTGGGGTCAAGCTTGGAATGTGCTTGGAAGTGTGCTTGGGGTCAAGCTTGGACATGTGCTTGGAAGTGTGCTTGGAAGTGTGCTTGGGGTCAAGCTTGGAAGTGTGCTTGGAAGTGTGCTTGGGGTCAAGCTTGGAAGTGTGCTTGGAAGTGTGCTTGGGGTCAAGCTTGGAAGTGTGCTTGGAAGTGTGCTTGGGGTCAAGCTTGGAAGTGTGCTTGGAAGTGTGCTTGGGGTCAAGCTTGGAAGTGTGCTTGGAAGTGTGCTTGGGGTCAAGCTTGGAAGTGTGCTTGGGGTCAAGCTTGGAAGTGTGCTTGGAAGTGTGCTTGGGGTCAAGCTTGGAAGTGTGCTTGGAAGTGTGCTTGGGGTCAAGCTTGGAAGTGTGCTTGGAAGTGTGCTTGGGGTCAAGCTTGGAAGTGCTTGGGGTCAAGCTTGGAAGTGTGCTTAGGGTCAAGCTTGGAAGTGTGCTTGGAAGTGTGCTTGGGGTCAAGCTTGGAAGTGCTTGGGGTCAAGCTTAGAAGTGTGCTTGGAAGTGCTTGGGGTCAAGCTTGGAAGTGCTTGGGGTCAAGCTTGAAGTGTGCTTAGGGTCAAGCTTGGAAGTGTGCTTGGAAGTGTGCTTGGGGTCAAGCTTGGAAGTGTGCTTGGAAGTGTGCTTGGGGTCAAGCTTGGAAGTGTGCTTGGGGTCAAGCTTGAAGTGTGCTTGGAAGTGTGCTTGGAAGTGTGCTTGGAAGTGTGCTTGGAAGTGTGCTTGGGGTCAAGCTTGGAAGTGTGCTTGGGGTCAAGCTTGGAAGTGTGCTTGGAAGTGTGCTTGGGGTCAAGCTTGGAAGTGTGCTTGGAAGTGTGCTTGGAAGTGTGCTTGGAAGGTGCTTGGGGTCAAGCTTGGAAGTGTGCTTGGAAGTGTGCAAGGGGTCAAACTTGGAAGTGTGGTGGTACACTGCTGGTAATAAAGCAAGTCATTGAATGTGAGTTGGGTCAATTAAAGTGTCTCTTGTGGTCAAGTATTGAGATGATTTAGCTTGCAAATGGTTTCAACTAAATGTATATGTTCACGAATGCTTGACACTATGTTTGTCACTACACTTTAACCATATTTCAGAAGAAAAATACAAGTAAAGATATTGCATGCACTTAAGTCCTATTTAAGTGGGTCAGAAAGCAATCTGAAGTTTAGCTTATTGCATTTAATATCCTTTTAAACAATAATATGTGTTTATTTCTTAAGGATTAGTGCCCATATGGCAAAAATATGATGTATGTATATTTTTTAAATAGATTTCAAAATATAAAAAAAGGCCAAAAAATATCTTTTTGTAAAAATGTATACAGTATAAACTGTATCTCAAAATACATTTATGTAAATATATTTTCTGCCCATGCATATTTTTGATTTTTTTTGTGTATTTTTGAAAATATAATTTAAAAATCCATTTCTTTACACACACGTTTTTTTGCATCACGCACGCACACTTACGCACGCACACTTCACTCACACACACACACACACATATATATATATATACGTATATAATACATACAGTATATACAGTGTGTGTGTGTGTATATATATATATATATATGATCCAAGAAAATACATTCACGTCAGATTTAAAGAAAATATTTTTTTGTCTATAAAACATGTCTATAAAACTTTGAATAAAGATAAGTCATGAATTTAGCCTAAATGTAGTCTGTGATATTGCAAATGTATTTTCTTGCATTCAGATAAATGTATAAACACAATCAGTGTTCAGATAAACACAATCATGTCTGAATGTCACATGTGAGACTGCATGTTCAGTACAGTGTGACTTAAACATAATCATTGTTTTGTTTTGTATTCTGCTGCTTATTGGAGCAGAACAAATGTCAGTGTAAATGGTTTCTTTTATAAATCGTCTCATTCTGTTCAATGCAGCGATGTGCATAAGAATGGATTCATGGCTGATTTCCGTGTGTGTGTAAATGAGTCTCTGATCATGTCTTCTTCAGCTTTCATATTTCATCAGACTGCGGTCGTGTCTGTGTTTGTAGGTGGTATTAATGTTTAAATATGAAGCGTGTCATGAGAGTCCTGACATGTCAGGGATCAGCTGTGAGCTGCTATCGAGACTGAATGAAGAATCAGCGGCTCACGCTCCGGATCGCTCTGCTCTCATCAAGAGATGCTTGGCTCTCACAGGTCATATTTTGCATCCAGAATCAAAAACATTAATAAATTCAAAGGCGTTTTCAGCATGGACACACTTGCCCTTCTGCTGCTAGTCTGAGTGTCTGATGAACCGGCCGACAATACCAATGTGATTAAATAGATTAAATAGAGACGTAAAATGTATTTCAATGTGTACTGTGTTATGTATTGTGTATACTGTATGCAATGTGTGTGTGTGTATATAATATCTATTTATATTATATATTTATAAAATATTTTATATAGAGCATACATGTATGTGCATATACATGATAATTTAATTCTTTAATTATATTATATATATATATACATATATTTATATATACATTCATTGTTAAAATATTTTAGTTATATTATATATAGATCAAAAATGAATATATAAGTTTATGAAATATTTTGTAATATATTCATTGATCAAGTAAAATAAAATATTAAATACTAAATAAATCAAATAAATATAAAAAATAGAATGAACTGATAAATAATAAATTTAATAAATAATAAATGCTAAATAAAATAAATAAAGGATAAAATGAAAATATATTTAAATGTTACATATTTAATATTTCTGTGTATAAATTATTAAAATGTATATGTATTTATGAAATATTTTATAATATATATTCATATAAATTGAATATATATATATATATATATATATATATATTAGTAAAAATATTTATAAAATATATATGTATATATGTGTGTGTGTGTGTGTGTGTGTATATATATATATATATACAGTATATATATATATAAAAAAAAAAAATTCAATGCAAAACAGATGATTTTCTTTTTCTTTTAATTTTAGTGTTTAGTATGACCTGACCTGTGTGAAGAAAAAAAAACATAGTAGTACCATGGTACTTATTGTGGTACTTTCATGTTAGAGAATGTTAAAATAATTGTCAGTGTTCAGATGAGTTTGAATCAGCCCGAGCTGAACTGCTTCTCTAATATCAACCTTGCCAAAGACAAAGGCCTTCAGAGGCGTCTCCGGAGACTCTGTGTTCCTGACCCCGGAGCCCGAGAGCATGTTTATCACACACCGCGTGCTTTAACCTCCTCGCCGCATATCAAGAAGCCCCGCGTCTCCTCAGCAAAGAGTGAAGCCAGAAAAATAAGGCTGGCGAGATTAGAATACCGAGTTTTGACACCTTAATGTATGCGGCTCACCTAATAGACGCTCCATCTCAATTAAGCTCAGATTTGAGACTAGCGGAGCGCTCTCGACTCTCGGAGAACTTCATCAATCTTAGCAGTTCTTTCTCAGCAACAAAATAGAGTGGGGCAAATTTCTGCATTTAATTAATGTAGTGCTTCCTTTACTGCTGTTCAGCATCTTTCCAGCTTCAGTAGCGGCTGAGAAAGCTAGCGCCCAGAGATTAAGTGAAAAGCGGCGAGGAGAACAGCAAAGATCGGCAAACTCTGTAATGAATGTCTGAGTTTGGCACTTATGATGGATGAGCAGCGAATGCTGTTTGTCACTGACGCGCGCGGCAGGCTTCTGCAGAGCCTAGCGCATGCTTAGCACGGATAACGCTAACCACGCAATTACAGCTTAATGAGTGAAGCGGCAGCGGCAGAGTCGCACATTGTTGCAACTATGTTTGTGATGATTATTTTCCGTTTCTAGTCAGTCGGCCTGCAGATATCTCACATTCAACTGCCCCTATTATGGAAAATGATCTTTCATGCAGTGTGTAAGTGAATGAAAACATCCTGCAAAGTTTTAAATCTGAAAGTGCACCGTGTATAAAGTTATAGTCTCTCGGAAGAAAGAGTCGACTCTGAATCATTGAAACGAGTCGTTTTTAAAACGAATCCCAAGCCGCTTTATGTTGACGTCAACATGAAACATTAGCATATTGCCGCCTACTTGTTGGTCTTTTCGCGTTGGTCTGAAAGAAAATGCAAATTCATTCTTTGCCACTAGGTGGCGCTTTTGGAGCGTTAAAGGGGTCATATGACGTTGCTAAAAAGAACATTATTTTGTGTATTTGGTGTAATGCAATATGTTTATGCGGTTTAAGTTTCAAAAACACATTATTTTCCACATACTGTATTATTATTGTTGCTCCCCTATGCTCCGCCTTTCTGAAACAAGTCAATGTTTACAAAGCTCATTGTTCTGAGAAGCGAGGCGTGCTCTGATTGGCCAGCTATCCGGTGCGTTGTGATTGGCCGAATACCTCAAGCGTGAGATGGAAATGTTACGCCCCTCACTGTATTGTGATGCCGTGTCCCAGCGCGACGAGACCAAAACAATAAAACCCATTATAAACGAGGCATTTGTTGCATCCAGCGGGGACATAATTACAGATTATAATGACTTATACTGTCTTTTTACACGTCGCGTTGCATTGCTCCACGCAAACATTACCATGTCTGCATTTGTGATCGGAGAAACGACAAACAACAAGCACTCTACACAGCTCAAAACTCACGTTTGAACCGTCAGAAGCAGAAACGTACTTACTGTGAGTTAGAAGCTCAGACTGTCCTTGCAAAGTTGGAATTGCTCCACTTTATAGAAACAGTCTTTGAGCAATCATTGTAGGCTACTCTTCCAGGTTCAGGAAACAGTCCTCCGTAAAATGCGCTGCACACACTCTAATATTTAGGTTGAACTCTGGAACAGTGTTGTAAATACAACTTAACCACTGATTTCTAGTTGTGTCCTCTTTTGGATCCCAAACAAAGTAGTTTCACTTTCACAATGAAACACAGCGTCTCCAGGACATGACGCCGGCGGCAGCAACAATACTACAGCGAGAATAAAAATCACGCCCTCTTTCCTTGTGTATACATTTGGGCGGTGTTATGCAAATCTTCCCACACAGTGACGTAGACATGTGGGGGCGTGTTTAAATGAGCCGTTTTAGGAGGGCGTGGCAGAGTCTTAACTTTTATAAAGAATATCTCTTTGGTTTTGAGACTTTAGTCTTTGCAACTTCAGGGATCTGATCTATGCACAAACAGCTTGTAACACTCCAAAGAGAAAGGACAACTTGAAATAGCATCATATGACCCCTTTAAAATAGCGGTTTTCCTCGGTAACGCTGTACACAAAGCAGCTCACAAACACTGCTTTATCAGGCATTACAGGCGTGATGAAATGGAAATGAGACCAATCGACCAATCACAGCAGATTAGCGTCACACAAAGGAGGTAAAATAAGGTAAAAATAAATGCATATTATAAGACAATGAAAGTGTTTTTTTTTACCTTGCATGCACGTCAAACTGTTGTTGGGGACTTCCAAAACCAAAATATAAACCTTTCATTAACCATAATAGGGGCACTTTAATGATTCGCACATGTAGCATGAACAGCCGCGATATTCCCAGGTAATGACGTGTTTCACTGAGCAATCGTTGCAGCATCCAGCAAACCGCAGGTTAACAGCTCATTCAGACACATCAGTGTCTCTCTCACACTCGTCCTACATGAGTCCGTCTGATTCACAGTGTCTAACCGTCTGTTTTTGTTTTGTTTGGCAATTCTTCACATGCAAAAATGCCAATTTTGGACTTTTTAAGCATGCAATATGATGTTTTTTAAATGTGTACCCTGGTAATACCATGCTTTAATGTGTAAAAGTATTGCGTAAATAAAATAAAAGTAGATAAATTGATGTTAAAAGACAAGAATGATTTAATTTGATAAATATTCAGTAGACAAGCAAACTAAATATTGGCTTCAATAGTGTGGGAAAAAATACTATGGAAGTCAATGGCTACCGTCAGCTGTTTGGTTGATGTTTGACTGTTTGGACCATTGGGTTTTGATGCACAAATCCTACTAACAATATAAGTGTACTTCAGGAAACTTTACACAATAAAAAAATTCAGGCCATGCCCCGGCAGCCATTGACTTCCATAGTATTTTTTCCATACTATAAAAGTCAATGGCTACCATCAACTGTTTGGTTACCAATAATCTACAAAATATCTTCTTTTGTGATCAACAGAAGAAGAAAAAAATAATACAGTTTTGGAACGACATGAGGGAGAGTAAATGATGACAATGTTTTTTTTGGTGAACTGTCCCTTTAAGACAGTATGACATCATACTGGCATATGTAAGGTATGTCAAATTAAGGCAAGACACTACATTAAATTAGTCAACAGACAGAAAACAAACACATTTTCTCCATGATTTTATGCTTAAAGTGTTAGAAATAATGTGACTGATATATAAACAAACAGTAAAAATATAGATAGGAATAAAACTGTTAAGTTGTGGTGTATGTAATGCTGCTGAAGTGGAGAAAAAAACTCTTTAAAGATATGGATTGAAATTGCAATCTACAGATGCAATAAAATAAACACTTAAATCTGTAGTTTGCATGTTTTCTTTCCACTAGTCTGAAAGAAGAGACATGTTATGCAAGCAAAATAAAACTTGAAATGACCAGTGCATTAAAAAATCACTGGTTTTGCTTGTAGTGTCTCGTCTTATCATGTCGTATGCTGGTATTATTATCTGATAGTGTCACTGTATTATGATATGACCCTGGTACTTTATGTATAGGTAGATTACCACATGAATAATGTATTGACACACATGCATATGTATTTGTGAATACTAAACTCACCTGTAAGTGAAGATGGGATTCTAATAGAGCTGTTCTGTTGCTAAACAGGCAATGCATGACCTGTATGTAAAAGCAATGCAGGTCGCTTTGGATAAAAGCATCTGCTAAATGCACGAATGTAAAAGTAAATCTGTGAGTCAAAGAGAGCTGAAGGAGCCACAAGGATGGAGGGATGTCTGAGAGCGAAAGAACAAGGAAGAGATAAAAAATAGAAAGGAAAACCAGGCCAGAACAGAAGCAACAGCAATGAGTGAGGAAGAAAAGAAACGGATGATAGAAAGAAAGAAGGAGAGGAGAGAGAGAGAGAGAGAGAGAGAGAGAGAGAGAGGAGGGAGGTGTTAACCTTGAGAGAGCTCATCCATTATATTGCTGCTGCTGGTCTCTCTGTCACACTGTCAGAGACGCCGCCACCTCTACAGCACAGCAAAGGTCAAACACAACTCACTCCTGCCACACACACACACACACACACACAGACACACACACACACACACACACACACACACACACTCACACACACACACACACACTCAAACACACACACACACACACACACACACACACACACACACACACACACACACACACACACACACACACACACACACACACACACACACACACACACACACACACACACACACACACACACACTCAAACACACACACACACACACACACACACACACAGACACACACACACACACACACACACACACACTCAAACACACACACACACACACACACACACACACACTCACGCACGCACACACGCACACACACTCACTCACACGCACGCACACACACGCACGCACACACACACACACACACACACACACACACACACACGCTCACACACGCACTCACACATGCACTCACACACACGCACACACACACACACACACACACACACAGCATTAACAGCAAGAGCTCATCTGAAAATTACAATGCAGTCATTATTTACTCACCCTCATGTTCGCCTGAAATTGTATTTTCATCAGTCTTCAAAAAGAAAAAAAAAACTCACAAAGATACATACGAGTAGATTTAGACTTTCAGAAGACAAATGAAGTTCAAGGGTTCAAGGCTCTTTATTTGTCACATTCATATTACATGCATGCGATGTAATGCAGTGAAATGTTGTTTTTTTCTTAGTTTCTCGTCCAAAAGTGCAACGACAAACAGAACCAAGAGGATCACATTATTAAATATAGAATATAATGAACTACCAAGAATGTATAAATAAAATTAACAGGGGAAGGAATGAAGATTTAGTGAAAAAAAGAGTAAAATATATATATATATAAACATCATAGGCTACAGATTATTAAACTGTATTATGTTTTATTTACAACTTTAATATATATACATATAGAATATATTAAAGGTGTAAATAAAACGTTTTGCAAGAATTGGAGTATGTTTTACAATAAAGCTTTTTTTTAATTAACTGTTACTTGCCATTTCTTTGTAATTATTTGTGAAATTTACTAGCAATTTCTGAGTGATTTTTTCCTGCACCAAAGTATTTTCTGTTCTTTAATGATACATTGATGGGTTTTTTTGTGTGTGTTTTTGCTTTTTTGCTTTACAAACATGATCATTATGTTCTGTTGTTGTATAAACCAGCTTGAATGTTCTTCTGATCATCTTTTATATTCCACAGAAGAAAGTGTGTTGTGTGAGTTTTGGATCGTAACGACATGATTGTAAGTGAATGATGACAGAAAATGATAATTTTGGCTAATCAAACAGGGACACAAAACTACTGGCCCATAAAGAAAGAACTAGTAGAAATATTGATAAATAGAGTATGAAACAACTATAGATGTATGTGCAATAAATTACATTAGCTTGTGCAAAAATTGCTCTTGTGCTTTGAATGAGAAATACTATTACTGTAGGTGAGAGAGTAATGTTTGAATAAATTAATTATGTACAATCAATTAATCAATATGCACAAATCATCTTCTTAGCTTGCTTTTAACCAAATGAGAAATACAAGAAGCGATTTATCTTAAGAAACACAAGAAACGCTAGCATTACAAACTTGCAAACATCATCTAGAATAAAACAAGCCAGACCGGAGAAACATATAAGAAATCGTGAACACATAGAAATGAGAAATGCTTTTTCATGTATTAAAGAGTGAGCGAGGTGCTGTTTCTTTATTGTTGTCTGGAAAATTGTCTTTCAGTTCAGCAGATATCTACTGTATCTAGCAACCACTCAGAAAACCCTGGCAACCACTCACAACACCTTGGCAACCCCTTAGCAACCACCCAAAACACCCTAGCAATCTGTAGCAACCACTCAGAAAACACTAGCAACCCCATAGCAACCACTCAGAAAACCCTACCAAACTCATGGCCTTAGTAACCTCATAGCAACCACCCAAAACACCCTAGCAATCTGTAGCAACCACTCAGAAAACACTAGCAACCCCATAGCAACCACTCAGAAAACCCTACCAAACTCATGGCCTTAGTAACCTCATAGCAACCACTTAGAACACCCTAGTAAGCACCCAAAACACCCTAGCAATCTGTAGCAACCACTCAGAAAACACTAGCAACCCCATAGCAACCACTCAGAAAACCCTACCAAACTCATGGCCTTAGTAACCTCAGAAAACACTAGTAGAAACCCTAGCAATCTGTAGCAACCACTCAGAAAACACTAGCAAACCCATAGCAACCACTCAGAAAACTCTACCAAACTCATGGCCTTAGAAACCTCATAGCAACCACCCAGAACACCCTAGCAACCCCTTAGCAACCACTAAGAACACCCTAGCAGTCTAGCAACCACTCACAACACCCTACCAAACTCATAGCCTTGGTAACCTCATAGCAACCACTCAGAACACCCTAGCAACCCCTTAGCAACCATTCAGAAATCCTACCAAACTCATGGGCTTAGTAACCTCATAGCAACCACTCAGAACACCCTAGCAACCCCTTAGCAACTACTCACAACACCTTGCCAAACTCATGGCCTTAGTAACCTCAATGCAACCACTCAGAACACCCTAGCAACCCCTTAGTAACCAACCAAATGTCCATAGCAACACCTTACCAATCTCATAGCCTTGGTAAGCTCATATCAACTACACAGAACACCCTAGCAACCACCAAAAAGTCCATAGCAACCACTAAGAACATCCGAGCAATCTATAGCAACCACTCAGAAAACCATAGCAACCCCGTAGCAGCCACTCAAAAAAACCTACCAAATTCATAGCCTTCGTAACCTCAAAGCAACCACTCAGAACACCCTAGCAACCCCTTAGCAACCACCCAAAAGTCCATACCAACCACTAAGAACACCCTAGCAATCTATAGCAACCACTCAGAAAACCCTACCAAACAGATGTCTTTGTACACATACTTCATTGTGTGAGTTTGTGTTTTTAAACTGAAGGGAAAGCAGATGTTCATGTGCTCGACCGCCTGCTGGACACTGTGACATTTCCAGAAACGACACGTGACGTCCGGAGACCTTAAACTGCTTTACTACTGCAGTCATTCCTCAAGCAGGACGGATGAAACCAACTACAGACGTGATCATAGGTAAGTAACTGTGCATGAATCAAACATCTGAAGGCCACAGAACAAAATATGTCAAATGTGAGACATTTTCCTCCTTGATTTAAAACACAAGCATTTGTTAAAGCAGAATAAATGACGAGGGGACGTACTTTCACAGCGAACAGTAAAATTACTCTAACGCACAGCCTCAGATGGCTTCTTGCTTTTATAAACCATCTGTTTCTCTTGTACTTTGTCACATTTTAAAACACAAGGCTTTAAATGGGTTTGGCAGCTCGGCCAGATAATGACAGATTCTCGTTTCGGTCATGCCATTTATCCAGAACGTGTCGAATGAAATGTGTTTCTGTTCATCTGGATTTGAAATGTAATATATCTTTATTCTTTTTCATGACGCACAGCACAGCTGAACTTCAATGGAAAGATGGTCTTGATCAATTACGCCAAAACTGATTCCAAAAATATAAAGTTGTTCCAGAGTGCTAACCTCTGATTTCCCCCGACTAGTGGAAGTGAATGATCCGTGGAAATCTCTTTTTAACGTTAGCAGGGCAGAGGATCTTCCGCTCGCGTCGCTCTCGAGGTGGTGAGAAAATTCTCATCTGGTTGTTTGCTTTGTTTTTTTGTCACATAGTTGCACACACACACACACACACACACACACAGCACACAATGCAAACTGACTGTGAGTAGGAGGGTGTGAAAACCAGATGTAGTTCATTAGGGCCATTGTAAGCGTGACTGTGTGTGTGTGTGTCTGTTTGTGTGTGTGTGTGTCCTCTTATTAAAGCTGCAGTTCTCTGGATTGTTATCGACTTAAACACTTGCTCTGGCATTTCCACCCTGACATCATGTTCAGTTACTGCTCCTGTGTGTCTGAAGAGACCGTTACAGCAGCAGAGAACGGCCTGCTGTGTCCACGCTTCAAATCCAGCACACACTTATAGATGTATTCTTACACTGCATTATACATACATATCAGGAGCATTTCAGGGCATTCTTATACAGGCAAACATCACTACTACTAGTGCTAGTTAATATTGGTAATGAGATCAAATCTCTAGCACTAAGTATTAAAGTTAAGCATTGTTCTGGATCGATCATAGCATAGCAAGGTAAGGCAAGGCAACCACTCACAACACCCTAGCAACTAAATAGCAGCTATTAAGAACACCCTAGTAACTCCACAGCATTCAAAACACCTCAGCAACCCCGTAGCGACCATTCAGAACACCCTAGTAACCCCATATCAACTATTCAGAACACCCTAGTAACCCCGTAGCAACCATTCAGAACACCCTAGTAACCCCGTTGCAACCATTCAGAACACCCTAGCAACCCCATAGCAGCTATTAAGAAGACCTTACTAACCCCACAGCATTCAGAATACCCTAGTAAACCTAATGCAAGTATTAAGAACACCCCAGTAACCCCATAGCATTCAGAACACCCTAGTAACCCCATTGCAACCATTCAGAACACCCTAGCAACCCCATAGCAGCTATTAAGAAGACCTTACTAACCCCACAGCATTCAGAATACCCTAGTAACCCCATAGCAACTATTAAGAAGACCTTACTAACCCCACAGCATACAGAACATCCTAGTAACCCCATATCAACTATTCAGAACACCCTAGTAACGATATAGCATTCAGAACACCCTAGCAACCCCATAGCAATCATTAAGAAAACCCTAGTAACCTTATAGTATTCAGAACACCCTAGCAACCCCATAGCAACTATTAAGAAGACCTTACTAACCCCACAGCATACAGAACATCCTAGTAACCACATAGCAACTATTAAGAACACCCTAGTAACCCCATAGTATTCAGAACACCCCAGTAACCCCATAGCAACTATTCAGAACACCCTAGTAACGCCATAGTATTCAGAACACCCCAGTAACCCCATAGCAACTATTCAGAACACCCTAGTAACGCCATAGCATTCAGAACTCCCTAGCAACTCAATAGCAACCATTCAGAGCATCCTAGTAACCCCATAGCATTCAGAACACTCTAGCAACTCAATAGCAATTATTCAGAACACCCTAGTAATTGCATGGCAACATGTTAAAAAAACTTCAGCACCGTGAGTGAGTTTTGTTCATATTTCTTCGATTTGGCTCTGCTCCTCCGCAGCTCTTGGCAATAAACAGGAACATCCAGGCGCCAATGGCCAGTGACAGATCTTCTCATTCGCCACTGGAGGACATCAACTGCCCCACAAAGCCACATTGCCGCCCCGTGCTCGCCTCTGTTATTCTTCCTCTCATTATGCGCTCATTCTGTTGGGTGAGGAGCAGGTGGCGGAGCGGCTGAGAGACGGTCCCGCCGAGAGTTACAGCGACTGATGTTCATTCTCAGCCAGACTGAACGGATCCAGACAGTTCCGGATCCATCACGACCCAAGAGCTCCTGCAGTCCACTTTGAGTGTCCTCTCTATATGCTGCTAGATGGAACAGAATTATAATTATTAACACAAATGTTCGGATTTCTTTGTGTTTCATTGGAAATGTTCATCTGTCGATTCCAGTTTTTGGTAAAACTTTATAATATTCTTAATAGAGAACATATTTTAGGGAATAAACACACTTTTAAGAGGTATAATATGAGTGACAGCAGTTTAGGATTGTGTAAGTGAGATGACAATATTTGTAACCATATTTAAGCTTTTTAAAGGTTGCTTTCACGTTTGCGTTAGACATCAGGAGACTGGACTGAGTTTCTAAATCATCATGTCATTCAGCATCATTATTTTGTTCCTCCTCATGAAGATGAAGCGTGTCGAGTTGAGTTTTGTCTTTATAAACTCACTGCAGTAAGTTGTTTCTGTCAGTAAGACTAAATTATGATAAAAAAATTAAATCTGATGAGTTTCTCTATTTCAGATCACCCACTGAGATGCTCTTTGATTCTTAAACTGAAGAACACATGAGTGTTGTTCACCTGTACAGCTCAAGCTGCTGTGCTGTGGATGCTTGCTAGGGTGTTCTGAGTGGTTGATAAGGGGTTGCTATGGTGTTCTGAGTGGTTGCTAGGGTGTTCTGAGTTGTTGATTAGGGGTTGCTATGATGTTACTAGAACTTTATGCTTGCTAGCATGTTCTGAGTGGTTGCTATAAATGTTGCTAGGCTGTTTTGGGTGGTTGTTAAGGGGTTGCTAGTGTGTTCTGAATGGTTGCTAAAGTGTTGCTAGGGTGTTCTAAGTGGTTGATGAGGGGTTGCTATGATGTTACTAGAGCTTTGTGGTTGCTAGGATGTTCTGAGTGATTGCTATAAACATTTCTAGGGTGTTGTGGGTGGTTGCTAAGGGTTTGCTAGTGTGTTCTGAGTGGTTGCTAAGGGGTTCTAAAGGTGTTCTTAGTGGTTTATAAGGGGTTGCTAAGAAGTTCTGAGTGGCTTATAAGAGGTTGTTCTGGATAGTTGTTATGAGGTTACTAGGGCTTTGAGGTTTCTTGGGTATTCTGAGTGGTTGCTTTGGGGTAGCTAGGGTGTTTTGAGTGGTTGCTAAGGAGTTGCTAGGGTGTTCTGTGTGTTTGATAAGGGGCTTCTAGGTTGTTCTGAATAGTTGATAAGAGGTTGTTATGAGGTTACTTCAGCTTTGTGGTGCCAGAATCTTCTGAGTGATTGCTATAAGTGTTGCTAGGACATTTTGGGTGGTTACTAAGGGGTTGCTAGTGTGTTCTGAGTGGTTGATAAGGGGTTTCTAGGGTGTTCTGAGTGCTGTCATGGGTTACTAGGGCTTTGAGGTTGCTAGAGTGTTCTGAGTAGTTGATAAGGGGTTGTTAGGGTGTTTTGGGTGGTTGTTAAGGAGTTGCTAGGGTGTTCTGAGTAGTTACTATGGGGTTGCTAGGGTGCTCCAAGTAGTTCCTATGAGGTTGTTAGGGTGTTCTGAGTGTTGTCATGAGGTTACTAAGGCTTTGAGGTTGCTAGAGTGTTCTGAGTGGTTGTTAAGGATTTGCTAGGGTATTCTGAGTGGTTACTATGGGGTTGCTAGGGTGTTCTGAATAGTTCCTATGAGGTTGCTGGGGTGTTCAGAGTGCTGCCATGAGGTTACTAGGGCTTTGAGGTTGTTAGAGTGTTCTGAGTGGTTGTTAATGAGTTGCTAGGGTGTTCTGAGTAGTTGATAAGGGGTCGCTAGTGTGTTCTGAGAGTCTGTTTTGAGGTTACTATAGCTTTAAGGTTGCTAGGGTGTTCTGAGTGGTTTCTGTTCTTCCTGTCTGGAAGAAGCTGCTGGATGCTGAAGTTTGTTAACTGTAACTCTGAGCAATCATAACAGTGATTCTTTCACCAAACACCACTAATAACAGAGTGGATATAACGGCTCAGTATCTCACTTCGCTTCAGCCTCTTTCCCCACATCAGCGACGAGGCGGCAGCGGGTTAATTGTATCTAAGAATACATTTGGCTGTTTAACTGTTGTATTTTGTCTCAGAGTTTCTAGCATTTATCAGCGGCTCTGCTTTCTCACTTTCTTCTTCTCCTCTCATTACTAACTCCACTATTTGTACCCGGATAAAGTGCAAAGTGCAGATGCATAAAGTTCATCGCTTCGTTCAGAGTAACTTGTTAGTCTCAAGCACTTATAGGAATCATTTTTATTCCCACAGCACATCTTGACCCAGAATTGCATGTGTAATATGGCTCTATTTTCCATGAGGACGGCTCCATACTGTTCACAGATAATATTTGGCCCGTGCACAAGCTGTGATGGATGACGTCTAGTTAGAGATTCCCAGAGTGCAACGTGTTCTCCTACAGTAGCTGGATTTTTTACTTCATTAAATTTTTCATTACGCTCTCATTATTGGACGGCTATGTAAGATCATTAGCCTCAAATGTGCATGTTATACGTCTATTAATAAAGCCATCTAGCTTATTAATAGCTAAAGCAATAAATGCATCATTTGTTTAGCGGTTATTGTTGATCGTGTTTGCATTTCTAGCTGATAGATGGGCGGAACTGTGCTCTCTCTGTTTTTTTAAGAGCTTCCCATCATGCTTCTGACATGCTGCTCGTTTCATTAAAAGCAAAACTGCAGAAGGCGACACGTCTCGGCGGAGCTCGTCTTTAATAAGCATGTGTTTGTTTTTCCAGTTAGATGTTGTTCAGGCCTCTGTGTCTCGCTAAAGAAGCCGGACAATTAGTATAAAGAAGAAGAAGAATAGTTCAAACCCTCAAACCGGCAATTAAAGCCGAGACGTGTGTGTGTGTGTGTGTTTTAATTGGAGCGGCGTGTCACTGTTGTACGCACATGCACTCCCATCAATGCTCAATTAGTCTCAGCCAATCGGTGGCCCAATTAAGCCTCTCCGTGACTCCGTCACCTGTGTGTGTGTGCGCGTGATTAATCGGGACTCATCTTCCAATTAGTGCAACAGTAATATGGGCTGATGAACACAGGGTGATGACAGAGAGACCAAGATTTCTCACTCTCGGATAATGTGCGAGAGAACATGGAGTTTAAAGTTAATATACCTGTGTGTGGAATCTGTGATAGACAAAGACGAGTGTGACATATTAGCTGTACTAATTTCAGTTTTAAGGTGTTTTATTGGCGTGATGACATATGTTTTACATGCATATTGCCAGAGCATTGTTGCTGCGTAAAATTAAAACAGTGCAAATTGGAAATAGTGCGAAGCAACATAAGGAACTGAAAATTAAGAACAGTATGACAAATATGACAATGTTGATCAACAGCAATCATATCTCTAACTGTTAACCACCACATGTTGTTCTTTTCTGTACTGAAGCTTGTTTCAGCATTGGATTAAAAAAAATAGAAAATGTTATTGTGACTTTTTTTTAAACAATTCAGACTTTTTAAGTCAAAATATTAACTCAAAATTCTGACTTTCCTTGTAGAAAATCTAAGTTTACATCTTGCAATTCATATTGCAATTCTGTTTTTTGTTTCCAGCACAGAATAATACCAAAATAAAGGTACTTGTGACCTTCTTATTTCACAATTCAGACCTTTTTCACAATTTTGAGTTTTTATCTCAAAATTGATTTTTCTCAGAATTACAAGATATAAACTTAGAACTGTGAGATGTAAAATAGGAATTTTAATAAAGTCAGAATTCTGAGTTTTCATTGTACAATTCTGACTTTTCCCTCCAGAATACTATTTAGTGTTTACATTATGCAATTCTGTTTCTTTGCTTCCTCCACTAATTAAAAGAGACTTTTTTCCCTCACAATTATGCATTTATATGCATTTATATTTAGCAAAGAAAGCTTTCATATTTGTGAAAAGTGTCACACTGCAATTCATAATGCAGGAAAAGTGCAACAGCAACAGTTTGAAGTGAATCTTAGTGGGTATGTTAGTTAAACTAGTTAAACTGTTGATATGTATTGCAGTTTCCTGATTAATGTCTAATTTCACAGAGATATGAAGGAAGCTCTATTGCCCCCTTGAGTGCTGCGTTTGCATACTTGAGGAGAGTATGTGATTGGTTGATTGCTGGGTAAACAAGTCCTCCTCAGCAGTAAATACACTATAGTCCAATTTGGTGTTTGCAAACAGTGATGATGTTTTTTGTGGGCGGAGCCTATCTGGTGGCAGAAAATGACAGTTTTCAAGTGGAAACCATGGAATAAAAGAATAAAACACGTAAATTTGAGTTTATATTTCAAAATTCTGACTTTATTCTCGCAATTCCGAGATTATATCTCACAGTTCTGATAAGAAAAATCAACTCGTTATTCACTCTTTTGAGTTTATATCCCACACTTCTGCCCCCCCCCCCCCAGAATGGACAAACTCGCTATTGTTGATTTAAGTCGAGTTATAAAGTCCGAAATACGAAGATATAAAGTAGCATTTGCGATAGAATTAGTAGAATTGTGAGACAAAATAGGTAACGTTAAATGTAAAATATTATAGGTTTAAATAATATTTCATGCTGTAACTGTAGGGCAAATATATGTTCCCTATGAACTGCATATGATAATATTATGTAGACCTATTGTTTAAATCAAATTTATGCTTTAAAGGTAGAGTCATCATAGCAGGTTTCATTCATTAGTCTGTCTGTTTAAACGTCTGCGTTTAGCTTCAAATGGCAGACAGTAGTCTATAAAAATGATTTGCATTCCAATTCTGACATCTAAAGGCACAACAATACATTTTATCTCTGATTCCGTGGATTTTTCCCGTTTACCGTATGTTTCTGCCACGTAACTGTGACGTCTTCATGAAATTGGTCTATATGTACACTATATAATGTACTATTTCTGAAGGTTTTTTTGTTTAGTCTTTGTGTTCATGCATGTTTCTGGTGCAGATGTTCTGCAAACTCTGGTCTGCCAACCAGAGTTTGTTAACTGTTCCAGTCACAATTAAAATCTAGGGGTGCTTGAGCTTTTGCCATAGCCACACCTAAACTTTATAACATGTTACTGATCCATTTGTGACCCTGGAGCACAAAAGCAGTCATAGCACAGGTATATTTGTAGCAATGGCCAATAATACAATGTATGGGTCAAAATTATACATTTTTCTTTTATGCCAAAAATCATTAGAATATTAAGTAAAGATCATGTTCCATTAATACATTTAGTAAATTTTCTACCGTAAATATATTAAAACAAATTTTTGATTAGTAATATGCATTGCTAAGAACTTCATTTGAACAACTTTAAAGATGATTTTCTCAATATTTTGATTTTTTTGCACCCTCAGATTCCAGATTTTCAAATAGTTGTAGCCAAATATTGTCCTATCATAACAAATCAATGGAAAGCTTATTTATTCAGCTTTCAGATGATGTATAAATCTCAATTTCAAGACTGTTTTTGTGGTCCAGGGTCACATATAAGAACTGCACCAACATAACATATTTTTTAAATCAAAGTTCAAAATGTATCTCTTCAGTACAGCCTATGACTCCTGATGCTGTTTGTTGTCTGTTATTGTTTGCTTGGTTTTTTAGAACATTGCACAGCACGTTGGTCAGCTGTAGTTGTGCTTTATAACTAAACAGACTGAGACTGAGATGAGCGCTTTCTCTGACCATGACTGTCCAGCTCGAGCTTCTCCTGCAGACGATCAGAGTCTTCTCACGCTCTCCTGCTCAATGACTCGAGGAAGGTGTCATTTCTCAGATTGTTCCCGGCGGCTCGGCGGCGGCCTGCGGAGGAGAATAGAATGTTTGAAACAGACTGTTCAATTAGGCGCGTGCTGCTGTGAAATTGCCTCCAAACGATAAGCCTTTATTATATCTTCCGCGCGCCTCGAGCCGTGCATCAAACGCACGTGCACACGCAAACAAAGATGAGCACGCTCTTTCTATCTACAATAGCACTGCTGTATGTATTACACTGGAAAAAAATGATTCACTACATTTTTTTAAGGTAAGTTGTTGCAAACAATTTATTTTAGCTGCATTCTATTTAAATCTTTATCTTAATTTTTAGTAAATTCAATGAATCATTTTTTTTCAGTGTAGTAGTAGCCTAGTGTTCATTTTGTCAGGTGTTTTAATTTAAATGTCCTTTTTAGATTTTATCATATTTAGTCAACCTGTCCTGTTTTTTGTTTAATTAAAGGGGTGGTTGGCTGTTTTTTTTCTAGGCTTGATTGTGTTTATGGGGTGCAGATTTTTTTTTTAAAATCATTATTTTTCACATAATTTACACCGCTTTGTCCCTCCTATCTCTTATAAACGCTCTGATGATTTCCTGGTTTGATGAAGCCCCTCCCTCAGAAATACACGATGTGCTCTGATTGGTCAGCTGGCCCAGTGTGTTGTGATTGGCTAAACCGCCAGTGCAGTCCAGAAACGTCCCGCCCCTCACCTCAGAATGTGCTCCGGTTGTATTGTAAACAATGGCGTCGTCAATATTGCTTATCAATTTAAGCCCAATTGAGACACAGAGAATATTAGTGAAGAGGATCGCGCAAACACGGCTCTTACAGGACGTTTTTTATTTGTTGTTGTCTCATACTTTTAGATACGCTGTTATTTGTAAATGCTGCTGCTTCTGTTAGCTTCTAATATACGGTTTTATCGTGATTAAAGCTGTAATACAGCAGAATACATGATTGAGTTGTAGCATTTTTGTAACAGTAAGAAGTGTTTGCCAGCAAGTATTGCTCGCTACCACGGCAACCGAGTTTAAGCTTCTCATAGCTATGTGAAAAATAGAATCCATTATGGTCATTGCACACTGAGTCAGAAATTTTCATGCGTTTTTACGTATTCGTCATCCTAAAAATTCGTCATGCACAGAAACCTTGCACACTGAGTCCGATACGTATTAATTAATCCGTTGCGAAAAAATGTGCAAAACAAGCAGTGAGGATTATGCCGAGCGATTCAAAGTTTATATTTATATTTATATTCTGTCTCTTTCTATTCCACACTTTGTTTGTCATACAGTTTTGATGGCATGGCAACAACTCTTCCTCTTCTCTAAAGCAGGGCAACATGGCCCCGCCCCCTTTGTTGCGTGTTCTTGGGGGCGGGGTTTCTGTAAATTTCTGGGTTTGTGATGTCACCAACCCAGGAAGTAACTCGTTGTAGTCCCTACGAGCCGTTTTTGTAGGCATTAAACTGCCATAATTTTATAAGACAATATCTCTGTTTGCATTGAACTTTCAAATTATTAAATTGTGCACATGATTTTCTTAGAATGAGGGAACAAATTATATTGTGCACACGATTTAGTTAAAAGAGGGAACATATTCTTTCTTTTGACATATTGCATGTCTAGATATTCATACAACAAAATATATAAAATGTCAGCGCTGTGTCTGCAGTGTAAGAAGAGCGTGTGCAAATAGTTGCCAGGTTGGGATGATCAATTAAAAAGAGGGGAAGATGGTAAAGAGTAAAAAACTCTTTACATCTGGCAACCCAAGCATTACAATTTGTGAAGGTCTAGATTTTTTCTTCTCTTTTAAGTTGAAGAAAATATGGAGCACAAAACCAGCCATAAGGGTCAATTTTTCGAAATTGAGATTTATACATCATCTGAAAGCTGAATAAATAATCTTTCCATTGATGTATGGTTTGTTATGATAGGACAATATTTGGCTGAGATACAACTATTTGAAAATCTGGAATCTGAGGGTGCAAAAAAATCTAAATATTGAGAAAATCACCTTTAAAGTTGTTCAAATGAAGTTCTTAGCAATGCATATTACTAATCAAAAATTAAGTTTTGATATATTTATGGTAGGAAATGTACAAAATATCTTCATGGAACATGATCTTAATATCCTAATGATTTTTGGCATAAAAGAAAAATGTACAATTTTGACCCATACAATGTATAGTTGTCTATTGCTACAAATATACCTGTGTTACTTATGACTGCTTTTGTGCTCCAGAGACACATATAGAGAAATTTTGGATGTAGAGATTTTTTTAAACTACATTTTAGTCTCGTCTTTTTTGTCAATGATATTGCATTTTGATAAAGTTTACAGTTAGTGTTTAATAATGTCTCAGCGAACACGATGCTGGTTTGTTGTTAGAGAGCAGAAGTCCTCTTCTGCTGAAGTGTGCAGGAGATTCTCACAGACAGATGTTTAATTGTGGGTATAAAGTCTGTGAGAGAGGGTTTGAGTGACATGCAGAGCAACCAGCCATAATTCATGTGTTTTATGTGCAGTTTATCTGAAATACATGGCATTTCTGTAGATCAGACAGTAGAGCAGCGGCAGGGTCATTAGTTTGATTCCCAGTGAATGCATGACCTTATAGAGTGTACAGCTTCAGTGCATGTAAATGAGTGAACTTAATATTTTAAATTGATATTTTTACTCAGCAAGGCTGCATTAAATTGATCAAAAGTGACAGTGAAGACATTTATGTTACAAAAGATTTCTATTTCAAATAAATGTTGTTCTTTTGAACTTTCTATTCATCTGTGAATCCTGAAAAACAAAATGTATCTCAGTTTCCACAAAAATATTGTGCAGCACAACTGTTTTCAACATTGATAATAATCAGAAATGTTTCTTGAGCAGCAAATCAGCATATTATTATGATTTCTGAAGATCATGTGACACTGAAGACTGGAGTAATGATGCTGAAAATACAGCTTTGATCACAGAAATAAATTATAGTTTAATATATATTCACATAGAAAACAGCTATTTTAAATGTTAATAATATTTCACAATTTTACAGTATTTTTGATCAAATAAATAAATGCAGCTTTGGTGAGCAGAAGAGACTTCGTTCAAAAACATTACACTGTGGAAAACTCATGCAGCAGCAGTTGTTCAGAACTGAAGATATTAACAGAAAATTAGTGCTGAATTTGTGTTTGTCCAAAAGTAATCAGTCACAGATTTATTAACATATATACAGTAAATCTGAAACTCTGGAGGTGGAATTTCCAGATGATAAATATAGTCTGAAGAAGCATTTGAAGCTGTTTTGTCAGTGAAACGAGTGTTTTAGTGTTTTGTGCTGCTTGCTCGTTGTCTTTTTGAACTTATTTAACATTTATTCATATTTCAGATGTGGTGTGCAGTGTGTGTGTGTGTGTGTGTGTGTGATCTCTTTATCAGTGTGTTGCTGATATCAGCATACTACACCCTCTGCCACTGCAGTCGCTTCATCTGACAATGAAAAATATCCTTCCTTAAGGTGAATGCTGAAACACAGCGTGTGTGTGTGTGTGTGTGTGTGTGTGTGTGTGTGAGTGTGAGTGTGTGTGTGTGTGTGTGTGTGTGTGTGTGTGTGTGTGTGTGTGTGTGTGTGTGTGTGTGTGTGTGTGTGTGTGTGTGTGTGTGTGTGTGAGTGTGTGTGTGTGTGTGTGTGTGAGTGTGTGTGTGTGTGTGTGTGTGTGTGTGTGTGTGTGAGTGTGTGTGTGAGTGAGTGTGTGTGTGTGTGTGTGTGTGTGTGTGTGTGTGTGTGTGTGAGTGTGAGTGTGTGTGTGAGTGTTTGTGTGTGTGTGTGTGTGTGTGAGTGTGTGTGTGTGTGTGTGTGTGTGTGTGTGAGAGATGTGTGTGTGTGTGTGTGTGTGTGTGTGTGTGTGTGAGTGTGTGTGTGTGTGTGTGATGTGTGTGTGTGTAGTGTGTGTGTGTGTGTGTGTGTGTGTGTGTGTGTGTGTGAGTGTGTGTGTGTGTGTGTGTGTGTGTGTGTGTGTGTGTGTGTGTGTGTGTGTGTGTGAGTGAGTGTGTGTGTGTGTGTGTGTGTGTGTGTGTGTGCCTCTGAAGTAGACGGCATATAACATGTGTATCAGCATCCCGTTCGATCTCAGTCCTCTTCTTCTCTGTCATGTTTTAAGCAGCATTTGCTGTGCGTTAGCTGTTTTTTCTGTCATCACTTCACACTACTGTACATAGACTCGCTGTGAGACTGTGAATGTTTGACAGCTGCAGTGTCTGAAAACACACCAAACCAGCACGAGATTGAACTACAATAATCAAACATGCTATCGTTCAAAGGTTTGTGGTCAGTAAGATGATTTAATGTTTTTGAAAGTCTCTTCTGCTCGCCGAGGCTGCATTTATTTGATCAAAAATACAGTACAAATTGTGAAATATTATTGTAATTTAAAACAGCTGTTTTCTATGTGAATATATGTTAAACTGTAATTTATTTCTGTGATCAAAGCTGTATTTTCAGCATCATTACTGCAGTCTTCAGTGTCACATGATCTTCAGAAATCATAATAATATGCTGATTTGCTGCTCAAGAAACATTTCTGATTATTATCAATGTTGAAAACAGTTGTGCTGCACAATATTTTTGTCAGTAAGATTTTATTTGTAAGAAATTAATACTTTTATTTTCAAGGAAGCATCAAATCGATCAAAAACAGTAAAGACATTTATAATTTAGAAACAGAAATCTTTTGCAACATTTCATATAATGTCTTTACTGTCACTTTTGAACGATTTGATGCTATTCATCTTGAATGAAAAATAAAATGTATTCAATTTCTTACACAAAAATATTGGGCAGCATAACTGTTTTCAACATTGATAATAATCAGAAATGTTTCTTGAGCATCAAATCAGCATATTATTATGATTTCTGAAGATCATGTGACACTGAAGACTGCAGTAATGATGCTGAAAATACAGCTTTGATCACAGAAATAAATTACAGTTTAACAGATATTCACATAGAAAACAGCTGTTTTAAACTGTAAAAATATTTCACAATTTTTACTGTATTTTTGATTAAATAATTGCAAATAGAATTTCTTTAACTTTTTAAACAATAGTCTATTTACACAGACATGATTCTCATGCAGGAAACCAAACCTGTTCTGATTGTCATGACAACAGCAAAGTTTCACGCAGGCTGCAAGCAGCATATTTTAATAAGCGCCATCATTGCATTTTAACACAGATTTTGGAGGTGATCTGTACTGTATTGATTGTATGATCAGTAAACATGTTTTTGTGATTGGTCAGAGGCCGTCATACTGTATTCATAGTGTGATTTACAGTAGCGCTGATGCTCTGAATCAGACTGGATTCTGTTCATTTCAAGACACATCGTGTCAAGTCACTGTAAAATTGTGTGTTTGAGACGCTCGCTGTGGGAAAGCAGCGCTCTGAAATCATCTCTCCGCTTGCTTTCTTAAGAGTGGATCTGATCAGCGCAGAACAAATCTGAGCCGCTCGAGCAGAACCGTGTGGAAAGACGAGTGTGTTTTGTCTCTCATCACTCACGGTGAGACGCGGAATGAAGGAATCTGTCTTTCGTTTCATGTGAGCGATTCGGTGAAAAGAAAGCCGAGCGCCATGCTGACCATTTATTCTGATACGACTTTCCATTTCAGAGCTCTGCTGGAGTGAGATTCAGATCCATCTCTCATCTGACGCTCACAGACTGCACACATATTGATCAGGTATTGATTTGATCAGTCCTGCTACAAGAATCTCACAAAGACAACACGTTCACTGTTTCATCCCAACATCAAATGAACTAATATGAGACCCTGGAGCACAAAACCAGTCTGAAAGCTGAATACATAATCTTTCCATTGATGTATGGTTTGTTATGATAGGACAATATTTGTAAATCTGGAATCTGAGGGTGCAAAAAAATCTAAATATTGAGAAAATCATCTTTAAAGTTGTTCAAATGAAGTTCTTAGCAATGCATATTACTAATCAAAAATTAAGTTTTGATATATTTATGGTAGGAAATTTACAAAATATCTTCATGGAACATGATCTTAATATCCTAATGATTTTTGGCATAAAAGAAAAATGTATAATTTTGAACCCATACAATGTATTGTTGTCTATTGCTACAAATATACCTGTGTTACTTATGACTGTATGGGTCACAAATACAGATTGGATTTTGTTTTTAAAAATTTGCATTAGATTTTCATTACTGTAACTGTAACTGTTGTTGTTTTTTACAAAATAAAGTATATTTTCAGTAGTTTTACACAATTATTTTAGTTTTATTTTAAACCACCATTAATTCAAGTAAATTAGACAAATTCTACCACAATATATACATGCTTTACTTTTTGAATTAAATATATGTTACATATTTTTTGATATATAAATTGTGTGTAATGGTAAAATATAGAATATAGAATAGAGGTCAAATGTGATGTGGGGTTTCGGACAGGTTTCATGAGATTCACCTGCACATGTTTGGAATTCTGTAATGTTTACAGCATTTATTTATTTATTTATTACAAAATAAAGTTTTTTACAGTAATTTTTAGTTTTGTTTTAAACTTGCAAACATTTTATTATTTAAATTGTCAAAATTATTTAAAAAAAATATTAATACTACTATAGAATAGTCCTAATTTTTTACGCACAAATCGATTTTTTTTGTGTTCTTGACAGATTAAATTGTATTTATTTGCACAGATTTTTATTGCTGTTAATTTAACAATATTTACAGTATTTTTTACGAAAAGTTTTTTTTTTCATTTAGTTTTACTGTAAACTACCATAAACTTTACTATTTAAATTACATTATTATGTAAATAAAATAGAACAATAATAATAATATATTTCATATGCTTTTAATATAAATTTCTTTCATTGGATAAATAAATAAATAAAGATTTCTTTTATATAGGCTATATTTTTTATGCTCAAATTTGATTTTGGTGTGAAATATGAGATTGCATGACAGTGTTGTGTGTGTGTGTGTGTGTGTGTGTGTGTGTGTGTGTGTGTGTGTGTGTTTGTTTCTTGTTTGAGCTGCTGTAATAGATCAGAATCATGCAGCACTGTGTCACAGAGGTGTGTGTTTGTGTAGGTTGCTGTATTTGTGTCAGTGGTGTGTGTGTGTGTGTGTGTGTGTGTGTGTGTGTGTGTTTGTGTCAGTGGTGTGTGTGTGTGTGTGTGTGTAGGTTGCTGTATTTGTGTCAGAGGTGTGATTTGTGTCAGAGTGTGTGTGTGTGTGTGTGTGTGTGTGTGTTTAGTCTCTCTGTGAGTCTGTCATGTCTCTGTCGTCTCTGTGTTTTCTCTCATTTTGGCGTCCAGCACTAGAAACAGGCGCCTGTTTCCACCAATCACACACAGAAGATTCTCAGATCAATACATGCACACATATTTACTCAACAATAACAGCAAGATGACTGTCAAACAGTCAGATCACACACACTCACACACTCACTCACTCACTCACGCACGCTCACACACACACACACACACACTCACTCACGCACGCACACGCACACACTCACACACACACACACACACACACACACACACACACACACACACACACACACACACTCACACACACACACACACACACACACACACACACACACTACACACACACATCACACACACACACACACACACACACTCACTCTTGACACACACACTCAGACAACAGGCACATCATTTCACACTCACACTCACACACACACACACACACACACTCACACATCCTTTAATCAGAGTTGATCTGTTGATTATATTTCAGCACATTCATCCTCATTGTTTCTGGTGTCCTATACTTAATTCTGAACTTCATTCTTTCCCTGCAGATGTTTCCGCCTTAATGAAATTCATTTAATACATACAGTGTGTGTGTGTGTGTGTGTGTGTGTGAGTGCTGCTGATCTGCCGTAAAAAAATGATAAAAGATCATTTACTGACATTTTCCATTTTGTCGTCAATACTTAATCAACTTCATTCTCCCTGCATTTTCTGTTCAATGTGTGAAATTCGTGAACAAAACACTTCAGCTACATCCCAGATGTCAGGCATTCATGAATCTAAATTCTTATAATAGTAAAATGCTGAAAAAAATTTTGACTTTATAAAACTCAGTAATATTATAAATTTATAATAAGTAATAAAAACAAACATTAGTACAAACACTTAATAAATATTACTGTGATTTTATAATATTAGTAAATATTACATAAAATACTATTTTTAATTTCAATATAATAAGTAATTTTAAAATAAAAACAATCAAATAAAATACTAAAAAGATCAATATATCTATATTAAAGGTGAATTTCAATATATTAAAATACTAATCGTAATATGATTTTATAAAAATCATTAATATTAAATGTATTAGTATATTATATATAAAATGTAATATAAAATTAATATAATAAATGCTATTAGTATAATTTAATATATCTATATTAAAGGTGAATTTCTAATATAGAAATTATATATTTAAAATAAATTAAATATCTATTAAATTATATATTCAATAGAAAATTAAATATTCTTTAATTATATAAATAATTTAATATATTTAATATATTTAGTGCTGTCAAACGATTAATCGCATCCAAAATAAAAGTTTTTGTTTACATAATATATGTATGTGTACTGTGTATATTTATTATGTATATATAAATACACACACATACAGTATATATTTTGAAAATTATATATATAAATTTATATTATAAATATATAAATATTTTTTTCTGAAATATATGCTGTATGTGTGTGTATTTATATATACATAATAAATATACATAGTACACACACATATATTATGTAAACAAAAACTTATTTTGGATGCGATTAATCGTTTGACAGTGCTAAATGTAATATATAATAAATATTATATATAAATTATGTTTTTAAAGTAATGTTAGCCACTAGGATTGTGAAAATACCTAATGAAAAATCAAAGTCTTAATTAATTTGTATATATAATGTTAGCCACTATATTACAAAAAATGAAAAATTTGTGAATCCCTGAACTAATAGTCTTATATTAATGAGCACTCTCATTATATGGTGATAATGTGTACTAAAAGTCAGTTTGATGTCATTTTGAAAAAGTTTGTGAATCCCTGCAGTGATTTATTACCAGTGTTTGTACTGTTGTGGGCGTTTTCTGCTAGATATTGGTCGTTGGTTTATTCATGCATCTCATTACTGCTCATTTGATTAACTATTTTTCAGCATTTACAAGAATGTGTTGATCAAAGTGCCTGACTTGAAAGGGCTCCTGCATCGCTGTCAGTGTTTTGTTCACGTTTGTTACTTGCATCGTACTGTGTGGGCGTTATGTTTGCTGCATTTAGCTCATTTGCATAAAGCAAAACTTTTTTCAGCATTTACAAGAATTTGATCAAATGCCTGATTCAGGCCTCTGTGGATCGCTGTCAGTGTTTTGTTCACGTTTGTTCTTGCATCACATTGACTAAGTGTCCTTATAGAAACAGTGGAGTGAAGTTGTGTGTGAGACGTGAGAGTGTGTGACAGTAAATCAAACGAGTCTCTTTATCTTTCTCTCAAGCGCTTCTCCCACTCAATCCTGCATTACTGCAGGCGGCCGGCGCGTTTCTATTAAACATCTGCCTGTCACCAGAAACAGATGAGTGATGCTGCTGCTGTACTGATCAACAGATAGAGCAACTCTGATTAAAGGAGTGTGTGTGTGTGTGTGTGTGTGTGTGTGTGAGAGAGAGAGTGTGTGTGTGTGTGTGTGTGTGTGTGAGTGTGAGTGTGTGTGTGTGTGTGAGTGAGTGAGTGTGAGTGTGTGTGTGTGTTGTGTGTGTGTGTGTGTGTGTGTGTGTGTGTGAGAGAGAGAGTGTGTGTGTGTGTGTGTGTGTGTGTGTGTGTGTGTGAGTGAGTGTGTGAGTGAGTGTGTGTGTGTGTGAGAGAGAGAGAGTGGTGTGTGAGAGTGTGTGTGTGTGAGAGAGAGAGAGAGTGTGTGTGTGTGTGTGTGTGTGTGTGTGTGTGTGTGTGTGTGTGTGTGTGAGTGTGTGTGTGTGTGTGTGTGTGTGTGTGTGTGTGTGTGTGTGTGTGTGTGGTGTGTGTGAGTGAGAGAGAGTGAGTGTGTGTGTGTGTGTGTGTGTGAGTGTGTGTGTGTGGGTGTGAGTGTGTGTGTGTGTGTGTGAGTGAGTGTGTGTGTGTGAGATGTGAGAGAGAGAGAGAGAGAGAGAGAGTGTGTGTGTGTGTGTGTGTGTGTGTGTGTGTGAGAGAGAGAGAGAAGAAGAGTGTGTGTGAGAGTGTGTGTAGTGTGTGAGAGAGAGAGAGAGAGAAGAGAGAGAGTGTGTGTGTGTGTGTGTGTGTGTGTGAGTGCATTTGGTCAGTCGCTCAGAAACTTTCTCTCCATCTCACATGTGCATATACACTACTGTACAAAAGTTTGGGGTCAGTAAGATTTTTTTATGTTTTTGTCACATCTGCTCACCAAGGCTGCATTTATTTGATCAAAAATACAGTAAAAAAATGTGAAATATTATTATAATTTAAAACAGCTGTTTTCTATGTGAATATGTGTTAAACTGTAATTTATTTCTGTGATCAAAGCTGTATTTTCAGCATCATTACTGCAGTCTTCAGTGTCACATGATCTTCAGAAATCATAATAATATGCTGATTTGCTGCTCAAGAAACATTTCTGATTATTATCAATGTTGAAAACAGTTGTGCTGCACAATATTTTTGTGGAAACTGTCATACATTTTATTTTTCAGGATTCACAGATGAATAGAAAGTTCAAAAGAACAACATTTATTTCAAATAGAAATCTTTTGCAACATTATAAATGTCTTTACTGTCACTTTTGATTCATTTGATTAACTTACTGACCTCAAAGTTTTGAACAGTAGTGTGCGTTTAAATTCGGAAATAATAAAAATAGTTATTAAAAAGGTCACTATGAGCTACAGTATAAACACTGTAAAAATGATTGCTGTGATTAGTTATCACATCTTAAAATTAAACGTTAGAATAAGTAATAATGTGTTGTTTCAAAGTGTTTGTGCTTGAGTTGCATAGACTATATATCATAAGTGTAGTTAACTTAGTTTAGTTAACTTGGATATTTATCTCAATACATTTCAAGTTATTATAACTAATTGCAGCAGCATTTGTTTTAGTGAATAAAATAAAATAAAATAAGTCCATTTAAGATTTGTCTCCCTCTTTTCCTGAAGTTTTCCTGTAGATGTTTCTCTTGAGAAAATGTAATGTCTAAATAAGACTCAATATGAGCTTCTCATCAAATTCATCATGCTG